>CM031374.1:24821650-25375941 GCA_018208015.1 Medicago ruthenica | reverse complement strand
TAAGGTGTAATCCTCTAGTCCCTTAAGGTTAACATGTGTTGTGTAAACCAGTAGGAAGATGCTTAACTCTATTATTGTTGAAAACCTACTTTCCAAATGGTCCCACCTGTAACCTAAGCCCCATTATAACCCAAAGAAGTCCTTAAAAGGTGTGTACATAATATTGACTTTGATTGATGCTTAGAAACTTTTCAAGTTTTGGTAAAATAGCAGTTCTGCATGTCGACTGTGTGAACCTGGTAAATTTCCAATACTGTTGCGTGAAGTTGTGGATTGGGAGTACTACCAAGCAAGTTAGCTAATCAATTGATGACTAAGAAGATGAACTTTTGACATGACCATTGGTGAAGTAAGTGTTATTTTACTGTTATTGTTCATTTTAAGTTGGTTCCTTGAGGACAAGTAACGGGTGCAAGTTTGGGGTTATGATGACATGTTGTCATCGTTGTTTTTGTTAGTTGTTTTCTTGACATTTTAGGATGAGTTCAATGCAATAAAGGTTTTTGAAGCTGAAAAAAGAAGAAAAGCAAGGCATTTCAAGAAAGAGTAAATCGGGCCATGATTTCATAAATCGGGCCACGATTTGAAGACCAATTCAGGGCTGTCAGTATGTAAATTTTCGGGCGCCGATTTGTGTACATCGGGCGCCGATTTTGATGGTGCGGCTGAGCTTCATTTGAATTTTCATTGATTTAGAGCCACGCTTTCTTGGATCGGGGCACGATTTTTTCTATGTCTATATAAGGCAGACGTGTTTCTGATGCAAGTGTTCAAAATTGGAGAGAAGAAAGGCATATTTTGGATCTGAAGAGCTGGAGACTAGGTGGGAGACCATCAAAACTCATAGCCAGTCATCCATTTCATGTAATGAATCTTTCTTTTGAATTTGTTGTTCGTACTTTAGCTATGAGTAACTAATTCTATTGTGGTTGAGCCTTAGATGAATCTGATGTAATTGTATGGCTTCATAAATTGTATGAACTCCCTGAATTATCAATGAAAACCTAGTTTTATCATATTTCCTTTTGCTTAATGCTTTTTATATGTTTCTGATTGACTACTAGCATAGCTTTCCTGAATATATAAATCGATTGTGGACCTTGAATACCACTAGCCATGTCTTTTGAATCTGATCTAGGAAGTATGTTTGATCTAATTAATTAAGCTAGAGATAGAAAATTGTTAGGTTATGATCAATAGATTAACGTACTTTGCAAAACCTCCAACAATATATCTCACTTAAGAGATTAAGGGATAATTACCTTAGGAGAGGGTTCTAGGCCAAGAGATTGGGTGGAACTATTTTGTTAATCTATCAAAAAACTGGGTAGACATTGTTAGGAGAGGGGAGCAATTCATCGTACAATAACAGTAGAAGATTTGAAAGGCTTAACCATCTTTCTCATAAATTTCTAAATCAATTTACTTGTTACCGATCAATATTGTTCAGTTTGTTCACACAAACCTAATTTGCCTTGTGCAACCCCCCTATTTACACATCCTAAATACTAACACTGTTGCTAAATTGGAGTTACAATAGTCCCTGTGGAAACAAATTTATTTATTACTCCGATATAAAATAGTACACTTGCTAATTTTGTATCAACAACTCCGCCAGCCGGTACGCTAAGGTGGCACCTTCGGCAATCATGCTCCTCCTCGCTTCGCCATCTAAGCGGGAGAGATAAGTTTTATCCTCCATTGACAAATCTTGAAGAAAATCTTCCTTAGTACAAGGGAATGGACCAGCAAGAAAGTTAGGAAGGTGGAACGAATGACTCAGTCCCACCTCGCCAGCTCTGAAGGTGGAACGAATAACAGAAGCATTACCACTGCCCCCAATTTGTAGCTTCTCACCAGAGGAAGGACCTTTGGACTTTTTGCGGGGTCCTTAGTTGTCAATTTGCTTACCTCTGTCATCAGGAGGGGCGTTCCCTTATGGCTACAGCGGGCAGAACCGAGAGAACTTTTAGACGATGTTCCGTATGGCGAATGGAACCCTTGTGGCGTTCAGAGTTGCTTCGGGACTGACGGGAGTCATCCTTGGGGTGGACTTCCTTCTCCTTAGCAGCAAGAGCCTTTGCGACTTCAGAAGGAACACCACCCTCCTCAGCTATAGGTTGAGAGTCAGACTGAGGCGCCTCCACAGCCAGGGAAGTGGTAAAAATTTCTTGCCTCAGGGCCTTCATAGCAGCTAAAGAATCCATGGAATCTGCAATAAAGAGAAACACGACGAGTAAAGATTCAGCGCCAATGAGCAAGACTGTAAAGAAAAATAAAAAAGTAATAATAATAAAGGAACATAAACCTCTTTTTCCCCCCTCTCACTGAAAATCTCTCTACGATGGGCAACATCACGCCCTTTGACAACTAACCTCGTGTCAATAAACCTAGGTTTGGAGATCTTTTTAGAAGGATTGTTGGGGAATTTAGGTTCCTGGTAGGTTTCCAGCTCAAATGATGCAATAAACGCATCCAAATCAAACTTCGCCTGGCGCTCTTCTTTTGAAAGGCCGGAATCCGCATAAGTGTAAACACGGCCTGAAGAGTCATAATGTTTTTTCGACCAGTAGAGGGGAAAGTGAGATCTACGTTCCACTTCCTCAAGAAAGCCTGACGAGCTTGGGGAAGCACTAGAACAACCAATAGTTTTCACCCGCCAGCTATTGATAAGGACTTTGTCAGATACGATGGCGTCAGATATTACGCCGCTGGAGTCAAACTGATCCTCCGGATGATCAGCAGGGACGCTGCATAAACACTCATGGGCAATCCGGGAATGGGGACGGAGCACTACATACTTATGTTTCCAAGACTTCAGTGAGTCCACATAATTCTCGAAGTACTTGGTCTTCTGATGAAGAGAACCCCAACTATGAGTCTCTCCTTTAGATTTGTGTTGTACCCGAACCAGGGTAAACAAAAGACGGAGCGAAGGCGGTTGGGACTTATACTCACACCAATATTGAAAGGCCTTGACCAAGGCCCAAAATAAGGGATGTAGTTGTGAGGGCGCTACTTTAGGTGGTTCAGGACGCCAATATCAGAATGCAGTAAAAGGAAGAATAACACCCATCTCTCCCATCACGATGTCATGACAGGGAAGCCAACCACCCTATATACTGGCTGCTATACATTCTTCTTGGTAGGACTCAAGGCCGACCCCTGGCCCGAAAGATTCTCCAACCAAGTGAGATCCCCCAAACGTTCGTTAGTCCAGTAAAAGTAGAGGTGCCCAGGACTTTGTCATGAATCCAACTATAATCAGCACCAGAATGGGAAGGTTCCAAAGTTTCCGCCATCCGTATGACGTCTTTCCTGAAAAGATAGTGGAAACCATGAGTGCGAGATCTAGAACACTCCTCCAGCCACCGGATAATTTCCCTATGAGAAGGGTCACACCCCATGCATTCAATAAGAACTCCCTCATCTTGCTGTATGAGGCGTCCCCCTCGAAATCAGTAACCACAACTGGATTCTCTAAAACTATCAGAAGGAATTTAAAAGCCAGTCCCTACTCTAAGACGACAACGTTCCCGGACCTCACTCTCATAACCACTGGAGGAGAGTAGCCACTCGATGGCGAATCCATTAGATTTCCAGAAGTCACGGAACAAATGCTCATCTCATTCCCAAACCCAGAAAAGAACAAATAGAAAAACTCTTGAAGTACTTCGCAGACATCGAAGAATCTCGACAACTATGATTTAGAACAAAGGATTTCTACTAAAAAATATGGAAATGGCAAGAATGCGAAACACGAAGGTACCAAAGAAAATCCAAAGGAAAAAAGAAATGAGGAGTTTTTCTCAGATAATATGGGAAGTTCAGAAGTGTAAAGTGTGAAACTAAGAACTTTCCCTCCTTTTATAGGCTCTGACAGTTCAAATAGACAGCCCAGATTGATGGAAACCTAGAGTCGTGATCCTACGGCTAGGAGAAGCCTCGAGCAATGCGACGCACTCAAGTGGCGAGCGCGTGAAGCACTTTGCCCAACGCACGTAAATCCTACGGAGCTGACACGTGGAAAGCAAAACTGAATAGGCATCGCATCACAAACGTCTCACCTTCCACATTTAATGCCAACTTCCCACACTTACAATTCCAGGGCGTCACTACTCCCAGCACCAAATGACAAGATTTTTCTCCAAGACCCATGAGGGCACCCCGTTAAAACGCCTCGTATAACTAAGCCATCATATCATAAAGACACCACGGCTTGGGAGGCAACTGTTGTTGACCGGCCATGAGGCCAATCCCTTGGTGACACATGGGCAAAACATCCATCGACTTAAGGCGCATCACCTGGAAGACCACGCCAACAACGGTACGCCTTGCCCCACTGGAACGCGCCCCCGTGCATTAAGCACCATACACGTGTCCCTTAGCGGACCCGGATAAGGTGTCGCATTACAAGGAGACAGTTATTCCTCACGCTCGCCTAGGGTGACCTTGTTTCACCCTCAAGGTATGATGCATTTTTCTCCACAGTTTCTTACACACTTCTCTCATTTCTCATACTGACTTGATCGTCGGAGTGATAACGTGCCTGCAGGCACCTTTCATCCCACCGTGAGATTGCTTCGCCACCACACCAGAGCACCGTGCCGTTACCGTTGCCACCATCCATCCTTACCGGACAGATCACTTTCAATTTGAATTTTTGGCGTTGAAAGAATTGTAACTGACACCGTGAGGTTTACCAATTCTTTTGCACACCCCTACCTGAAAGCCCATCCCTCCTTTGTTTTTTCACTTTGACATCTTATCTTAGCTCATCTAGTGAATTTTCATCTCCCCTTCACCCCCCCCCCCCCCCCCCCAAATTTAGCTAGAAGCCTCTCAATCTCATTGCAACAATCCTCTGGAAGTTAGGAATCACCTGACCTACTGCTTTGATTAGAACTTCTTTACATGCTCTTCAAAGGAATTTCTCTTTCCACCCTTTAGCTTCTCCCAAACTTGATTAACTACAAAGGAAAAAAATGTCCTTTTTGAATCTACCAAATACAATAGGGAAACCCAAGTATCGAGTACGAGACATCACAATCTTTACATTCATCTTGTTACAAACCATTTCTTTTTCCTCATCATGCACATTTCGACTAAAAGATGCCTCTAATTTATCCAGGTTGACCATTTGTCCCGATGCCAATTGGTAAGTGGATAAAATTTGTAGGATATTCTCTGCCTATGAAATACCAGCTCTAGAAAAAAGAAGGCTATCATCTGCAAACAACAAGTGTGGGATAATTAGGGCCCTTCTGGCTATTTAGAGTCCATGAATTATCTTCTCCTTCACCTCTTTTGATAACAAAACTTATAAAACATGTACACACAATATGAATAGGTAAGGGGAAATGGGGTCTCTCTGTCTAAGCCCTCTCTCTATGGCAAAGCTCCTGCTTAGTTGACCATTAATGAGAATTTGGTAGGATACAATAGATATGCATTTTAAAACAAGGCCAGAAAAGTGGCGTGGAAACCCCAAGCTAGCCATAACCCCATGGACAAACTCCCATTCAATCTTGTCATAAGCCTTAAACATGTCAAGCTTCATAGTCATCACCCTTTTTTTTCCTTTCTTCTTCTTTTTGATCTAGTGGAAGCACTCCATGGCAATCAATGCATTATATGTTATCGACCTGCCTTTAATAAAGGAAATATGTTCTTCATCTATGATGTTAGGAAGGACTTGTTTTAACCTATTTGCAATTTTTTGTCACAATTTTCATCACTACGTTCCAAATACTAATAGGTCTGAAATCCTTGGGTGATGTTGGGCTCTTACACTTAGTGATAAGAGTTATAAATTTCTTATTGAGCTCCTTCGAACATTTTATGTTGTTCAGTACCTCAAGGGCGTGGTGTTGGACACCACCTCCTACAATATGCCAATACTTTTGGTAAAATAAGGTTGGTAATTGATCTGTCCGGTGAGGAACTGATGGAGGCAAGGGTGGCGAAAAGTGCTTCGGTACGGTGGCGATGAGTCTTTGAGGTGGAACGAAAGGTTCCTGCAGGCACGTTAGCACTCCGACGATCAAGTCAGTATTGGAACTGAGAAAGAGTGTGTAAAAAAGCGTGGGTAAATTGAATCATACCTTGACAGTGAAGCTAACTCACCCTTATATAGGCGTGTGTGAGAATAAGTGCTTCCGTGATATGCGGCGTGTGATTAGGAGGCGGTTATAGGACACGTGTACAGTGTCTGACACAAGGGAGCGTGCTCTGGTGAGGTGTCGTGCACTAATATTGGCGTGTACCTTCACGAGATGCGCCTTGGTGTGGTGGATGTTTGATCCACGTGTCATTGTTGGATTGGCCTTCTGGCCGGTCCATAACAGTAACCCATCTAATCTTGGGGACTTTAAATGGTGCATCTGAAAAATTGCTTCTTTTACTTAATGGTTAGTGAAACGATCTCCACACACCTTCCTATGATTTTCATTAAGCTTCCCTTTCACTACCTCACACACATCTTCAATTGCACTGGGTCCGGAGGAGCGAAACTTTTCTGAGAAATGACTTGTGAAAATACGCTCAATTTGATCACCCCCCCTTCTCCAGATACCCTCGAAATCTTTAAGTTTCTTAATTTCATTTGTTGTCCTTTGTTGATTTTCCTTGCCATGAAAAAACTTTGTATTCTTATACCCTTTCATAAGCAAAACCGGTCTGCTCCTTTGTCTCCACATGATCTCCTCATATTTTAGGTTCTCATCTAGTTGTCTCTCGAATTGAACCTTAAAATATCTTCGGTTGAGTTGACCACATATAAGTATCTTTAAGAAACTTCTCAATGTGCTGGATCTTTTTCCTCACATTTCCCATCTTATATTTGTCGAAAGAATTGTCTAGTTGGCTCATAGCTTGGATCTTCTCTAAACAGTTATAAGTAGCCCCTCCCCCCCACCCCCATACACAATCCTAATAATTTCTTCATAATTTTCACCCTTTGTCGAAGCCTCTTCAAATATAAAGATATGTTTTCTTTTCTTTCTCCCTTTCATTCAAATCAACTTCTAATTCAATAAAAGAGCATCATGATTAGAACCATACCTGGATAAGTGGAGATCTCTGATTGGTAAAAATATGTTCATGAAGTCTTGTGTTTCCTTGTCTAACTGACATTGGACGTTATCCGTTAAGAGAAGTCTTCCATAGCTTGTCTATAAAGGGGTGTCCTTCGTATCCTAGATCAATGAGTCTGCAGTCTTCCATAGCTTTTCTACAATGAAGCATCTGGATTTGGCTCCGAGCATTGCCTCCCATCTTCTCTAAGGAAACTATAATGTCGTTCAAATCTCTAAAATAGATCCATTTATTTCTCACTGACACTGCAAGTGCACAAATTAGCTTCCATGTTCTCCTTTTATTGAACTCTTCTAGGTACCCATATATGCCTGAAAAATGACATTGGTTTACTTTCTTACCATCTTTTAAGCTACCTCTAATATGGTTCAAAGAATATGATGACATAGCGATTTGTAAATGATTCTTCCATAACAAAGCCAAACCTCCAGCACGCTCTTTTCCAACTCTTCTACAGTTTACTGCCAGACAGGAATTAAAACTACACTTTTGTTTTAAACCTTCCATCTTAAAACTCTTTAATCTAGTTTCCATTAAGAAGACACACATGGGATTTTCAAGGCAGATGATGTAACCCCCTATTTCCCGACAATAATTATTAAATAATAAGAATATATTTAATAAAGAGGATGCTACAAAACTTGACAATATATCACATATAACATAAATACTTTTTTTAAATAATAATTTCAGCAGCAGAAAACATTTCATTGATTGCATTAATATAGATTATCCTTGTTATTCAACATCCTAAATAGAAATAACAATAATTCCAAGTTTTCGACTTAAAAACGAATTAATTCAACGTCAACCCCAACCCTGGTGTTACAAGAATCAGAGCTCGTAGCGACTACATGCTTAATCGAATACTAAATAAAATGAAAACTAGACGGAAGACGTATTCCATCTCCACCTTCTAAGTCGTCCCACAGCTAAACTTCCTCAACCTGAGTGTCTGTACCCGGGAGTACAATCACCACAAAGAAAACAACACAACAACAATAAAGGGGTGAGAAATCCTACCATAACATAATATTAGGGAAAAGCATGCACAATATTCTAATACTTCAATAACAATATTTCGTCGTCATACGATCATCATCATTTATTATATTCTTTTCAACAAATCATACATACCATCATCTCACTCAAATCACACTGAAAACACCAAATACAAGTATCATCATTTAAGTGCATATGGACTCACCCTAAGACCTATATGAATGTGGTACCACACCTATCATCGTCATAATTTGCCAGAGATATATGTTACTGGACTTTCGTCGTCATAATTTGCTAGAGATATGTTACTGGACTTTCATCGTCATTTCATCTTCATAATTCCTAGACACAACTCTATATGCATGCATGGTGACAGACTCATCAAATATTACACATCATCAGGAATTCACAATCATAAATGCAAGACTCTCCCTAATATGCACAACATCAATGAAAAACACATCGTCATCATTCTCATCGTCTTCATAAATAAACATCATTATTCTCATCATCATAATAATATAGACTTTGTCATTCATCATCACTATAATATAAACATCATCATTCTCATCGTCATTATAATTTAAACATCGTCCTTCTCATCATCATTATAATATAAACATCATCATTTCTCATCATATTTATTTATATACTTGTATATAATATCAATCGTCATCGCTCTTTGTCACAATCATAGAATTCCTCATCATTACTCTCTATCACCGTCTATGTTACCACATTATCTCCTAGTTAATCAAACCTTGTAGCACGACTTGTTTCTATGTCAACATCCCCCTATTTTATTTTATTATCCATCTACGTCATCATGCGCTATCGTTTCAACGTCATTCTTAGTTTTAAGATGTTTACTTCTCCATTAACATTACATAAACGTCTTATCTCTATACAACTAGGTTTCACCTCACCATCGTCAATAACTCTTTCCTACTTGTTCTTCTCATTAACGACTTTATTTCTTATTACTTCGTTTCACATTAGTCGTCATATATAACCCCGACCATTCCCCTAATCTTAACTTAATTCTAATTTAAAGTTATTACCTCACCTTATCGTTACTTTCCGACGTCAACACTTTCCTCACTAAAACTTCATTATAACTTAAGGTTTATTCTCTCAATATCGTTCATTGTTATTATCATCAAACATTGTACTATTCCTCTTACCTTCTTTCCTATTCATCTTGCCCTCTTCTATTCGATTCCCGTCTTATTCACCGCTATCATCATTCCCATTATCTTTCATTACCCAATACACAACCCTTTATCTTCCTTTACGTTTCGTATCTCTTCGTTTACAATCACCCAAATTTGACTTCTCTACTCTTTATTCATTTTTACACCTTATACGTACCTATCTAACATTCATCTTTAGTTCTTTAATTACCTTGATTCTTTTACTCTTCAACCTAACAATATTCCTAAGTTCATTATTGGTATATGAAGATTATGTTTAACTTCATCAGTAAATTGGGAAGCACCTACTTATCATCGTCTCTTTCATATTTTGTACCCTCTTAATCGACTTACCACTTTAGACCTTTAAAATACTCCAAGGGATTATTCTCGTCGTCATTACTTCATCGCGTACTACTTATCTATATCCCTCCTACTTCTCCTTCTACTTCTTAAACTACTTCACCTTTTTAGGCTCATCTCTAATTCAAGGCACTTATGTTTATCCTAGTCATCTATGTTAAATGACTCGCTTGTCCCTCTTCTTATCATTGTCTTCCATTTCCTATTGTCACGTCATCTTTAACGTCGTTAGGTTCTCATGTTTAGACTTACGATATCTTGAGGTAACTACTTCTATTTATACCTAAACACACTCCCTCACTTAGGTATGTAGTTTAAGGATTCTTACTTTCACTTCACACATTAACGGCTTGCTTAAACTAACTATTGCTTTCATAGATGTTTTAGAGTTCACTGAAAAGATTGTGCTGAAATTTCATGAAGGACGCAGCATGACCCATGCATGGTATTCTAATCATAACTCAAGTCTTAGAGATCTAAATGGATTCAAACCAAATGGAAATGAAATATAACGTCTATATCTACAACTTTCATGAAGGGCACTAAGTCCAATTCGGGATAGAGAGGGATGGAAATGTTGCTTTTCCTAAACCTGGACAGAGTGCACGACCGTGCTGACCCATGTGTAGTAATTTGCTCATAAGTCAAGTTGTGGATGTCTAAATGAGGCCACTCCAAAACCAAATCAAAGCTAACTTCCATATCTACAACTTTCGTGTTTACACCGAATCCCAGTTCATAACGGAAAATAGTGGAAAAACCAATTGAAAGCGGAATCTGTGTTTCTGTCCTGACCAAAATCGTAGCACGATTTTTTAAAATCGGAGCACGATTTTTGTCGAACCGAAACACCAAATTCTGGCCCAAAATCGTAGTACGATTTCTCCAAATCGTAGCACGATTTTGCTGACAGACAGCCAACGAAAAACAGTTTCAGAAGTATGTTTTCGCCCAATAATCACTTTTAAACCACTTAATTCTATCTCAACACTCCCAGTTCATCCCAAATCATCACTCTAGGGTTACCCCACTATTTGGACGTTAATTCCCTCTTACCCTATAATTATACACTCTTTCATGATCCAATTCTTAAATCTAATCTCTAAACTAGGTTCCCTTAGTTTTCATCTTTCAACAACAACTTTACATCCATTCATCATGATTTTTCATTGGAATTCTTCATCATAACAACAATCACATCTTAAGAATAAAACAACCCCACAATAGTTTAAAATACCCTAAAGTGAAAGAATTCTCCCCCTTACCTCGATTCCTCTGAAATCTCCGGTTTGGCTTGACTTCGTTGTAGCTAGGTTTTCCTTTCTCTGACTGCTGCTCTTCTCTCTGTTTCTACGTTCAGCAAAACTGACTTCTAATTTCCCAAAACCCTTATTTATATTTGGTCCAGCTACTCTTCATATAACTTTCCTCTTCTATACACTATTCTTTTGCTTTTTCCCTCCCTCACTTATTAAAAACCTATTTTCTACACCTCTTACTCTTTTCTACTTGTCTTTCAATTCTCTTTCTATATTATTTAAATTCTGGTATCATAAATTAATTCACCAATATAATTCAACCCGCTCAACATTTACATCACATTCAAATAAAACAGCATTAATAATAATATTCTCCATACCACACCTATTAAACTTTATTGAATTACTTAAAAAATATAAAATTGGGGTGTTACAGATGAACCTCAACAAGGCTCAAACTACATGAAGACTCCTTAACCCCCTATAGTTCCAAATTAAAATTTCATGATGGTATGAGGTGTTGGTCATCCAACACCCCCTCTGGTAAATGCACACGTCCTTTCTCAATAGTAATTATCATCTTTTGTTCCACACCACATAGGTCCACCAGTTCACCCTATGAATTTGTTACTTCCACAAGTTGTCTATTCCATAGTTCAACAACCGATTTCTCCTCTTTATTCTTCCCTTTCCTCTCTCCTTTCCTCCTCGCCTATTTTTCGACTGGTTTGTTAATGGGCTTTGACTTAGTATTGGATTCCTTTTTGGATTGTTGTAATCCTTGAGGCGTAATTGCTACATTCCCCAGCGATTCTGCTACACTCTCTACATCACATTGAGGTTTGTTAGGTTCAGTGGTGTTTCTTAGTTCCTGCTGTTTGCTTGTGCTGGAACAAGAAGGGTCTTGTACAATTCCTCTAAGGTTTTGATGATAACAAAGTTTTGAAGAACAATTGTATATACTAATATTTGTTCAAGTGTGCAGGATCATAGATGTATCCATAAAGTATTGAACATGTATTAAAGCATCAAAAGCACAAGAGAAGCTCAAAAGACTATGGTAGAAGATCTGAAGAAAGGTCAACCAGAAGTAAACACATTGGATCAGAAGAAAAGGGTGCCTCTCTGAAGATGGAGAGATCATCAGACTATGTGGAGGTCATCAGACTTAGAAGACCTAGTCAGACACAGAAGAGCCTATCAGACTTGGAAGACCTTCAAACACCTGAGGGACCCAGACTCCACGACAAATTTTTCGTCTTCTGTAGCTGTCCACATCAAAGGATCTGAGCACAATTTTATCTTCTTCTAACCATGTGTAGAAACTAACAAAGAACTTCAAGGGAAATAAGAATGAACGTATACTTCCTGTTTCAGCAAAGGATTTTTGAATGACTATCCAACGGAGCTATCCATATTAGGCAATGGCTCAACGTCCTTGATTGGAAGCTTCTCAATGCCTCTTAATGTGTTGGCACTCTTCTCCAACAAGACTCTGTTATTTTACTATGCCATTACTCTGTCAAATCAAATAGCGGAAAACACTTAGGATCTTTCTTACCAAACTTTGTATCTTAGAAATCCTAGAGTTGTAAAGAGTCTGTTCATTTGTTCAGTTTACACCAATCATTTATATATATATATATATATATATCTGGTGTAAGAACAAGTTTGTTTATATTTGTTGTAAACAACTAGAAGTATCTTGCTTGTGAAGCTTGAGCATATAAGTCTCTTGGTGAAACCTTGAGCATCAGAAGTCTCTTGCTTGTGAAGCTTGAACATATAAGTTGCTTGGTGAAACCTTTGAGAATTGGAAGTCTCTTGCCTACATGCTTGAGCATCGGAAGTCTCCTGGAGTTGTCCTTGAGCATTAGAAGTTGTTGGTCTATATGGCAACGAGGTATTCGCTAGAGGGGGGTCAATAGCGCTTTTAAAAATGTTGTTGAAAATCCGACGAAAGCATAGCGAAAGCGATTAAAAAGAATTGACTATTTGTAATTGCTTGAGGCGTAAGATAACAACAAAAATTATTAAGACTATGCACTAGGATTCACAAATTGATTTGAGCGATTCAATTATAATAAATCACAATACAATCTAGGCTTAATTACACTTTTGGTCCTCGTATTTTACCTATCTCACGAAATTGGTCCTCTCTTTTTAAAACCAACAAAATTGCCACTATACTACCATTTTTTTTTGCAGTTTTGGTCCTTACCCCCTATTTGACCTCCAAAAACGCTGATGTGTCCAGCTTTTTAATGAGTTGGCCAAAAAAGTGCTTACTTGGCAAATCATCAATGGAAAACACATTAACATGTCAGCAAATTCAATTTTTAAAAAACAAAAATAACAATTACAATATTAATAAAATAAAAATCTGAAATGAATAATAAATATAAAAAACAATTAAATGTTTAAAAAACTATAACTAAAAATATCACAAAATTAGAACACATAAAATCATGTTCATCCTTCATTGTTCTTTACCTACCCATTTCTCTTCTCATAATCAACGCATCTAGTACCCTATATGTCTCTTTATGCTTTTGTTCCACTTGAGAAAAATCTCATTTTCTTCTCTTGTTATCCTTTTATCACCATCGAATACCATACATCATAATTCCTCCTCATCTTCTCTTGTCCTTCTCTTGGTAATTGAGGGATTGTGATTTGATTGTGAAACTCTCCAAAATCACTACTTCTATCTCTTTTTGTTTTTGATTTGTGGAAAAATGAGTAACAACAAACCAAATCCGAAAACCCCATCTCCAGATCCGCTTAAATCAAAAACAAATCCGAGCACAAAACTTGCTTGAGACGAGAAGAGCAAGATGGAGTAATGTGAGGATGAAGAAGTTAGCGAGCGAGAGAGAGGGAATATAGCAATTCTTGAAGTTTTTTTTGTCTCTCACTTTCTATTTGAGATCTGGTTTTTTTTTTTTTTTGTGAAATAGAGCTTTGGATTTTGTTTAGTTATGTTTATGTAACCTAAATATTTTGTTGTTGTTGATGAAGAAGATGATGAGGTTTTTTTAAGGATTTTTTGTAAACCCAGATTAATGGATACGATGATGATATTGTTTGTAATAAAATTTGGCTAAACCCAGATTTCTTATTATTGTCATTAGTTAAGAGGTTTATGACAGTGAAAATGATGTTGAGGTTTATGAGGTTGAAGGATGTGATAGTGAAGAAGATGGTGTTGATGATGCTTATTGAGGTTGAAGATAGACTTGATGGTGGTGATTATGAAATTTTAAATAATTATTTATTCATTTTTTCAATTAAAAAAAAAATTGATTTGATGACATGTTAATGTCATTTTCCATGTTGGAAATGTCACATAAGCACTTTTTTGCCAACTCATTAAAAAACTGGACACATCAGCGTTTTTGGAGGTGAAATAGGGGTTTAGGACCAAAACTGCAAAAAAAAATGGTAGTATAATGGCAATTTTGTTTGATTTTAAAAAGAGAGGACCAATTTCATGAGATAGGTAAAATACGATGACCAAAAGTGAAATTAAGCCTACAATCTAAGGTTAATACAAGCTACAAGTTGCAAGACTAGACAAATCAAACCAAACCTAAAAACAATTAAACAAACTACAACTAATGAAATCACAAGGATATAAACTTGTTAATTGAGACTTAATTAAAAATCAATGTGATCAAATATGTTTTTAATGAGGTTGAAATTCAATCACATTCAACTCAATCAATATTCAATTAACACAATTTATATACGAATTTAACGAAATTAAAAGAGTAAGGGAAAGAGAGAAAACACCGAATTTTTTATAGTAGTTCCCCCTTTCGTCCTCGCTTCGGGGTACGTCTACTCTTCTTGGTGGAAAACGTCTCCACCAAGGACCTCCATTATGATTATGAATTAAATACATGTGATTACAAGAATTCCTTCAAACTGCTCTAGCTTTTCAATCCATATGCAACCACTACCCCAATCTTCGAATCCTCAAACACCCGTGCAATCCTTCAAGCTCTTCACTCGAACACTTCGTTTCTCCGTCCGGTGAATGGATCCCCTAGAACATAAGAACCTTAAAAAGAACCTCCAATACCCTTGGAGATGGAATGAGATTATTCAATTCACTTCGGATCCTTGATTCCCAACCAATATTCTTAAAAGTAATCAACTTACAATCCCTATAGCACTCTAGCAATCTATGAATCCATGAAACACAATTATTCTTCGAAAAAGTGTTTAATCTCAAGAACAAATGAACAATGAGCTATGAGGACTCTAGAGAGAATAGATGCAAATGATTGAGTTAGTTTGGAGTTTGAATGATATGAGTATATATAGAAAAGGGTGGCAGGTGCAATATTTAGGCCAAAAACAACGTGTTGATTCGATTCACTAAATGAGTGATTCGAATCAGACAACTAAAAGACAAGCAAGAAATGTATGAAGATTGATACTATTCAAACAGATTTTGAATCGAATCATACTGCCTAGAAAGAGGAGTGATATGATTCACACATCATGTGATTCTAATCACTAAGCCTAAACCGCAAGTCAGAGAGTTTCCAAGATACGATTCAAAGTAAGTGTGATATGATTCATGGTGATACGATTCATAGATTCATGCTTTAAATCAAGTTGTTTTGAAAAATGGCAGAAAGATTCCATGATACGATTCACATGAATCTGAGTCGAATCAAGTACTAGAAAAACAAAAGTTTGACCAAAAGAAGAGGTTTTCTTCAGACGCAAGGCAAGCTAGGTTCCTGGGAATCATAGGAATCAAATAGACACGATTGCTAGGTGCTTTAACAAGATACTAACTACAAATGAAAAAATAACATCAATAACGCTACCTTGACATCATCAAAACATCCTACAACCTATAACTATACCAACCTTCATTCTCCCCCTTTTTGATGATGTCAAACACCATATGTTGATGATGTTAGTGGCTCGGCTCCCCCTGAAACTTTGAATACAGGGAAACCAACGAAAAACACTAATAGCGAGTATACATATGTTCACAACAAGCAATTTACTTATAACACTAATCATAGTACTAGCAAACATAAAACATCAACATCAGCAATAGCAACATAACATAGTCGTAGCATAGTCAACAGTCTTCCACAATAGTGACAACTAACATTGTGAGTATGAGGTTTGTCATAGTCATGCTTGTTAACAAAGGAATATTTTTTATAAGGTCTCTTAAAAGGTTTTCTTTTATCCTTTGACTCTATGACAAATTTCATATCACCCTTGGAAACATGTTCAAGGACATGTCTTACAATCGGCAAAGTTCATCCAACCAAGGTCATATTTGGATGAGTTTTGCTCAGGTGACTCAAAACTAGGAATTATAAGCTTTTCATTTACAAGGGATGCATGCTCTTGCTTTAGATTTTCAAAAGTGCTTTTAAGTTGTGATAGCTCATTTTCTAATTTTAAATTTTTTTTCTTTTGAGCTATAGTTTTATCAAGAGCATTTAAGGCTTCACAATGCATCTCTTCAATGGCTTCTTGTAGTTCTTTATAGGAAGGCTTAAACTCGGAGTCGGAGTCGGAAAGATTTTACCTCATTTTTTCTTTGCTTTGTGTGGCCCATGAAGCACAAATTAGCGATCTCATGCAATATAAGCTCTTCTTCCTCTTGACCTTCTATTTGAATTTGACCTTCTTTTGCCCTTTGTTAATTCCGGGCATTCAATCTTGTAGTGACCGATCTTCCCACATCCAAAGCAACTAACACTTTTCTCCTCCTTTTCCGATTATTTTTCTTTAAGTGAAGAATTCCTAAAGTTGACTAAATTCTTGTCCCTATGCTTTAGACCGTTTCTCTTGATGTAGCGATTATAACGTCTCACAAACATCCCCATTTCTTCTTCATCAAGTGAATCGTTGTCGGATTCACTTTCATTTTGAACCGAAGAAGTAGCCATGGACGAGGTGGCCTTTAGTACAATAGACTTACTCTCCTTCTTTTCCTTCTTTTTGAGATCTTCCTCACTAGATTTCAATCGTATATTTCATGTTCATGCTCCTTGAGTTTTCCAAAGAGAGTAGTGATGCCAAGAGTGTTGAGATTTTGTGATTCCTTGATTGCCGTCACCTTGGGCTGCCAATCTCTAGTCATACACCTCAACACTTTGTTAGTGCAATCTTGGTTTGAGATGTCTTTTCCTAAGTTTTGCAATTTTTTAATAATATGAGTGAATCTCATTTGCATGGAGGAGATGGACTCACCATCCTTCATGTGAAAGAGTTCATATTGTTGAATGAGAGTATTAATCTTAGATTGCCTGACATCGTCGGTTCCCTCATGATGAGTTTCCAACGCGTCCAACATAGTCTTAGAGGTTTAACAATGAGAGACGGAATGATACTCATTCACTCCAAGAGAGAAAATAAGTATGTTTTACGCCTTCAAATCGAATTGAACCTTCTTTTTGTCATCATCACTCCAATCAGATTTTGGTTTGTCTAGGATGACACCGTCTTCCCCATCGGCGTTAATTTGCAGTTGAAACCACCCATTAAGAACGGCGCCCCATCCATCCATGTCCACCGATTGGATATGAACGCTCATGCATTCTTTCCAATAGTCATAGTTTTCGCCGTCAAAAATTGGTGCTCTATTATACGCCCCTTTGGCTCCTTACTTGCCATATTGACTCTTGACTCTTCTGGTGATTAAAACGTAGATGAAGAGACCAAGCTCTGATACCACTTGTTGGTATATATGGCAACGAGGTATTCGCTAGATGGGGGGTGAATAACGCTTTTAAGAATGTTTATGAAAATCCGACGAAAGCGTAGCGATAGCGATTAAAATGAATTGACTATTTGAAATTGCTTGAAGCGTAAGATAACGACAAAAATTATTAAGACTATGCACTAGGATTTTCAAATTGAATTGAGCGATTCAATTATAATAAATCAAAATACAATCTTAGGTTAATACAAGCTACAAGTTGCAAGACTAGACAAATCAAGCAAACCTAACAACAATTAAACAAACTACAACTAATGAAATCACAAGGATATAAACTTGTTAATTGAGACTTAATTGAAAATCAATGTGATCAAATATGTTTGAATGAGGTTGATTCAATGAATCAAACCAAAACATAAAGGTAAAAATTCTATCACATTCAACTCAATCAATATTCAATTAACACAATTTATATACGAATTTAACAAAATTAAAATAGTAATGGAACGAGATAAAACACCGGAGTTAATATAGTAGTTCCCCTTTTCGTCCTCGCTTCGGGGTATATCTAATCTTCTTGGTGGAAAACGTCTCCACCAAGGACCTCCACTATGATTATGAATGTTGAATACAAGTGATTACAAGAATTCCTTCAAACTACCCTAGCTTTTCGATCCTTATGCAACCACTACCCCAATCTTCAAATACCCTTTGAAATTGGTGCTTCTTGTTGTCTTCGAATCCTGAAACACCCGTGCAATCCTTCAAGCTCTTCACTCGAACTCTTCGTTGCTCCGTCCGGTGAATGGATCCCCTTGAACACAAGAACCTTAGATAGAACCCCCAATACCCTTGGAGGTGGAATAAGATTATTCAATTCACTTCGGATCCTTGATTGCCAACCTATATCCTTGAAAGTAATCAACTTACAATCCTTATAGCACTATAGCAATCTATGACAAAATGAAACATAATGATTCTTAGAAAAAGTGTTTAATCTCAAGAACACATGAACAATGAGGTATGAGGACTCTAGAGAGAATAGATGCAAATGATTGAGTTAGTTTTGAGTTTGGATGATATGGGTATATATAGAAAAGTGTGGAAAGTGCAATATTTTGGCCAAAAACAACGTGTTGATTCGATTCACTAAATGAGATATTTGAATCAAACAACTAAAAGACAAGCAACAAAATGTATGAAGATTGATACGATTCAAACACATTTTGAATCGAATCATATTGCGCAGAAAGATGAGTGATACGATTCACACTTCATGTGATTCGAACCACTAAGCCTAAACCACAAGTCAAAGAGTTTCCAAGATACGATTCAAAGTAAGCGTGATACGATTCATGTTGATATGATTCATAGATTCACGATTCGAATCAAGTTGTTTTGAAAAATGGCAGAAAGATTCCATGATATAATTCACATGAATATGAATCGAATCAAGTACTAGAAAAACAAAATTTTGACCAAAAGAAGAGGTTTTCTTCAGACGCAAGGCAAACTAGGTTCCTAGGAATCATAGGAATCAAATAGACACAGTTGCTAGGTGCTTTAACAAGACACTAACTACAAATGATAAAAGAACATCAATAACACTACTTAGACATCATCAAAACATCCTACAACTAGGGGTGGAAATAGGTAGGCCAGGCCAGGCTTTAATAGTCCTGAGCCTGGCCTACGAAAATTTTTGCAAGCCTGAGCCTGGCCTATGGCCTTTCGTAGGCCTATTTTTTTGGCCTGGTCTTGCCTATTTAAAAGTCTGGTCTGGCCTGAAAGCCTATTTACAGGCCTACTTCAAATTAAAGTTATTAAATTGTCCATTTTATCTACTTTTAAATAGGCCAAATTGGCCTTAAAGCCATTTAATTGTAAGGTTTGTCTATCACTATAAGGCCTTAAAAACCTATTTCACTATAAGGCCTTAAAGACTATTTAAAAAGTCAATTATTTGAGTTTTTTCTTGATTTTTATGTTTAATATAAATTATATTTTAATATAAATAAAAAATAAGTTTTAATAATATGCATAAATAGGTCGGCCTATCAGGCGTCATAGGCTTTTTTGATAGCTTAAGCCTGATTTGTTTACTTAAAAATGCTTTTTAGAAAGCCTAAGCCTAACCTTTTTCATAAACAAGCTAGGTCGAAGGCCACTGTAGGCCGGCCTAGCCTATTCCCAACCATACCTGCAACCTATAACTATACCAACCTTCACAAGTCTCTTGAAGTTGTCCTTGAGCATTGGAAGTCTCTTGGTAGTGACCTTGAGCAAATAAGTCTCTTACAAGGGTGCTTAAACATTGGGAAGTCTCTTGGAAGAGTGCTTGAGCAATTGTAATCAATAATGATTATAGTGAAATCTCTTGGAAGTGCAAGGGGACTAGACTACTCATGTGTCGTGGAGGAACTAGTATAAATTGATTTTGTGTCTGCTCTTTCTCTCTGTCTTACATTTGTGTTTCTGTACTTATCCGCTGCATTCAGACTCTGAGTTAGAATCTGTACACCTCAGATTCTGACCAGTATTAACACCAAGTTAAAGAAGCCAGAAAAAGTCAACACAATTCAACCCCTTCTTGTGTTTTTCTCACCTTCAGGATGTACTCATAGTATTTGTCGTTGATTGTTCCACCTGCACCCCTTTTCCTTTATCTTTTGATCTCCCATTACTATTACTCGCTTCAGCAAACAAGCTCCTTCATCCATTGCCCATACGGTAATTCTTTCTCCTAAATTTCATCGAACTCAATTTCATCTATTCCCTACATCTCTGCACAATCTTTGATTTGGTGCCCAATTCGTCCACGTAAGCATGATGTGGGCAGTCGTTTGAAGGCTTTATGCAATCTTTTGAAGGCTTTATGCTTGGCACAAAAGGAAGGGTCCAAATAAGGATAACCCTTTTTCCTTCTAATCTACCTGTTGCAAAATGCATCAAGTTAGAACATTCTAAATCCTTCATTCAAGAATACAAGTTTGATTTCAAAAGCTTAGTTGTTTGTTTGATTTTATTTGACAAAAGGGTTGTTTGATTTGCGTAAATCCAAGATTGGTGTTAATTAATTTGAATATTAATTAATTTTGCAGGTGGAGGGAGAAGTAGACAGCTGAGATTATATAAAGTAAGGGGGAACCGGATTCAGTAACTTTTGGGAGGGAAAAGTCATGTGACTTTGCTCAATATCCACCATTCATTTAATCTTTTGGTTCAGATTTTGACATGTTCCAACCTTTTTTGCATTAAAAAACAGTACCCATAAAACACAACCCCTCCCTCCTCCATCTCCGTCGACTTCGCACCAATCTCCGATCTCCATGTCTACCACCACTCAGACATCCTCCGCCGCACGAAATACTTCTCCACCTTGTTATATGACTGATGGATCAACAACATCCATCCTTAGCAACAACCACCGATCACGAACTCTTCCGTCTCAATCTCGAAATTCCACATATACAGCGCTCGATTTGCTTCCGGTGGCGCTTAATTTTTTTTATAAGCAAAGAATTAGAGAAAAAAAGAGAAGGAACAAATGTTGCCGAGAGAGAAGAAACTGCCATTGAAATTGTTTGAAGCAGAAGAAATTACTTTAATTCTTTAATCTTATTTTGTTAATGAAATGTACACGTGGCAAATTATGGAGAGTGAGATTGATCGGACGGACGGGATTGAGCCAAAGTCACATGGCTTTGCCCGCGCTAAAGTTACTCAATCCCGATCCAAGTAAGGGGATATCAATGTAAGGAAAAGAGTAGGCTAATCAAGTGATAATGATAAGTACTCCCTCCGTCCCAAAATATAAACAAAAATTGGTCAACAAAAGTTAATGTATTTGGTTTAAAATTTGTACCAAATACATTAACTTATATTGACTCATTTTTGTTTATATTTTGGGACGGAGTAGTATAAAAAAAAACTACTTTTTTAATGAATAAAAATAAAAAACAAATTTGCCACGTACTAACCGTGGTTAATGTTATCGTGGATATTAGTCCAAAAAACTTCCCTGTGGTATGGTAATTAATTTATCAAAACTTGTCCCAAACTTTTGCGAAAACATACTTTCAAATATGAAAAAATGATTTTGTGGAGAGTGAATGAATGTGATTTATAAAAGGTTAAAATTGGATTTTTTATGGTTTGTTGGGGTAGGGGAACGGGAAGGGTGTGGGGTAAATTCTTCAAGGGACAGCTAGGCAAGTTTAAGTTGGATTCAACTAGGGCCAATCTGGACCATTGATGGGTCACCTGGTTATTATTCCTCTTAAAAAATGGTTGTTCAATAGATCTCTTAAATCGTTCAACCGATCGAGTCGTAATTTGTAATCGGCTTTTTTGTGTGTAAATTCCGAGCAGGCCGTAACTCATAATCGTTTTTTTTTTTCATAAATAAATGTGTGCAATTTCGATGGGTCATTGAACAATCATCTTAACAAAAAGAAATAGTAAAATTTACAAAGAAATAAATAAAATACTAAAAAAGCCAAACAAAGTTATCGTAAAAAATAAAAGTAAAACTTATATAGAACGTGAACAATTTGGGAAGTAATAATTTTTGTGCACTTGTGCTCATAATCAAATGAAATGCATGGGCGCAAAACAAGTTTGAAAACGGATAGATCGGTTGTTACCCTTTTCCTGTCCATAGAATGTCAAAGGTGTTACAAGAATTGGGTAATTTGTGTGGTCAAACATTTTTCATTAGTCTTTCCAATGTCACCTTTCTTTTTTTCTTAACAAAACTGGATACATATCTTAGACACTTTATGACACGATTTGAAAATAAAAACTTCCATATTTGTTAGCACTGAATCTGTTTTATTCTGATCCCCCACCCCAAAAGATCCTCTTAGAATCTCTCTCTCTCTCTCTCTCTCAAAATTATCGTTTTGTTCATCTCAAAGGTTTGTTCTGTCACAATATATATCACTTACAAGTAGGGCATATTGTACATTGTTTCTCTGCATGATTTATTGTGTTACTGGATGATTTATATCTGTACATTATAAATTATTGATATGATATAATATGTTAATTTTAGGATCTAATATCTTGTTTCCTATCTTCTTTGCTAAGTCAGATCATAGTTAGTTATTAACCATATTAATTTCTTTTTGTTCTGTATTGTTTTTGTTTTGATCTTTGATTTATTGTTATTTTATTTTATTTGGGTATTTGGTTTGAATACATTGCTGTAACTGTAAGAGTGCATGAATACTCAAGGGTTTATTTCAATTAGTTTGACTAAAGTTTTGTTTTTATCTAAATTCTTTTAGTGATTGTTTGATTGAAGAGAATTAAACACCTAAGATAACAATGGGCGACAGTGAGCCTCCACCACGTCTTGAGGTGATATATATTACTAATTTACTAACTTAATTATTACTTTAGCTAAACATAATATATGGTTTATTTCATCATTTAAATTGTTTTGCATTTGCAGGGAAAATATACTGCAATTGTGGTTTGTTGGCTTCTTGGAAATGGGTGTCTTTTCTCTTGGAACAGTATGCTAACAATTGAAGATTACTATGTTTATTTATTTCCGGTAATGTATCTACTTTCTGATGCATTTTTAGTTGATGTATCCGTTAACTTATCGCTCTGGTTAGCGGTAATGTCTCTGGTTCGTTATGATGCTTGCGGCCGTTTACACGTCGTTTATTTTGTAATCTAGGATGTGCTGCTGTGTAGCTAGCTGTCTGTTAGACATTTGTGTTTCTTTATACCACTTTTGTTATATCTGTTGTAATACCCTTTTTGAGCTGACTATTTGGTTGCGGGGTCAGATTTATGCCCTATCGGCTCTTTGTACTTTCTCTTTATTTTATATATTTTTCTTTACTTAATAAAAAACTTAAATTTCCTTTCTTCTTTGTGCAGAAATATCATCCCTCTAGGGTTCTTACTCTTGTATATCAGCCATTTGCAGTGGGAACACTAGTAATTCTTACTTACTATGAGGCAAAAATCAATACAAGGAAGCGGAATCTATTCGGATACACACTATTTTTCTTGGCCATTTTGGCTGTTTTAATTGTAAATCCTGTTCATTTTTTTGTTAACTTTGGTTCCTTCAAAATGTGCATTTGGGTTTTGAATTTTGATTTATACGAAACCTATTTACGTGCCGCAGTTGGATTTAGCAACATCTGGTAAAGGAGGGATTGGAACATTCATTGGTATATGCATAGTTAGTGGTGCATTTGGAATAGCAGATGCTCATGCGCAAGGAGGAATGATTGGAGACCTATCCTACATGAATCCAGAATTTATTCAGGTCAGCATCATCAATGGAACATAGTTCTTAATTACAGTCGCTTCTACGATGCTAACTTTGATATTCGGGAAAATATGAGCAACTGCAGCCCGTGGAAAAACAATGTTTGCCTTTGCAGAGGCGTCTAAAACTTGTATATAGTGATTGCAATTGCGGTTACAGACTGCAATTTAGAACTATGAATGAAATGACTACGATGTTAAGAAACTTCCTTCAACATATGCAACTCTTTTTAATGGTTTTATTGTTGTAGTCTTTCCTTGGTGGTGCTGCAGCATCAGGTGCTCTAACATCGGCTTTGAGGTTAATTACAAAAGCAATATTTGAAAATTCTTTGGACGGTCTTCGCAAAGGAGCGAGTAAGTTCAGCACTCTAATGCTTAGCATGGAAACATAGAAGTAGTTTTTGTCTTTATTTCTATTCATTTAATTTTTGACAAGAATTGCTTAGCATGCAAATTGATTTCTTTTAGTATCGGTTCCTACAATTCATAAAGATATCCATGATCATGTGGTATACTGAATGTTCATCTCTGATTACTGCTTTGTCAATATACTGATAATTTGTAATTTTACTAACCCTGCAGTTCTGTTCTTTTCCATATCAACCTTGTTTGAGCTTCTTTGTGTTGTTCTCTATGCATTTGTGTTTCCTAAATTACCAATTGTGAAGTACTACCGTTCAAAAGCAGCATCCGAAGGGTCCAAAACTGTTTCAGCTGACCTTGCTGCAGCTGGAATCCAGACCTCACTTCGAGAAGTACAATTTCTTTTCTGTTCAATTTCTCACTGAACTGCCTTACTGTTGAGATTCAGTTTGTTTATTAGACTAATTTGTGTTTGTTTCAGGCCACTGAAGAATCAAAACAATTTGAGCGCAAAGGAAATAAGCAATTATTATTGGAAAACATTGATTATGCAATTGATTTGTTTCTAATATTTGCGCTGACATTGTCTATATTCCCTGGATTCTTATCAGAAGATACCGGATTACACAGTTTAGGCACATGGTAAGTTCACTGCTTGAATCCTTTCATCCTTTGTTGTTGGTTCTTTTTAGTCATAAACTTCGACTAAACAGTTATTTTGATCCCTAAATGTATGTGGTGGATACTATGGTCACTGACTCTATCGAAAATGAAAAACATCTCTCGGTGTATGTCTCATTAGTATTTTTTTGAACAAAAGTGATTAACAAATCACATTTGAGGACCGAAATAAGTAATAACTAACGAAAGATACATTTCAGAACCAAATTGAATAGCAAGATACATTTGAGGATGTCTTTGTAATTTTGATAAATTCAGATAGTAACAACTAACAATGCCCAACACATTCAAATTTCAATTTAACTATTTACTCCATAAACTTTTGAGTTTAAAACATATGCGTTGTTAGTGCAGTGAAGTCTTAAAAATGCATCCTAATCATATCTCACGGGATAGATATTGGAATTATATTTTAAGAAGCAATCAAAACAAGAGACTAAACATTTCTGCTCAAAACAACAAAAGTGGGTTAAGATCTTTGTTTGTATGCATGTTCAATTTCAGAACTGGTTGATATTTCCATTTATTACAGGTATGCTCTTGTTTTAATTGCTATGTATAATGTGTGGGATCTTATCGGAAGATACATTCCACTGGTAAAAATCTTGAAGTTGGAGTCTAGAAAGTTGATCACTACAGCAGTTATTTCTCGAGTTTTACTTATACCAGCATTTTATTTCACTGCAAAGTATGGTACTCAAGGTTGGATGATAATGTTGACATCTTTCTTGGGGTTATCCAATGGATACCTCACTGTCTGCGTTCTCACTTCTGCACCTAAAGGCTACAAGGTGAAGAATCCTGAAGAAACTAGAATACTTCAGAGGTTTAGAGTTATTTAAATATTGAATAGATTCATTAATATTTGTATTTTTTTACGTTTTTAGGGACCTGAACAAAATGCATTGGGAAATCTCTTGGTATTGTTTCTTCTTGGAGGTATTTTTGCAGGGGTAACACTTGATTGGTTATGGTTAATAGGTAAAGGATGGTGAGATCTCAACCAAGCTAAATTAAGACAGAGGCCTTATACACAAACAGATAGAATTTTGTGTTCTTTTTTACATTTTTACATTCTTATCCTTTAGTCAGTGTTGATGATTCGTTATTTTCAAAGATAAATTCAATTGTTTCATTTTTAAGTCTCTCAAAAGAGCTTCACTGATGCAGAAAAATTCTGCATAGAAATCTACAAAAGGCATTAGCCACAACATAAGCAACTAAGGCCAAAGAAAACTATACCTACTCCCATAAAACCAAGAGCCAAAGCTCCATACTTGCCACTACTCAAAGACAACTAAGGAAGCAGGCTGTGTATGTTAATGATTCAAAGTCTACTGCAATCCATCACTACTCTTCTCCCTACACCTGCAATCACCAAACTAAGAAAAGTCAATCAAAACCCGAATTGTGACCCCTATTTCTACAACTGAATAGACAGGCAGCCCCGCCAGCAAGAAACACGACAAAGAACTGCTCCATGACAGAATACAGGAACAAACCGCTGAGCACCAAAATGACGTACCACAAACAGGGCCGGCTCAATAACTCTCAAAAGAAGTTGAGGTCTAATGCAAGTTTAATATATGAGGTCTATTTGTCTTCATGTGCGACCTTTTTGTTTATTAAATCTAATGAAAAATATTTATTTTTTTATTGGTATGCCTAAAGCTACGGCTTTAGTATCATAACCCTTGGGTCATCCCCGACCACAAGCTTGACAGAAAATGGCGCCACCAGGCGAAAACTGCACCAGACCAAGCTGCAAGCCACATATAGAAACAGGCAGCAATGCACTAAAATTGACAGTCTGCAGGCTGCACATAGAACAAGCAAAACCAGACCAAGCCCCAAACCACTGAAACTACGTCTAAATCCCTTCTCTAAAAGCCAAATCTTCTCTCCCTCCACCCAAACAACACTAAGGATTTGCAAACCATTGATTGAGAGAATAGCAGATCCTCTTAATTTTGTTTTAAAAAAATTTCAAGATAAACTTTTGGCATCCTCTACAACCTTCTCCCGATCGAAACCTTTTTGGGAGAAGATCATAGTATTTCTAGCTTTCCAAACTACCTAAACATTTGATAACCAAATCACGGGTAGTTTTTCGCCAACCTTTCTACTACCGCCGCTCTAAAGGCTTTTAAACTGAGTTAGGTGCTCCAGGTCCCATGTTGTAGGGCAGCCAAAACCCTTATCTAACAATATAACATTAATATAGAAAATTTTGTTTAAGGGTATAATTGGAATTATAAAAAATTCAGCCCAAAATATTTATTCCCTTCGTATATAATATTGATGATATTATTCATATTGTAGTGGGATCTTTCCTATTTTAATGGGATTTAATTTTTTTAACTAAAATTTAAAATAATATTTTTAAAGGATAAAATATTAAATAAAATAGTTTAAATGAAGGGTAAAATATATAATGAAAAAGTCAGCTCAAACTCATGTATTTTAAACCTATTTTCTTTATATATATAGTATATATATCCTCTTCCTTTCAACATGTTGTAACTACCCGATGTGGGACTTATACAATTGATTGATCTATGTTAATGTTTGATGAATTCCACTATCAATGCTCACATACATATTCTAATTTAATTAAAATGTACGTCGAAACCACAGTGTACCGTCTATGTATACCCCCACGTACCAAATTTTTTGAAAGTTACGAACTGTGTACCCGAACCCGTACCACATACCGAATCGAATTATGAACCATATGACTATGCTTAAAAGCAGCAATGACCTAATCATTAGGAATACAAATCACTTACTCAGTATAGAAAATTAAGGTTACAGTTGCATTAAGTGAATCGTAAGAAGTTAATGACGTCTGACCTATCATAGGCCGAATAAAAGGTTCTAACAGCTAGTTTTCTACTTTATGACACAATGATGATAATGTTTATGCACAACTCTGATAAATGTGTTGCATCATCTTATTTATCAAGGGTCAATCAATTATACAACACAGGACGACATTTGTTTACACCTAAAAATAATCATTATGTTAGCTGATCTCCGCAAATAATCGATTAGACTATTAGACGAGAAAACCTCCCAGTTAATCGAGGATTATGTGATGTTAAAGCAGCTGAGCCAGGAAAGTTGATTCTTTCTCAAAGCCACTGACTCAGTATGTGGGTTGCAGAAGCCTCAAACTGAGTCAAAACATAGTTGGGATGGATAATGACACAAGAAACTCAGATTCCTTGTTTGTAGCACCACTAACCACCTTAAGGAATGAGGGGAAGAAACACGATTTTCATGGAGTTACGCACTATGGACCCTGTCAACGGACCACAACAAGAAGTAGGAGCCTGAAGGCTACAAGGTGAAGAATCCTTAAGAAACTAGAATACTTCAGAGGTTTAGAGTTATTTAAATATTGAATAGATTCATTAATATTTGTATTTTTTTACGTTTTTAGGGACCTGAACAAAATGCATTGGGAAATCTCTTGGTATTGTTTCTTCTTGGAGGTATTTTTGCAGGGGTAACACTTGATTGGTTATGGTTAATAGGTAAAGGATGGTGAGATCCAAACCAAGCTAAATTAAGACAGGCCTTATTCACAAACAGATAGAATTTTGTGTTTTTTTTTTTACATTTTTACATTCTTATCCTTTAGTCAGTGTTGATGATTCGTTATTTTCAAAGATAAATTCAATTGTTTCATTTTTAAGTCTCTCAAAAGAGCTTCACTGATGTAGAAAAATTCTGCATAGAAATCTACAAAAGGCATTAGCCACAACATAATCAACCAAGGCCAAAGAAAACTATACCTACTCCCATAAAACCAAGAGTCAAAGCGTCATACTTGCCACTACTCAAAGACAACTAAGGAAGCAGGCTGTGTATGTTAATGATTCAAAGTCTACTGCAATCCATCACTACTCTTCTCCCTACAGCTGCAATCACCAAACTAAGAAAAGTCAATCAAAACCCGAATTGTGACCCCTATTTCTACACCTGAATAGACAGGCAGCCCCGCCAGCAAGAAACACGACAAAGAACTGCTCCATGACAGAATACAGGAACAAACCGCTGAGCACCAAAATGACGTACCACAAACAGGGCCGGCTCAATAACTCTCAAAAGTAGTTGAGGTCTAATGCAAGTTTTAATATACGAGGTCTATTTGTCTGCATGTGCGACCTTTTTGTTTATTAAATCTAATGAAAAATATTTATTTTTTTATTGGTATGCCTAAAGCTACGGCTTTAGTATCATAACCCTTGGGTCATCCCCGACCACAAGCTTGACAGAAAATGGCGCCACCAGGCGAAAACTGCACCAGACCAAGCTGCAAGCCACATATAGAAACAGGCAGCAATGCACTAAAATTGACAGTCTGCAGGCTGCACATAGAACAAGCGAAACCAGACCAAGCCCCAAACCACTGAAACTACGTCTAAATCCCTTCTCTAAAAGCCAAATCTTCTCTCCCTCCACCCAAACAACACTAAGGATTTGCAAACCATTGATTGAGAGAATAGCAGATCCTCTTAATTTTGTTTTAAAAAAATTTCAAGATAAACTTTTGGCATCCTCTACAACCTTCTCCCGATCGAAACCTTTTTGGGAGAAGATCATAGTATTTCTAGCTTTCCAAACTACCTAAACATTTGATAACCAAATCACGGGTAGTTTTTCGCCAACCTTTCTACTACCGCCGCTCTAAAGGCTTTTAAACTGAGTTAGGTGCTCCAGGTCCCATGTTGTAGGGCAGCCAAAATCCTTATCTAACAATATAACATTAATATAGAAAATTTTGTTTAAGGGTATAATTGGAATTATAAAAAATTCAGCCCAAAATATTTATTCCCTTCGTATATAATATTGATGATATTATTCATATTGTAGTGGGATCTTTCCTATTTTAATGGGATTTAATTTTTTTAACTAAAATTTAAAATAATATTTTTAAAGGATAAAATATTAAATAAAATAGTTTAAATAAAGGGTAAAATATATAATGAAAAAGTCAGCTCAAACTCATGTATTTTAAACCTATTTTCTTTATATATAGTATAGATATCCTCTTCCTTTCAACATGTTGTAACTACCCGATGTGGGACTTATACAATTGATTGATCTATGTTAATGTTTGATGAATTCCACTATCAATGCTCACATACATATTCTAATTTAATTAAAATGTACGTCGAAACCACAGTGTACCGTCTATGTATACCCCCACGTACCAAATTTTTTGAAAGTTACGAACTGTGTACCCGAACCCGTACCACATACCGAATCGAATTATGAACCATATGACTATGCTTAAAAGCAGCAATGACCTAATCATTAGGAATACAAATCACTTACTCAGTATAGAAAATTAAGGTTACAGTTGCATTAAGTGAATCGTAAGAAGTTAATGACGTCTGACCTATCATAGGCCGAATAAAAGGTTCTAACAGCTAGTTTTCTACTTTATGACACAATGATGATAATGTTTATGCACAATTCTGATAAATGTGTTGCATCATCTTATTTATCAAGGGTCAATCAATTATACAACACAGGACGACATTTGTTTACACCTAAAAATAATCATTATGTTAGCTGATCTCCGCAAATAATCGATTAGACTATTAGATGAGAAAACCTCCCAGTTAATCGAGGATTATGTGATGTTAAAGCAACTGAGCCAGGAAAGTTGATTCTTTCTCAAAGCCACTGACTCAGTATGTGGGTTGCAGAAGCCTCAAACTGAGTCAAAACATAGTTGGGATGGATAATGACACAAGAAACTTAGATTCCTTGTTTGTAGCACCACTAACCACCTTAAGGAATGAGGGGAAGAGACACGATTTTCATGGAGTTACGCACTATGGACCCTGTCAACGGACCACAACAAGAAGTAGGAGCTTGAAGGCGAAGGTGAGGCGTCATGATCCAATGAGAAAGGGAGTTATCACGCACAACCCGTGAAATTAGCGGAGTAAAGGCTCATAATTGTATGCCACATCATTTGAAATTAAGCACAGTTTTTGCTATAAATACTTAGTTGATACACTATAACAGACACAGCCAAGGTGGATTTTAGAACACTGTCTCTAAGATTTTGATGATAACAATGTATGAAAGAACAATTGGGTACTCTAATGTGCGTTAAAGTATGCAAGACAATAGAATTAAATTTTGACGTCAAAGTCAAGTTATTGGTTCTGAAACATCAAGCTCACATCAAGCTTTAAATGCAAAGGAAAACATTTTGATACTCAAGAGAAGCAATGAAGACTTTTGAAGACTTAGAAGATAATTTGAAGAAAGGTCAATAAAAAGTTAAAGCTTTGATCAGAAGTTGCAACAAAAAGTTAAAGACTCGGATGACGTTAAGTTCTGATGGACACGTCAACAGTCTGGGAGACTTTGACCAATTTTGTCTTCTTTTGACAGAACGTCGCTTTCAAGCTCTGATCACACTGTTTGTCTTCTTCTGACCAAGTGTAGAAACAAACAAAGAATTTCAAAGCCAAAGAGAATGCAAAAAATCATTCTCAAAGAAACAAAGGGTCCCTCTAGTACTATTCAACAGAATTATCAATTAGAGACAAAGTATTAAAAAATTATCAAAGTTTCCTAAGGACATTTTTGATGCGCCGACACTCTTCAAACAACGGCTCTCTAATTCTCTCCTATATAAGGACCTAAGTAGTTTGAAGAACATAAGAGGTATCACGAAATTTTACAAGTGCCAAAACTATTTCAAATTAGAAAGTGCACAAATACTTAGAAAATTCTTACAAACTTTATATTTTAGAATTTCTTAAGTATCTGAAGACACTTGAACTTTAAGTTTAGTTTACCACTCTCAGAGTACAATGCGTAAACACATACAAATTTATTTGTAAACTTTGATTGTAGAAGTCATCTTGTGTGAGGCAAGGAAATCTTAGACTTGTGTGTCTACGTAATTGTAATCTTGTGTGATTATAGTGAAACTTTCCTCTAAGGTTTTGATGATAACAAAGTATTGAAGAACAATTGGATATACTAATATTTGTTCAAGTGTGCAGGATCAAAGATTGTATCCATCAAGTATTGAACATGTATTAAAGCACCAGAAGCACAGAGAAGCTCAAAAGACTATGGTAGAAGATCTAAAGAAAGATAAACCAGAAGTCAACACATTGGATTAGAAGAAAAGGATGCATCTCATAAGCTGAAGAGATCATCAGACTCTGTAGAGATCATCAGACTCAAAAGACCTAGTCAGACATAGAAGAACCTATCAGACTTGGAAGACCTTCAAACTTCAGAAGCACCTGAGGGACCCAGACTCTACGTCAGATTTGTCGTCTTCTATAGTTGTCCACATCAAAGGATCTGAGCACAGTTTTGTCTTCTTCTGACCACGTGTAGAAACAAACAAAGTACTTCAAGGGCAATAAGAATGAACGGAGACTTCCTGTTTCAACAAAGGATTTTCGAATGAACATCTAACAGAATAATCCATATCAGGCAATGGCTCAATGTCCTTGATTTAAAGCTTCTCAACGACTCTTAAGCACTAACACTCTTCTCCAACGTCTCTCAAATCCCTACCTATATAAGGAGCTGAAGACAATGAAGAAGATGAACAAGACTCTGCTATTTTACTGTACCATTACTCTGTAAAATCAAATAGCGCAAAAACACCTAGGATCTTTTTTACCAAACTTTGTATCTTAAAAATCCTAGAGTTGTAAAGAGTATGTTCATTTGTTCAGTTACACCAATAATTTATATATATCCGGTGTAAGAACAAGTTTGTTTATATTTGGTGTAAACAACTAGAAGTCTCTTGCTTGTGAAGCTTGAGCATATAAGTCTCTTGGTGAAACCTTAAGCATCAGAAGTCTCTTGCTTGTGAAGCTTGAGCATACAAGTCTCGTGGTGAAACCTTGAGCAATAAAAGTCTCTTAGGGTTGCCTTTTGAGCATTGAAAGTCTCTTGCATGCGTGCTTGAGCATCAGAAATCTCTTGGAGCTGTCCTTGAGCATTAGAAGTCTCTTGGAGTTTTACTTGAGCATTGGAAGTCTCTTGGTAGTGACCTTGAGCAAAGAAATCTCTTGCAAGGGTGCTTGAGAATTGAGAAGTCTCTGGGAAGAGTCCTTAAGGAATTGTAATCAGTAATGATTATAGTGAAATCCCTTGGAAGTGCAAGGGGACTAGACTACTCATGTGTTGTGGGATGAACCAGTATAAATTGCTTGTGTCTGCTCTTTTTCTCTCTCTCTATCTCACTCTCTCTCTCTATCTTTTATCTTTGTGTTATGTATTCCGCTGCACTCAGACTTTGTATCAGAATCTGTACTCATCAAATTCTGAAAAACTTTTAACACTCAGAAAAGGAAAACTAGAAAAAGGCAACACAATTCAACCCCCCGTTCTTGTGTTTTTCTCACCTTCAGTTGGTTTCAGAGCACGGTCTGTGCTCTGCCACTTAACAGTGCCACAGTTAAAGATCTAGAGAGGAAAAACATGTCTACTCTTTAGAGTGATAATTCAGCTTCTAGAGCATCCAACAACACCTCTGAGCCCTGCACCTCAACCTCTGATTAAAACAGTGTATCTGTTAGACCTCCATCCTTTAATGGAGAAGCTGCTTGAAGGTGAGAAAAACACAAGAAGGGGGGGTTGAATTGTGTTGGCTTTTTCTGGTTCCTTTTTCTGTGTGTTAAATAGCTATTCAGAATCTAAGGTATATAGATTCTGATACAGAGTCTGAGTGCAGCGGATAAAGTACAAAAACACAAAGATAAATGCAGAGAGAGAGAGGGCGAACACAAAACAATTTTATACTGGTTCGTCCCACAACACAGGAGTAGTTCAGTTCTCTTGCACTTCCAAGGGATTTCACTATAATCACTCTGGATTACAAATTGCTCAAGGAACCTTCCAAGAGACTTCCTATGCTCAAGCACACCTTCTCAAGACTTCCTTGCTCTAGGACTCTTCCTAAAGACTTCCTTTGCTTATGCACAACTGCTTAAGACTTCCTTGCTCTAGGACTCTACCTAAAGACTTTCTTGCTCAAGGACAACTCCAAGAGACTTACAAATGCTCAAGCATGCAGGCAAGAGACTTTCATTGCTCTAAGGACACTCCTAAGAGACTTCTAATGCTCAAGGTTTCGCCAGGAGACTTATACGCTCAAGCTTCACAAGCTTGAGACTTCTAATTTGTTCTACACTTGATTTAACAATGGTAGTGTATATTGAACAAATGAACAAACTCTTTTACAACTCTAGGATTTCTAAGATATAAACTTTGATACAAAAATCCTAAGTGTTTTGCGCTATTAGATTTGACAGAGTAATGACACAGTAAAATAGCAGAGTCTTGTTAATCTTCTTCATGATCTTCAGCTCCTTTTATAGGGAGGGATTTGAGAGATGTTGGAAAAGAGTGCGAACGCAAATAGAGTCGTTGAGAAGCTTCAATCAAGAACATTGGTTCTTTGCCATACATGGATAATCCGTTGAATGGTCTTTTGAATTTTCCTTTGATAAAAGAAGATTTATCTGTTGCATTCATTTTGTTCTTGAGGTCCTTTGTCTGTTTGTGCACGTAGATAGAAGAAGACAAAAGATTTGTACTTATCAGATCCTTGATAGGGACAATTCACATAAGAAGACAAAACCTACGTGGATTTTGGGTCCCTCAGGATTTTATCAAATATGAGGGGTCATCCAAGTCTGTGGTCTGCTTCTGAGTCTGATGACCTTCACATAGTATGTTGAGGTAACTATTCAGCTTTTGTGTGGTATCCGTCTTCTTAGGACATTGAATTCTGGTTGACCTTCCTTCAGATCTTCAACCGTAGTCTTCTTAGCTTCTCTTGGTCCTTCTGATGCTCTTCATATGTTCATCCTTTAATGATAGATTCTATCTTTGATTCTGCACACTTGAACATATGTTAGTATTTTAATTGTTCTTCAATACTTTGTTATCATCAAAACCTTAGAGGAATTGTACAAGACTTTTCTTGTTCCGACAATCTCCCCCTTTTTGATGATGACAAACACAAGTATTTTGAACAATTGTTGTTAATCTAATTAACAGTTAGACTTCAGGGTCTGAGGTTTGCAAGCTCCCCCTTAGTCTGACAGTCTCACGTTATGAGTTTTGCAAGCTCCCCTTGAGTCTGTGATAGTCCATTAAGGTGATGTTTGCAAGCTCCCCCTAAGTTCTATCCTGGTTAATTAAATTCATTCTTAATCACTCTTGAGTGCATCAGAACAAATAACAATATAGCATATCAGAACATCAACAAGATATCAGACATTTGGTCACATAGAGGTTTGCAAGCTCCAATTAAGTCCATTCTGATACCTTATCAGAGTTTAATAAGATTAACAATTAAGCGCAATATTTTTTCATTTTCAATTTCAACTTTATTCAAAAATAAAAGTTTCCTTAGCTTCTGATTTGGCTTAGTGTTCAAATACTTTATTCTTCTCCCCCTTTTGTCATCAACAAAAAACATTATGCACGTGATAAAAAGATTTAACAGATCAAGCAAATTAATTAGAAAGACATGCATAAAATCATAGACAACAGAGTGCAGAATTAGGAGTACATAACAAAAAGTACAAAACATAAAGTAAAATCCTAATTCAGGTCTTGGTTCTTGGCAGTCAGCATCTGAATCAGCTTCTTGACATTATCATTTGTTTCCTCTGATGCAACTTCCACCTTCTTCTGAGCTTGAGCCAGATCCTTCACTTCTGTAATCATACCTTCCTGCGTATTCTTCATTGATGCCATCTCAGTCAGAATCTTCTTCTCTGTTTCCTCTAGTCTTGCCAGCCTCTCCTTATCAGTCAAATCTCTCTTTATACTCAGAACTTGAAGTCCCAGATCCGGTTGCTGAGTCTGAGTTCGAATGGGAGGGAGTTCAATGTGCACTTCTACAAGTGCAGCTTTCAACTGTTTACGTATGTTTCTTTTGATATCCACAACTTCCATCTCATTCTTGACATTTTCCAACCACTTCAGCTGAGTTTTGGTCATATTGTTGCTCATCTGACACTTCAAATGTCTAAGAGTTGTAAGAAAAAAGTCACTCAGAAGATCCCAATGGTAATTGATCCTTCCAAAATAGACAACATTTAAGCTTTTGGCAAATATCCTCCTGGCCCTTGCACAAATTTTGTTAAATATTTCTTCAAGGTCTTTTGTGGAGAGAGGGGAGAAGTATTTGATTGGGATACACACTCTGTCAATAATTTGTTGAATATTGTCATGCACACAGAGCGGTACTAAGTATTGATCACCTTCAGATGCTTTAGGTAAGGCATCTGTTTCAGCCTGAGATAACTGAATGGTTCTGTTTGGTTCAATGGTGTCAATAATAATTTGACTGGGCTTTTCTGGTATAACGTGAGCATCCTCAACAAAGTTGGTAATGCTCACCACATATGCTGCCCAAGCATCAAGGTATGAGATAATTTAGTTGGGATTTAGTGGTGATGAGGGTGGACAATTTTAGAGATGTTTCTTGAAGGGTTTGTATGGCTATCTGACTGGTTTGAGGTGATGGTGATTGTCATACCCCAATTTTTGACCTAAAATTTCTTTTTTTACTCGTCCTTTTAGTTCGGAATTTTTCGTCGTCTCAGACGAAATTTCGACAGAGAGGTATTTTAAAATACCTCATTTTTTTTCTTTTTAACTTCGTCCGAGTCCGTCTTTTAGTTTTTATTATTATTTCTATCTTTATTTTTATTCTTTTAATTTTTTTATTTGTTATTTTATTTAGCATTTTTATTATCTATTTTTTTTCTCTTCTTTTTTTACCTTTTTAATCAGCTGACTTTTTTTTTTTTTAATTTATTTATTGTGGAGAAGACTTTTTTCATAATCTTGTGTTTTAATTTGTCACTTAATGGGTTTTAATTCAGCATTATGGTGATTGATAGCCATTAGTGCATTTTGACTATGAGGATTACAGGATTAAAAGGAATTCACGCACAGAGCCAGAAAAAGGGAAACCATCAGAGAAAAGGCAGTCAACACGGCATTTTGAGAATTCAAAAGAAAAAACAAAACATCACAGAAAATCATTGACCAATCCTCACACAAACATACACGAACTCACCAGCCCTCCTCCCCCAACAACCACAACGCACGGCTATCCTCCCCACTCATCATACAACAACCAAACTCACAGCCATACAACCCCACATTCCTCACACAACACAGACCGCAGCCTTCACAACACCCATCACACACGTACTTCCCTCACCAACCCAAACCCACATCCACACACATCACATTCGGCCATCTCCCTCACCCACACCAACACAGCCGTACGGCCACTCCTCCTAAACCACACGAACATCCCACAACCATCATCAAACCAAACCGCAACACTCATAAATAGAACCGCACCACCACGACAAACAACACACAACAGTCACACGACCCATCCCCCTCTCACGACCCACTCAAAAACCGTACCCAAAACAACCCTAGGCCGAACCAAAAAGTCAGAAAACAAAGGTAGTTTTGTTTTTTTTAAATTTAGATCTAGCCGTTTTTAAAAAGTTTTAGGCAAAACTAAGTTAATTTTCGAAAAGAGGGGGGAAAAGGGGTTCGGAAAATATTTCTTTTTTAAAAAAGGGAGGTGGTTGGTCACTCCGGCGCGGTGGCGCCGCCCTTGGGCTGGCCGGCCGCCGCGCCGGAGCTGTGTTCTTGGCCTGGCCGAATTGCAGAGAGAATTGAGAGAGAAGGAGAGAAGAAACAAGGATAGAGAGAGAAGGAGAAGAAAAAATGAGTGATTTTCTGAAAAAACAGTTTTTATAGCCTTTAAGCCAGGCCCAATACACTAATCTCTGCGGCCCAGTTTTTCTGCTCTTCCCTTTCTCTACTGATCTGCTTTTTGCACCCCTCTTTCTGCTTTAGCACCCCCCTGTCTTTTTATTTTTATTTTTATTTTCTTGTTTCATTTCTTGCATTTTACTTCTTAATTCATTTTTTATTTTCATGCATTTTCATTCCATGATATTTATCTTATAGTAGTTCATGCATTTTTTTTATTTTTTTTTATTTTATTTTATTTTTCTTTTATTTCATGCATTTTTGTTTCTTTGCTCATATTTAGCATTTTTATTTTATTGCATTTGCGATTCTATCTTTGTTTATTATTCCATTTTATTAGAATGTATTTAGGTGCAATGTAAATCATAAATGAGAATATGCACTGACACCACACTTTATTTATTCCGCTTTATGTCTTTTATTTTTATTTTTATTTTATTTCGCCTAAAAAAAAAATCAAAAAATATTAGGTTAGTTTAATTTTCGAAGGGTTTCGTGGTGATCCAACGTCACCACGAAATTTCCTCGTGTTTATTTTTTTTTTCTTTTAGTCTTAGTCCATAAACAAAAAAAACAAAAACATTCAAATAATCAAAATCACAAAAAATCTTTTCTTAATAAACCTTGATTTTCAATCAAGTGTCCGTTTTTTTCTTTTATTTTCTTTAAAAAATCATTAATCCACTTTAACTACACTTTAATCCTTTTCAAAATTAAAAAACACAAACCAATTTTATTTTGCCACTTGGCTTTTATTTTATCTTTAAAACCTTTTTAAAAACTAATAAAAATCACAAAACAAATCAACCGTCATTTTTACCCCGAACTACGAGGTTTTGATCCCTCACGGGTACGTAGGCAGAGGACCCTGTCCTTCCAAATCATAAAAAATAAAAAAAAACATTTTCTTTTCTCATTACTTTAATTCTGTCTCTCTAAAAAAAAATAAGCAAGTTATACCCAAAATAAATAAATAAAATCAAGAGGTTCTCGTAGAGTACTACGAACGTTTAGGGTGCTAACACCTTCCCTAAACGTAACTAACCCCCGAACCCTAATCTTTAAAAATGTGGTAATTTAGAACTTTTTTCCACTTTTCATTTAAAAAATTAAAAGTTCAGTCGTGAAATAAAATTAGTGAGTCAACGCTAATCAATAGCTTGATCTCCGAAAATCACCGCGACAGAAATGGCGACTTCACTGGGGACATCCCTAAGAGGGTTGAGCCTAACTTGAATTTATTTAATTATTTTGTGCTATAACTTGCTTAAAATAAAAATAAAAATGTAAATATGTGCATATGTGTTTTTTTTCCTTTTACGTGAGTGGTGAGATAAGTCTTATACCCGGGCTTGAGGGAAACATAAGATAGGATGGTGGTATAATCAAAGTGCCATACCAGGAGTAGTCTTGGGTGTTGGTACATGTGATATAACCCCGCTCAATGGAGGACTCTTAAAGGTAATACCATGTCAACATGAGTAGTCGTGTTTGACATTGTTATTTTTAAGTGGCCTATGAAGTTGAGGACCTTTAGTCACCTTTAACCCATCTTGGCCTTTTAGGACGTAGTGCGGTTGCTAATCAAGAGTAGTCTTGAGTTGGTCGATACGCGATACTACACTCAAACGAGACTTTCCTACGAACGTTGTTGGACCGGGAGTAGTCCCGTAATCCGGCAATATTCGGAAGTGGTCAATGACTTTGGGAACTTGGTAGAACCCGTGATACAGGTACATATGAAACCATAGTCCTTACCAAAATGGCGTGTTTACCCTCAACTCCAACATTATGGACTTAACCTCACCATGTTTTCTCCGTTTCTTTGACATAATCATGCATACATGCATCCATTCATAAACGTTTTTTTCATCAAATATCGAAGGACTTAGACAAGTTTTGTTGTAAACATCGTAGGTATGAACATCACAATGAGGAAGACTCAGAAATATAATTTCAAAAGCCCTGATTTGACAAACTTAAGGAAGCTAGGATCTTTGGTAGCTAGTCCAGAGAACTTTCGAGATCTTTATGGGTATCTACTCAGCATTCTCAAGACAAACGTTGAAGAAGGGATCCTTAATACCTTGGTCCAGTTCTATGACCCTCTCTATCACTGTTTCACGTTCCCGGATTACCAGCTTGTCCCCACTTTGGAAGAATATTCCTATCTGATTGGTTTGCCAATACCTGACAAGATACCTTTCAACGGCCTTGAACCAACTCCTAAACATCCAACCATCGCAGCAGCCCTCCATCTCAAAACCTCCGAAATAGCCACTAACCTCACCACCAAAGCGGGCTCCCAAGGCCTAACTTCCAAATTCCTCTACCAAAAAGCCTACGATTTCGCCGAAGCCTCCAGTACCGATGCCTTCGAATCCATCCTTGCCCTACTCATCTATGGCCTCATACTTTTCCCTAATATTGACGATTTTGTCGATATCAACACGATCCAAATCTTTCTATCCGGAAATCCTGTCCCTACCCTACTTGCAGATACCTACCATGCCATTCACCACAGAACTCAAAAAGGATGTGGAGTTATCACTTGCTGTACGCCTTTGCTCTACAAGTGGTTTACTTTACATCTGCCTCAAACCCACCTCTTCAAAACCAATCCAGAAAAAACCCGATGGCCTCAAAGAATCATGTCCCTCACCCCAGCCGATATCATATGGTATCAACCAGCCACCGACATTGGAGTAATCATTGACAGTTGTGGAGAGTTTCCCAACGTACCCCTCATCGGTACGCGAGGGGGAATTACTTACAGCCCTGCTCTCGCTAGACGCCAGTTCGGTTACCCCATGAAAGAGAAACCCAACAACCTCTCCCTAACCGGTGAATTCTACCTGAATCATGAAGACCATACAGATATGAGATTAAGATTCGTGCGAGCTTGGCATACTATCCGTAGGGTTGACAGAAATCAGTTAGGAAGGAGGACAGGCTTTGTACATGGATCTTATACTCAGTGGGTCATCGACAGAGCTTCGAGTTTTGGTTTACCCTACCCTTTGCCCAGACACCTATCCTCAACCGTCCCACCGCCATCCTTACCCATATCCTTTGATAACCAAGAGGAATACAATGAGCAGTTGATTCAAATGCGGCTTGAGAGGGACACTTGGAAGAGAAAATATCAGGAGCTTGAACGTGAACATGAGACCTTGAAGGGAAAATTAGAACAGAAGGATCACGAGCTTTTCATCCAGAATCAACGGATGATTGAGAAGGACGATCTACTTCAGCAAAAAGATTTCCGGCTTCGGAAGGACGCCAGGAGAAAGAAGAGGTTTATGGATTCGATCTCTGGATCACATTCAGATTCCGAGAGTCCACCTACTCCAGGAGCTTGAGTTAAAGTCTTTAGGGTTTTATGTTTATGTTCTAGCTTCCAAAATCTTGTAATTTGTCAAAAAGCTATTTTGTAATATCTTAATGCTTAAACGGAATGTTCAAACCATGATGTTTACAATTACTTCAACAAAGTCCTTCGATAAAATATCTTTCTTTTTGCATACGCATGATCATGCATCATATTGCATTCATAGTTTCCCAAGCTGAGTCTCACGTCTTGTTTTTTCCAAAGGTTCATCTGCCTAGTCCCAGAAGGTGGCCCGACGTCCTCAGCAGGAACCAACTTACACGTACAACACTAGAGCACACCAGAGAAAAAGAATGGACCATCTGGAACAAGAAAACCAAATACTTCGGGAGGAAATGACATCCATGCGGACCAAGATGGAAGAATTGACAGAGTTGGTAAAGCTGCTGGCAGCCGCACAAGTTCATCCACCGCCTCCTTCCCCTAGCTCTTCAGCTCAGCCGACGACTGCAACTACTTCGGCTCCGACAGCGCACACCAGTGCTCCACAATACACGATGCCTGACAGATATCCATGGGGCATGCCTCTTAGCTCCGGAGAAGGATTCATCCCTATTCCTGTTGCAACTTCTGCTCCTCAACCCGGTGTTACTTTTCCTCAGGCTACTATGGCCTTTTCGGCTCCAATGATTCATACAACCCCGTACGACAATGAACCCATCTTTCACACGGAAAGTGTAGGGGCCCAGGATCGAATGGATGATTTCCAAGAAAAGTTTGAAGAGTTGCAACGGGAAATCAAAGCCCTCCGGGGAAAAGATCTGTTTGGGAAAAATGCCCACGACCTTTGTTTGGTGCCAAATGTTAAGATCCCACCCAAATTTAAGGTCCCTGAATTCGAAAAGTATAAGGGGAACACTTGCCCTCAAAGCCACTTGGTGATGTATGCTCGGAAGATGTCCACCCAGACTGATAACCACCAATTGCTCATCCACTACTTCCAAGACAGTTTAACTGGCGCAGCTTTAAAATGGTACATGAGTTTGGACAGCACCAAGATCCAAACTTTCAATGATTTGGGAGAAGCCTTCGTCCGCCAATACAAGTACAACCTGGACATGGCCCCGGACAGAGATCAACTCCGGGCCATGGCTCAAAAGGACAAGGAGACCTTCAAAGAGTATGCTCAAAGATGGAGGGAAATTGCTGCTCAAATCAACCCGCCTTTGGAGGAGAAAGAAATGACCAAGATTTTCCTGAATACTCTTGGTTCATTCTATTACGAGCGGATGATTGCGAGTGCACCCAGTGACTTCACTGAGATGGTAAACATGGGTATGCGCCTGGAGGAAGGAGTCCGGGAAGGACGTCTGATTAAAGAAAGTACCCTCGCCAACGGTGGGAAGAAGTTCGGGAATCACTTTCCAAGAAAGAAGGAACAGGAGGTCAGTATGGTTGCTCACGGGAGGCCACAACAAAGATACCCATCCTACCAACACATTGCTGCCATTTCACCATCCACCAATACTGCCCAAAATTCAAACTACAAACTACAAACCCCACAAAGGCCTTACCAACAACCTCAACCACCTTACCAACAGCCCCATCAACATTATCAACAGCCTCACCAACAACCGTACTACCAACAAACGCCCCGACCTCAAGCTCCCCAACAGCACCATCCACAAAACCATATGCCAAGAAACCAGCAATTTGACCCTATCCCTATGAAGTACGCAGAGTTGCTCCCAGCTTTACTTGAGAAAAACCTGGTACAAACAAAGCCGCCACCTCAAGTACCGGAAAGGCTACCTTTTTGGTACCGAGCCGACCACACGTGTGCCTTCCACCAAGGGGCACCAGGCCATGACGTTGAACACTGCTTTGCTTTAAAGAGAGAAGTGCAGAAATTGATCCAAGCCAACATCTTGTCCTTCCGAGACCAGAACCCAAATGTTCAGGCTAACCCTCTACCGAATCATGGACCGTCTGTTAATATGGTACAAGACTGTTGCAAAGATAGTGTCATTCTTAATGTCCAACATGTTCAGACCCCACTGGTTCCAATGCATATCAAGATGTGCGAGGTGAATTTGTTTAGTCACGATCATACAGCATGCGAAGTGTGCCTTGTGGACCCAAGAGGATGTCAGAAAGTGCAGGGTGATATACAAGGGTTGATAGATAGGAGGGAGTTGCTCATCTCGAAGAAGGAGAAGGAGGTGTGTGTCATTACACCTGAGTTCAGCATCCCAGAACGGGTGGAAATAGCATACAACAGTGAAAGGTCAACTACTAGTCCTCTGGTGATCTGTTTGCCGGGACCTGTGTCGTATACTTCCCGAAAAGCCATCCCATACAGATACCAGGCCACGATGTTGGAAAATGGGCGAGAGGTACCCTTACCCTCTCTAACTTCTGTCGACAACATTGCAAGTCATAACAAGATATTGAGGAACGGGCGTGTCATCCCAGCAGCGCTCCCGAAGAAAGTAAGTGATCCGGTGATTGAACAACTACCGGTAATTGGTCCTAGTGGAAGCAAGGAGATGGGCCAGTCTAGTGGGGCCAGTGGAGACTCTGATCAAGACGAATTTTTGAAGTTGATCAAGAAAAGCGAGTATAAGGTGATTGATCAGTTGATGCAAACTCCGTCGAAGATATCTATGATGTCATTATTATTAAATTCTGACGCTCATAGAGATGCCTTGATGAAGGTCTTGGACCAAGCTTTTGTGGATCATGATGTGACGATTGATCAGTTTGGTGGGATAGTGGGTAATATCACCGCATGTAACAATCTGAGTTTCAGTGATGAAGAGCTCCCAGCAGAAGGTAGGAATCACAACCTGGCATTGCATATATCGGTGAACTGCAAGTCTGATGCACTGTCGAATGTACTTGTGGACACCGGTTCGTCTCTGAATGTGATGGCCAAATCAACTCTTGATCAACTTTCCTACAAGGGTACACCCATAAGGAGAAGCGGAGTAATAGTAAAAGCTTTTGATGGTTCGAGGAAGTCGGTGATCGGAGAAGTAGACCTGCCTATAACGATTGGACCACACCAATTTCAGATTACCTTTCAAGTGATGGATATCCAAGCGGCATACAGTTGTTTGTTGGGCCGACCCTGGATCCATGAAGCCGGGGCGGTGACGTCTACGCTGCATCAAAAGTTGAAGTTCGTAAAGAACGGGAAGCTAATAACTGTAAGCGGTGAAGAAGCCATATTGATAAGCCACTTGTCAGCCTTTTCCTTTATTGGTGCTGATGAAACAGAAGGAACCTCTTTCCAAGGCCTGACTGTGGAAGGTAAGGGGCCAGAAAAGAGTGAAGTGTCTTTTGCCACCTGGAAGAGCGCACAGAAGGTAGTGCAGGAAGGAACAGGTGAAGGATGGGGAAAAGTTGTGCAGTTGCCAAAAAACAAGAATCGTGAAGGACTGGGTTTTGCTTCCTCTGCAAGCGGCTCTAAGTACGGTGTTAGCTTGGACTCTGTTAGTGGTACCTTTCATAGTGCCGGGTCCATTGATACCCCGCCTGAAGCCAATGCTGTCTTAGATGGTTCTGAAGAAATGATACCTGCTTTTGTGACACCTGGAGGGTCTGTTTGTAATTGGGATGCTGTTGACGTGCCTTTAGCCATTCATGTGTCAAAGTAATGTGTTTCTTGTTTTGGTTTTTTTCAATAAAATCCTTTCGGCTTGCCCGAGCGAAAGTGTAATCATGTAGGGCTATTTTGCTTCAAGTACTTTCACCATTAATAAAAAATGCTGTTTATTCCAATTCCTTTTATTGCTTTTTTCTGGAAAATGGTATCACAAAAAACCCAAAATATTTTTTGTCTTTTTTTAATCAATTTCAAAAGGGTCTGCATCTTTCACTCATTCTCTAAAATCAATCATGAATCATATATGCAGACTAAACATCAATGAGCCCGTTGGACACGATAACCCTACGCTCTCTCCCAACTTTGAGTCCCCTGTCTACGAAGCCGAAGAGGAGGAGGATGAGGAAATTCCACACGAGATTGCCCGGTTACTCGAACATGAGAAGAAAGCCATTCAGCCTCATGAAGAAGCAGTGGAGGTGATCAACTTGGGGTCTGAGGAAGTTAAGAAGGAAATCAAGATCGGGGCTTTGCTTGAAGAGACTGTCAAACAGAGGGTGATTGAACTGCTCAGAGAATATACTGACGTGTTCGCATGGTCATACCAGGATATGCCAGGTTTAGACCCCCATATTGTGGAGCACCGTTTGCCCTTGAAGCCTGAATGCCCACCAATCAAGCAGAAGTTGAGAAGAACTCGTCCCGATATGGCTCTCAAGATCAAAGAAGAAGTGCAAAAGCAAATTGACGCAGGCTTCCTCGTTACATCTGAGTATCCTCAATGGTTGGCCAACATAGTTCCGGTCCCGAAGAAAGATGGTAAGGTCAGAATGTGCGTCGACTACCGAGATCTGAATAGGGCCAGTCCAAAAGATGATTTCCCTTTGCCTCACATCGATGTATTGGTTGATAGCACTGCTAAGTCCAAAGTTTTCTCCTTCATGGATGGTTTCTCCGGTTACAATCAAATCAAAATGGCACCCGAAGACAGGGAGAAAACGTCTTTTATCACGCCTTGGGGCACTTTCTGCTACAAAGTAATGCCTTTTGGCTTGATAAATGCAGGCGCCACCTACCAAAGAGGCATGACCACTCTCTTTCATGACATGATGCACAAAGAGATAGAAGTCTACGTGGATGATATGATTGTTAAGTCAGGCACTGAAGAAGAACATGTTGAGTACCTGCTGAAGATGTTTCAACGGCTGAGAAAGTATCAACTTCGTATGAATCCCAACAAACGTACATTTGGTGTTAGATCTGGAAAACTCTTGGGGTTCATTGTTAGTCAGAAAGGTATTGAAGTAGACCCCGATAAAGTCAGAGCCATCAGAGAAATGCCTGCTCCAGAAACAGAAAAACAAGTAAGAGGGTTCCTGGGGCGTCTGAACTACATCTCCAGATTCATCTCTCACATGACTGCCACCTGTGGGCCAATATTCAAACTACTCCGCAAAGATCAGGGGATTGTTTGGACAGAAGACTGCCAGAGAGCCTTTGACAGCATCAAAGAGTATCTACTAGAGCCTCCAATTCTTGTCCCTCCAGTCGATGGAAGACCACTGATCATGTACTTAACTGTGTTAGAAGATTCCATGGGTTGCGTGCTCGGACAACAGGACGAAACCGGAAGGAAGGAGCATGCTATTTATTACCTGAGCAAGAAGTTTACAGATTGTGAGTCTCGATACTCCCTACTTGAGAAAACTTGTTGTGCACTAGCCTGGGCAGCCAAACGCCTTCGCCATTACATGATTAACCACACCACTTGGTTGATATCCAAAATGGATCCAATCAAGTATATCTTTGAGAAGCCGGCCTTAACAGGAAGAATTGCTCGTTGGCAGATGTTGTTGTCCGAGTATGATATTGAATACCGCACCCAGAAAGCAATCAAAGGCAGTGTCCTGGCCGATCATTTGGCGCATCAACCGGTTGAAGATTACCAACCTATCAAGTTTGACTTTCCCGATGAAGAGATTATGTATTTAAAGATGAAAGATTGTGATGAACCATTGCTTGGAGAGGGTCCAGATCCCGAGTCCAGATGGGGTTTGATATTCGATGGGGCCGTGAATGTCTACGGTAATGGAATTGGGGCAGTTATTATCACTCCTGAAGGTAATCATCTCCCTTTTGCTGCAAGGTTACAGTTTGATTGCACGAACAATATGGCAGAGTATGAAGCATGCATTCTGGGCATCGAAGAAGCCATCGACTTGAGAATCAAGAACCTTGATATCTACGGGGATTCAGCACTCGTTATCAATCAGATCAAAGGAGAATGGGAAACTCGCCACCCCGGCTTGATTCCTTACAAAGATTACGCAAGGCGTTTGTTAACCTTCTTCAACAAGGTTGAGCTGCACCACATTCCTCGTGATGAGAACCAGATGGCAGATGCCTTAGCAACCTTGTCTTCCATGTATGAAGTAAGCCATCAGAATGACCTGCCAACGGTCAGAATCCAACGTCTTGAGAGGCCTGCACATGTGTTTTCAGTTGAAGAGGTCATTGACGATAAGCCGTGGTTTCATGATATTAAGTGTTTCCTCCAGAGTCAAGAATACCCATCTGGAGCCTCCAGTAAAGACAAGAAGACTTTGAGGAGATTGTCTGGTAATTTCTTTTTGAATGGAGATATTTTGTACAAGAGGAACTTCGACATGATATTACTCAGGTGTGTGGACGAACGTGAAGCAGAGATGTTGATGAGTGAGATACATGAGGGCTCCTTCGGAACTCACTCCAATGGGCATGCAATGGCTAAAAAGTTGTTGAGAGCGGGTTACTACTGGATGACGATGGAATCTGACTGTTATAAACATGCCAGGAAATGTCACAAGTGTCAGATTTATGCCGACAAGATTCATGTTCCACCAACCACCCTCAACGTCCTTTCCTCTCCATGGCCTTTCTCTATGTGGGGCGTTGATATGATTGGAAAGATCGAACCAAAGGCTTCAAATGGACATCGTTTCATACTAGTGGCCATTGATTACTTCACTAAATGGGTCGAAGCAGCATCTTATGCCAATGTAACCAAGCAAGTCGTAGTCCGTTTCATCAAGAACCATATCATCTGCCGTTACGGTGTGCCTAATAGAATCATCACGGATAATGGAACCAATTTGAACAACAAGATGATGAAAGAATTGTGCGGAGAGTTTAAGATTGAACATCATAATTCCTCTCCTTACAGACCCCAGATGAACGGTGCTGTTGAAGCCGCAAATAAAAACATCAAGAAGATTGTCCAGAAGATGGTAATCACTTACAAAGACTGGCACGAGATGTTACCATTCGCTCTGCATGGGTACCGTACCTCAGTGCGCACTTCAACAGGGGCAACCCCTTTCTCTTTGGTCTACGGCATGGAAGCAGTGCTCCCTGTGGAGGTCGAAATCCCATCGATGAGAGTTCTGATGGAAGCCAAATTGTCTGAGGCTGAATGGTGTCAAAGTAGGTATGATCAGCTGAACTTGATTGAAGAAAAACGCATGGCTGCCTTGTGTCATGGTCAACTATATCAAAAGAGGATGAAACAAGCCTTTGACAAGAAGGTTCGTCCCCGTGAATTTCAAGAAGGAGACCTTGTGCTCAAAAAGATTTTATCCTTTCAACCGGACTCCAGGGGCAAATGGACGCCTAATTATGAAGGCCCATATGTCGTCAAAAGAGCGTTCTCCGGTGGTGCAATGACTCTTACAACTATGGATGGTGATGAGCTCCCCCGTCCTGTGAACGCCGATGCAGTCAAGAAATACTTTGTCTAAAAAATAAAAGAACAGCTCGGTAAGTCGAAAACCCGTAAGGGCGGCTTAGGCAAAAATGAGCGTCTCGGTGGACTGAAAACCCGAAAGGGCGGTCCAGGCAAAAATTAGAGACATGAAACAGAAAATAATCATCCTGATAGATCGAAAACCCGAAAGGGCGGTCTATGCAAAAGTTAAGGATCAAAAGACAAAGTAACTGCATCAGGTTGGCCATGACTCACTTGGGGCACAATAGCTGTCAAAGAGACTCTAAATCTGAAGCATCCAAACAGTGGGATTCAAAGTTGTTAGGGAGAATAGCGGTTATTTGTATTCAATGTACCTTCCCCTTATATTTACCATTTTCCAAACTTTGTGAAATCCGTGGAGCCACGCCATTGGCGGGTCACCACTCTGTTGAATAGATTTGAGCCTGTGCTTTTTATTTGGAATTCCTATTTATTCTGTTTATAAAATTTCTTCTATTTTTGATGGTAGTACTTGAAGCAAAATATTTTTCAAAAAAAATCATAAAATCTTTTTTATATTTTTGGAAAAGCATAAACAACAAAACGCATTCTCTTTGAACTCATGAGTAAGTGAAGTGTGCGTCAGCATCCGTCCTAAGAACGAACAAACTCAGCAGGTTAAACATGGTCAATTGCTTGAGAAAAAAAGAAAGAAGAAAAAGAAAAGAGCTCGGTAAGTCGAAAACCCGAAAGGGCGGCTTAGGCAAAAATGAGCGTCCCGGTGGATCGAAAACCTGAAAGGGCGGTCCAGGCAAAAATTAGGGGCAAACAAAAAAGAATATATTCCCGGTGGACTGAAAACCCGAAGGGGCGGTCCACGCAAAAGTTAGGGACTCAAAAAAGAAAAAAAAACAAAAAGAGCATGACCACAGAAACGCCAGTTCTTCTGCCAGGTCTTTGGATTAACACGTCTCCCCCAGGAAATGTTTGCTCCCCCACCAGTTGTTGCAGACATCGGGCCTTACCCCGTCAATGTTTTGATATGTCCCCAGTGGCATCATCCCCAATGAAGATTGCTGAGCGTTTGTACTGCGATGTCGGGTCACTTCCCATCTTATCCGTCCAATCTTGTCTCATTAAGTCAGTCTTTCATACAATCATACAAGTCAGTCTTTCATACAATCATACAAGTCAGTCTTCCATACAATCTTACAAGTCAACCCTCCATACAGTCATACAAGTTGTGTCGTCATTCATGCATTCATACATTCATGCATTCATATATTCACGCATATACACATTCATGCATATACAATAAAGACAACATCATTCAATACATGGTTGCCTTAACCACCCTGAGTCTTGCTTTTCATGTCAATCAATCATGAACAATTTGTGACTCTTTTTTCCCCAAGTGTCATCCCCAGTATGTCTGGTCCAGAGATGTCACCCTCTTTATGCCAAGCGGCAGTTCTTTAACGAACAGCTTGTGCATTCATTTACCTTTATTTCTTGTCGTCAATGGCAGTTCGGCAACAACCCGAACAGTTGACATCTACATTTACTCCTTGTCGTCAATGGCAGTTCGGCAACAACCCGAACAGTTGACATCTACTTTTGCTCCTTGTCGTCAATGGCAGTTCGGCAACAACCCGAACAGTTGACATCTACCTTTATTTCTTCGTCGTCAATGGCAGTTCGGCAACAACCCGAACAGTTGGCATCTACCTTTATTTCTTCGTCGTCAATGGCAGTTCGGCAACAACCCGAACAGTTGGCATCTACCTTTATTTCTTTGTCGTCAATGGCAGTTCGGCAACAACCCGAACAGTTGACATCTACCTTTACTTCCTTGTCGTCAATGGCAGTTCGGCAACAACCCGAACAGTTGACATCTACCTTTACTTCCTTGTCGTCAATGGCAGTTCGGCAACAACCCGAACAGTTGACATCTACCTTTACTTCCTTGTCGTCAATGGCAGTTCGGCAACAACCCGAACAGTTGGCATCTATCTTTGTTCATTGTCGTCAATGGCAGTTCGGCAACAACCCGAACAGTTGACGCCTACCTTTACTTCCTTGTCGTCAATGGCAGTTCGGCAACAACCCGAACAGTTGGCATCTATCTTTGGTCATTGTCGTCAATGGCAGTTCGGCAACAACCCGAACAGTTGACATCTACCTTTATTCCTTCTCGTCAATGGCAGTTCGGCAACAACCCGAACAGTTGGCATTTACCTTTATTTCTTGTCGTCAGTGGCAAGTTGCTTTTATTTCCGTCTTTACCTCAAGTGACAAGCTCTACAAACGGGCAGCTTGTGGTCGGTGTCTTTTCCCATGTCAAATTTCCCTTCTCAGCTGTCAATACGATAGTTGATCCATTCCCCAGTGAAACTATGTTATCCCCCAGTGGAGTCGGATCCCTTGCTTTAACGAACTTGGGTTTCCTTTTGTTTTGTTTTACCCCCAGTCGGGTCAGCTTCGCCGTCTTGCATTTGCACTTGCATCATGAGCATTTCATATATTTTTTTTTAGGTCCAAAATTGGCGTACTCTGTATTTAAGTCCCTTCGACCCGCCGAATCAAAGATTTTATCTTCAAATCTCCGGACGAAGAGACTTAAATAGGGGCATCTGTCATACCCCAATTTTTGACCTAAAATTTCTTTTTTTACTCGTCCTTTTAGTTCGGAATTTTTCGTCGTCTCAGACGAAATTTCGACAGAGAGGTATTTTAAAATACCTCATTTTTTTTCTTTTTAACTTCGTCCGAGTCCGTCTTTTAGTTTTTATTATTATTTCTATCTTTATTTTTATTCTTTTAATTTTTTTATTTGTTATTTTATTTAGCATTTTTATTATCTATTTTTTTTCTCTTCTTTTTTTACCTTTTTAATCAGCTGACTTTTTTTTTTATTTATTTATTGTGGAGAAGACTTTTTTCATAATCTTGTGTTTTAATTTGTCACTTAATGGGTTTTAATTCAGCATTATGGTGATTGATAGCCATTAGTGCATTTTGACTATGAGGATTACAGGATTAAAAGGAATTCACGCACAGAGCCAGAAAAAGGGAAACCATCAGAGAAAAGGCAGTCAACACGGCATTTTGAGAATTCAAAAGAAAAAACAAAACATCACAGAAAATCATTGACCAATCCTCACACAAACATACACGAACTCACCAGCCCTCCTCCCCCAACAACCACAACGCACGGCTATCCTCCCCACTCATCATACAACAACCAAACTCACAGCCATACAACCCCACATTCCTCACACAACACAGACCGCAGCCTTCACAACACCCATCACACACGTACTTCCCTCACCAACCCAAACCCACATCCACACACATCACATTCGGCCATCTCCCTCACCCACACCAACACAGCCGTACGGCCACTCCTCCTAAACCACACGAACATCCCACAACCATCATCAAACCAAACCGCAACACTCATAAATAGAACCGCACCACCACGACAAACAACACACAACAGTCACACGACCCATCCCCCTCTCACGACCCACTCAAAAACCGTACCCAAAACAACCCTAGGCCGAACCAAAAAGTCAGAAAACAAAGGTAGTTTTGTTTTTTTTAAATTTAGATCTAGCCGTTTTTAAAAAGTTTTAGGCAAAACTAAGTTAATTTTCGAAAAGAGGGGGGAAAAGGGGTTCGGAAAATATTTCTTTTTTAAAAAAGGGAGGTGGTTGGTCACTCCGGCGCGGTGGCGCCGCCCTTGGGCTGGCCGGCCGCCGCGCCGGAGCTGTGTTCTTGGCCTGGCCGAATTGCAGAGAGAATTGAGAGAGAAGGAGAGAAGAAACAAGGATAGAGAGAGAAGGAGAAGAAAAAATGAGTGATTTTCTGAAAAAACAGTTTTTATAGCCTTTAAGCCAGGCCCAATACACTAATCTCTGCGGCCCAGTTTTTCTGCTCTTCCCTTTCTCTACTGATCTGCTTTTTGCACCCCTCTTTCTGCTTCAGCACCCCCCTGTCTTTTTATTTTTATTTTTATTTTCTTGTTTCATTTCTTGCATTTTACTTCTTAATTCTTTTTTTATTTTCATGCATTTTCATTCCATGATATTTATCTTATAGTAGTTCATGCATTTTTTTTATTTTTTTTTATTTTATTTTATTTTTCTTTTATTTCATGCGTTTTTGTTTCTTTGCTCATATTTAGCATTTTTATTTTATTGCATTTGCGATTCTATCTTTGTTTATTATTCCATTTTATTAGAATGTATTTAGGTGCAATGTAAATCATAAATGAGAATATGCACTGACACCACACTTTATTTATTCCGCTTTATGTCTTTTATTTTTATTTTTATTTTATTTCGCCTAAAAAAAAAATCAAAAAATATTAGGTTAGTTTAATTTTCGAAGGGTTTCGTGGTGATCCAACGTCACCACGGAATTTCCTCGCGTTTATTTTTTTTTTCTTTTAGTCTTAGTCCATAAACAAAAAAAACAAAAACATTCAAATAATCAAAATCACAAAAAATCTTTTCTTAATAAACCTTGATTTTCAATCAAGTGTCCGTTTTTTTCTTTTATTTTCTTTAAAAAATCATTAATCCACTTTAACTACACTTTAATCCTTTTCAAAATTAAAAAACACAAACCAATTTTATTTTGCCACTTGGCTTTTATTTTATCTTTAAAACCTTTTTAAAAACTAATAAAAAACACAAAACAAATCAACCGTCATTTTTACCCCGAACTACGAGGTTTTGATCCCTCACGGGTACGTAGGCAGAGGACCCTGTCCTTCCAAATCATAAAAAATAAAAAAAAAACATTTTCTTTTCTCATTACTTTAATTCTGTCTCTCTAAAAAAAAATAAGCAAGTTATACCCAAAATAAATAAATAAAATCAAGAGGTTCTCGTAGAGTACTACGAACGTTTAGGGTGCTAACACCTTCCCTAAACGTAACTAACCCCCGAACCCTAATCTTTAAAAATGTGGTAATTTAGAACTTTTTTCCACTTTTCATTTAAAAAATTAAAAGTTCAGTCGTGAAATAAAATTAGTGAGTCAACGCTAATCAATAGCTTGATCTCCGAAAATCACCGCGACAGTGATATATGAGTAGTATGGAGATCACTGTCATAATGTCCAACATTCTTAAAGATGATTTCAGAAGATGATGGTGGGGGAATGATGATGGAGGGATTTGAAGAAATATCAACATTATTAGTACTTGGGTTAGAATCAATACCTTGAAGAATCTGTAATGTTTCTTCTGCATTCACTTCTGGCAATGGCTCTTTATCAGCAACTTCTGATATACTTCTAGCAAGCCCTTCTTACGTTACCAAGCCAACCTTCACAGCTTTCACTAAAACCTCACAATGTGTTCTTTTCAGGGATCTTGTTCAGAAAGCCTTGAACGAAGGAAGGTTGAAATTTGGAGAAAAACCTAAGACTCAGATGCAATTTGATGTTTATCCCATGAAAGATGCTGATGCAATGTACACAAAACCAGCTGACTGTTTGGTGGTAGATGCCATAGTCGAAGCTGTGGAAAACCTGTATGTCGAAGGCAATGTTGATGTTGCCGAATGTTAGATGGTAGAGGCTACTGAGGGTCTCAAAAACCATTTTGAGACAGTTTCTGAGTCTCAATATGTTGAGAAAATCAATGTTGCTTTCCCTAAGGCTGAAGAGGAACTAGTAGATTTCCTCAATCGCTGCAGGCTGAAAAACTCAAAAGTTGAACTCTGTCCCAGATGCAGTGCAATTTTTTGATAAAGAGGCCACCAAAGGCCTTGAAAGCTTCAAACCCCAATCTAAGAAAAGGGGAGCGTGGTTTGCTGACCACATGCCTACGTTTTCTTTTGATAGGAATTTTATTCCATTTACAAATTCATCTTCGACCACCACTCACTTTTTCAAAGATGGTCGATCAAAAACCTTTGTGCCAAAGGCAAAAGTTCCTGTTGGAGAATGGATTCACCTAACCCAACAGATTTCTCCAAATGGGAAAAATTAAAATGGAGAAAGGAGGTATTAGTGCTCCTGACACTAGGATTTCTGATGGGTCTAAGAAGTACGCTTACACTAATAACTATAAAGGAAAAAATACAATGACTAGGACCCAGTGGAGAAGGTACCAACGCCACAAGAAGGCTGTTGAAAAGGCCTTAGCTAATGTCGAAACTAATGAAGGTGACATCAAGGGCAAGAAAGTAGTCGAAATGGTTAAAAAGCTAGCCAAAGAGAGGTTGTTCCCTGCACTACCTCCAGTGAAAGACATGATTGCTGGTGATGATGAGGAATGGGATTCAGATTTTATGGATTCCGAACCTGACTTCGATGTGATATGTAATATCGTTTCAATACTCCCTGCGGAGTATGATGTTATATCTGAAGTCGAAGAATCTGATGAATATTTCGACCCAGAACCTAATGCCAACAAGCCAGTGTGCTACTATATTACAAATTATGGCTGCGTGGATGAGCAAAAAGCCATGTTTGAAAAACCAAATGGTTCAATGAAAAGCCATTTTAATCCCTTGTTTATACAAGCAAGAGTGAACGAACTGGGCATCAACAAAGTTCTTGTTGATGGTGGAGTAGCAGTGAATTTAATGCCCCACTCTTTACTAAGGAGGCTTGGAAAGTTTGATTCAGATTTAAAGCCTCACAATATTGTTCTCTCTAATTATGAGGGAAAAGCTGGACATTTGCTTGGGGCTCTCCAGGTTAACATAACGGTGGGAACCATAACAAGGCCTACGCTTTTCATGGTTGTGCCTACTAAGGCGAATTTTAATTTACTCTTGGGTAAAGAATGGATACATGGAATTGGGGCTATGCCCTCTTCTATGCACCAAAGAATCTCCATCTGGAGAGATGATGGTTTGGTGGAGAACATTGAAGCAGATCAGAGTTACTTCACTGTTGAGGTGAACCATATCACCGAGAAAACCTTTGAAAAGAATTTGGCAAATATAGCGCCATGCCGTGCAGCTGAATTTGGTTTTATAGACCAGGAAAATGTTTGCTCCATCAGGTTGCATCCTGTAACAACCCGATGTTTAGCATTAGATTTATCTGTTCTTATTAATTAGTATTATTTATTTAATTATATTTGTTAATTGATTATTTATGTGTGATTGGTGGGTTAGTGGAATTATTAGTGCTTGAGTGACATTTTTATAATTACGCTAGAACTAGTAATTTGAATTTTAGAGAATAGTGGTGTATAATTAATATGGGGGTTTAAGTGAAGTAAAAGTGTAGAGAAAATAATTGTGAGTTAATTGTGACTAAGCCCATTAGTGGGAGTAACCCTAAAACCATATTATAAATAGACTAGTAGTGAGTGGTGGTGAATTAGGTTAAACATTCTAACACAAAATTTTGAGAGGCGAGTAAGAGAATAGAAAAAGGAGAGGCTTGGAGGAGAGGAAACTAGAAGAGCTCAAGGGAAAAAGGGGAATTCAACTAGAAGTAGCAAGAGAAGTGAAGAATAAGGTAAGAGGAGATATTACTTTTACCAAATGGGTTTAATAAGCAATTATGAGGTTTAGGTATTTTAAATTATGATTAATTGCATGTTAATTGCTGCTGATTTTGGTGAATTTCGTGCTCCTTTTTGTTGATTAAATTAAACATGTTAAACCTTGATGAAATTGCATTTTCTTCATGTCAAAATTCATGTTTTATTATGATTAATTGATACATTTGTGAATTTTGATGATCTTGATGATTAACATGATAATTGAATGATGTTTGTTGATTATGAAGTTGATTATGAGCATGGGTATGTGTTTTGTTTGAGAAATCATGAAGTTATGTTGAATAAGTTGTGATTTAAATGATTTTGGGAAAATTGATTAATTAAGTGAATTTGATTAAGTTGCTACTGTTTTGACTAAGTTGCTGTCATATGATGAAAAGAATGAACATATTATGTTGGGTGTGTAGCTTTGATGAGAATTAAGTTGTTGTTGTTGTTGTTGTTGGTGTTTTGCTAAAATGACTTAATTAAGTGAAAATAAATAAGTTGCTGCTTAAATGAATAAGTTGCTATTGAAATATTTTGAATAGGTGATTATGGTGATGTTGAACTTGATGAAATACTGTTGATGTTCTTATACAAGCTTATTTGCTAAGTTGTTGTTGAAAATGGAATTTTTGAGACGACTTTGAAATTAACCGAAAAACCTTGAGAATTCATGTCAATTTGATGTTTCAGTGTGTATCCATTGTTCAATTAAAGTGTATTGATCATGGGTATTGTTTGTAAAATGATTTTGGATCAATTGGGATGAAAAATGGGATTTTTGGAAGATTTTTGAGGTCTTCCCGTAAGGGAAAACCCGTTTTCTGGTTGCCCAGAAAACAGGGACTTCGCTGAGCGACCATAGAATTCGCTGAGCGAAACTGTGCAGTAACAACATTGTTGTTCTGCGTGTTTTGGTCCTTTGGGGATATTTCTAGACATCCACGGACATTCCTTTTGTGTTGTTTTGCTGTTGTTTTGACCTTTCGTTGATAGATAACGATTGCTTGCAATGAATTGATTATAAAGTGTGATTTTGAGACGAACTTTGCGTTTTTGTGAAACTTGATATATGTCGAATTGAATTTAATAATCAATTACAGTAGTATGAATGAAGTTGAATCATGAATATAATGGGGTGTAGTAATAGGTTGAGGTAACCTTACTTAATTTATTCATGAAATGTGGATTATGTGATTTGTGGTGAATATATGCAAGTATGCCAAATGCTTATGATGATATGAATAATGTTGTAGCATGATTTAAGAAGTGGTATGATGATGGTTTGATGTAATGTACTTGATTTAATCATGAAATGTGAATTATGCGGATTATGATGAACTAAAGTAAGATGTTGAAATGTTTACGATTTGATGATGATTAAACTTGTAGAGTGAATTAAGTAATGAAATGATTTATCGTGAATTGTGAACTACATGATTGATATTGAATGAGAATATGATGTTACTTTGATTATGATATGATGAATAAACATGATCTTGTGATAACTAGTGATGTATGGAATGTATTGATTTGATAATGCAAATAGTAGAGACATGTTATATGATAGAGTGGATTATATAACAACAACATGATGAGTGCATTATTGAGTCTATACGCGATGTCCACGCATAAATATGTTGAATCGGGACTTGTTAGTTCACAACTTGCCGATGAGACTTTAAGAGTCACAACTTGCCGAGGGATTTGATAATCCAACATGCCGTGGGAATCACTCAGTAATAGACCTCTGATATCAAAACTTTGGCACCACATGCATTTAGTGTCGTGTTAGGTACATTGCATGAACATGTCGAGTCATATGTGGAAATGTTTTGCTGTGAACTTGTGCATTTATGTGGTTAATGTATACTTGATGATATTAAAGACGTGGTGAATGCTTTATGCTTGAATTGATGATGAGATATGAACGATGTAAAATTGAGTTGATTATTTGTTGATGACTTATAGACAAGTTGATATTTATCTGTTGATGACTTATAGATGAGTGATATTTATCTGTTGATGACTTATAGATGAGTTGATGATTATTCGTTGATGATTTATAGTTGAGATTATAATTTAATTGTTGATGATGTATAATTAAGTTGGTAATTATATAATGATGAGGGTATACTATGATTTATGAATTCTGCATGAGCATTAACCAGGCTTTATGTATTGATGAATACTTATATATTAAGTGATGTTTAGCCTGAAACTTGCATGCGTTTATTATATCCTTATGTTGAATGTATATCTTACCCTCTAGTGGCTTTATTGTCGCCTCACTCGTGGGTTCAAGCCTTGTGGATGTAGACTTGCAGGTTGAGGAGTAGTTGCTTGGTGAGTTGTGCTGAGGACAGCGTTACGCCTTCTCTTTTATGTTGCATTTTTTCAAGGATGTCTAGATTAGGTGCTCTGATCTAGGAGTCCGGGATTTATTTTACTTGTTGAATTTTATGAGAATGTATTTATTTGAGATATTTACGTTGAGACCCGAGATGATTATTATGTTGAGATGTTTATTTTCCGCTGTGTTGTGATAATTATTGATGAAATTTTTATTATGAGAAATTAACATGATATGTTTGAAGTATCGTAATACCTCGATGTTGTTGAATTACATGAATTATTATTTAAATAGTAGTCTCAGGGATCGGGGTGTTACACATCCTACCAATAGATTCATGTGGGAAAGGGAATACCCAGAGAATGAATCTTGGGAGGAAGGAGTCATCCGCCCAACTGGGTTGGACATTGATGATAATTATTATGTCCGAACAAGAAGTTTAGGCAAGGATTACGGCCTATATGGCCGAAAATAAAATAAAACAGGCCTTAAAGGCTGAAATGCAACAAAAAATGGTTGTAGGAACCATAAATAAAATGTTTGGCGAAGACATTGATGAAAAAGTGGTTGAAAGCCAAAAGCTTGACTGTATATATGACGAAGAGCCTTTGGGTTTTGAAAGAGATCCCTCTCTTTCGACCAAGAGAATCCAAGCTCAAGATCCTCTAGAGGAAGTTGACTTGGGAGATGGATCAGTTAAAAGACCAACTTATATCAGTTCTAAAATTGATCCAGATTTAAAGGTTCAGACAGTTGAACTCTTGAAGGAGTTCAAGGACTGCTTTGCTTGGGATTACAATGAAATGCCTGGATTAAGCAGGGACATGGTGGAATTGAAGTTACCAATTCCACCAGACAAAAAGCCAGTAAAGCAACTTCAAAGAAGGTTTGCACCTGAAATTATGTCGAAAATCAAAGAGGAAATTAAAAGACTCCTCAAAAGCAAGTTCATTAGAACTGCAAGGTATGTCAAATGGTTAGCAAATATTGTTCCTGTTATTAAGAAAAATGGGACTCTTAGAGTCTGTATAGATTTTAGAGACTTAAATAATGCTACACCAAAGGATGAATACCTATGCCTGTGGCAGAAATGCTAGTTGATTCAGCAGCAGGATTTGAATATTTAAGTATGCTTGATGGTTACTCTGGCTATAATCAAATCTTTATTGCTGAAGAAGCTGTGTCGAAAACAATATTTCGTTGCCCAGGGGCCTTAGGCACTTACGAATGGGTAGTGATGCCTTTTGGTCTAAAAAATGCTGGTGCTACATACCAAAGAGCAATGAATTCAATGTTTCATGATTTTATTGAAAACTTTATGCAAGTTTACATTGATTGACCCTTGAGGATTTGAGAAGATAAACAGGAAAGTAGTGTACTGCATTGTGCAGAGTTTGGGGAGAAACAATGGGCAACGTGCTGAATTGCAGAAGAAGGAAGAAATGCTGAAACTGTAATATCCCGCTCAAACGTGACTTTTATCAGTATCACAGGAATTAAACGAACACAATGGCATTTTCGTAATTAAAGGGAAGGAAGGGTTTATTTATATGGGGGAGAAGATATTTGTTCCATTTTCATTTTCTTTCCATTCTTCTTCTTCTTCTCTCACGCCATTTTCTCTTCTTCTCCACTAATCAACAAAACTTCATCTTCCAATTCATCAATTCCCTCCCTAGATCATGTGTATTACAAGCAAACAAGTGTGGGGAAACTTGGAGCAAGAGAAAAGTTAAGGAAACTCAAGAAAGGAGTAAAGATCAAGCTAGGGTTTGAAGCTAATGGTTAAGCTAGCACCAAATCAGTTCAAGGTGAGCTCCCTTGAGGTTTTAGAACCTCTCTTTGTGAGTTTTATAGAGATTTCCTTCATAGTCAAGTTTTATGGTTTTACCCTAATTTTCTATACTTGCAAATTCCTTGCTCAAACATGTTTTAAACTATCAATTTGTAATAGAAAATCATCCCTAGCATGTTTTGGATGCTTGGGTATCTTTAATTGGGCAAAAATGGTGGAAAAACACATTTTTATACATGTTTATGCTGTCACGGTCGCTGTAGCGACGGGCTGTCGCTTGTAGCGACCAGGTTCTGTCTGTCTGCGCTTGTAGCGACGGATCTGCGCTTGTAGCGACAAGCCTGCGCTTGTAGCGACAAACTGGGCGCTTGTAGCGACCAGGTTCTGTCTATCCGCGCTTGTAGCGACGGATCTGCGCTTGTAGCGACCAAGCCAGAATATCTCACTCAGTTGGGCTGTTCTGGGGGTCCTGGTGCGCGCGGGCATGGCTTTTTACAACTGATTTCTTATAATATGTTTTAGAAACATTAACCACCATTTTAACTCATCCAAAGTCTTTTAATGATTGAGAAATTAGAGGAGCAAGGAATGCGCAAGGCATGGGAATTACGGGAAATAATGTTATATGAATAGTTAAACCCTAATAGCGGCACATGACAACGATGTGTCGAATCCTTTGATAGGACAACAAGAATTATAGCAAGAGTTCTAGAACCTACTTTAGGTACAAGGAATCATAGAGGTATTCAGTTTAGAATACGAGGATTATAGGAATGTTTCTACAATCATAGTCACAGATAAGGTTATAGTGTTGGTTCTCCAACGATTATAGGCGGCTTATGCAAACGATAAGCCAAGAATCATAAGTTATAGATTATAGTTACAGGAAGGTTATATGTTCATAGTTACAGATTATATGTTCATACGTTAAAGTTAAAGAATTAAAGAATTAAAGATCAAAGTTATTGGCGTGCTTGCACGTTTCACAGTCATAGGCATGTTCAGCAGACTCCGGGATTCGCCGGATGGGATCTCTCCGAGAGGGTTATCCACATGCAATTTCATAGGGAGTCCGGTGATAGCCTGATATGATAGGAGTTTCACCGGTTCATAGGGAGACGTATCTCGGGGTTGCTCCACCCGGGGTGCCCTCCGTAAAACGAACTCAGATTAATTGTTTGTTCAACGCTAACAGCTAACATAAAACTGCTATCGAACTGTTTATATGTTTTATAGTTATAGACAAAGTTACAGTTACAGCTATAGTCACAGGAAACTCATAGTTATAGTTATAGACAGTCATCAGAAAGTGATCCTAGGTTTCCCCTCGATCACCAAGTTCAAGTTACAGGCAGATTACAGTCATGATCATAGATAGTCATAGCAAAGGTTATAGGCAGTTCAAGTTATAGTTACAGGAGGACTTATAGTCATAGGCAGATAAAAGACTTGGCGATCATAGGAAATCCCCAAGATTGCCAAGGTAGGCATGGCGACCCTAGGTTCCCTGTGGTTGCCAAACAGTTGGTTGGGTAGAGCTCACTGAGACATTATGTCTCATCCCATTCCTTCTGGTGCAGGTTTACAGGTAAGTCAGAGGTTCGTGATGGAGATCTTCACAGAGATACTGGATGGAGTACGGTTGCTCGTTGTGTACCAGCTCAGAAGCTTGATGGATATAGTATAAGTATTGTATAGTATTGGATATTTGTACAGACGAGTAAACTTGTATTCACTCTTTTGTGATGTATTATTATTATTATTGAAATTCTTAAATGTATCCAGTATCAGTTTAACGCACATGCTAATATACTAGTTAAAGTTAGTATGGGTGTTACAATTGGTATCAGAGCAGGTCGATTCAGACCGTGCCATGGGTCATTTAAGATTCAATAAAAGTAGTGGAATCATTGGGTTCCAGATGTTGTTCTAAATGTCATGTCTAGTTGAGCCTGATCAACTCAGTCTAGTATATGACAGTTAGGACAAATATCCGAGAGCTGAATGTGACCAAGGAGGAAAGAAGTGTTCAAAGGGTGAAGGTTAAGACGTCAGATTCTAAGACGAATTTGGCAAAGTGTTTTGTGCCATAGGGTGGTTCTCTAACAGTGAAGTAACTGAGCTAGTTAACGGCAAAGTTTCAGGAATATAAGAGGTATTAAAGAGTAAGGTCAGGTACCTTAACTAGTTGGACGCATCATTGAACGATGCCTTCTCCGAGGAGACATGAACAGTAAAGAACTATGGAAATACTTTAAGGAAAGTTTTGGAATCTCAACGGGAATCGCAATTTAAAAAGTTAAGGTGGAATAGAGTTTTATTCCGGATACAAAGGTAAAGAATTATGGTACCGAACCCAGGGATTTGGAATAGGGAATGATCAATTAATTATCGGAAGCTCTGGAATTCCAGTAAGGACATAGTGTGTAAGGACGGAAGGACTTGCGCACGCGGATCGGATGAGATTTAGATCTCTGATGGATAAGAGACTCGTTTAGGGATTAAGCGAAATAGTGAACAGATGGAACAGGTTACCTTCTTTTTGTGGGTCATCAAGATACTTGGCATGAGGAACGCGAGCTTAACGGTAAGTAAAGGAAACCCCCTGTAAGGGTGTAAGGTAAAGATTGAATTTTATGTTGACGGATTATAGTAGACCGGTTTCGAAGATTGAACAGGAAAGATTGTCGCTAACGTACAAGATGTAGTTAAAGCTATGGTTAATGTTAAGGAGTTCTATGTTTTCTTTTAATGGGCTCCTTACCCAAGTATTCGGTAAGTCGACAAGGATTACCTTATGTTGGTAGATGTTAGAGATGGTAGGAAATACATACCTCGGATTGTTCGAAACCGTGAAGATGGCAACGAGCGAGGAGTTATATGGACTATTATTCAGATAACGAGATTAGAATGGAATTGTGAATACAGTAATAAGTTATAAGAAGGATCCAATGGAAAATGTTAAGTATTGAAGCTTACAGATTTATTAATCGGATACTCGAAGAGGTGTATCATGTGTTTGAATTTACAGGAGAACCGGTAAAAGTTGGGTTTATCCAGACGGATTATTTCCGGAGTGACCAAGAGTTATGTTAGGGTTTTGTGGACCTAAGTGTCTTGGGAAAAGATTGTGGATGTAAGTTCCTTATGGATAATTATAGTATGGAAACTTGATTCAGATATGAAGAGTAAAGCTCGAACTAGTGAATGAGTTGTTTTAACAGGAGCATTGTTGGGCTCGTAATTATAGTTAAAGATTGTCTACAAGGTTCGGAGTATTTAGTGAAAGTAAGAATTTTGTTTATGTTCGAAAGGAAACGCTAAGTCAAGCGTCGAGCAATCAATAAGGTTAACAGGTGAATTGAACCACAAGAGAAATTTTAATGGAAGATGGTCATATATGGTAATGACGAAGTTATAGGGTCAAAGGATTGGTCAAGGAGATTTTATATGGTAATAGTGGAGTATTACTCTCATCCCAAGGTTAATTGTTTAAATCAGAGTTGCGCAGCGGAGAAGTAATCCAATAATGAGTTAACAGACAAATCAAAGTTAAAGTTTAGAGGAAAAGGATGTTTGTGAAGTCCTTGTTAGAGGAATTACAGGAAAGGCATTCAGAGATAAATTCTCAAGTTACAGAATATGTGTAAGTAATGATGACTTGAACTTATCATCAGTTCCAACAGGAGGTTTTAATAGAGGGATGTTCAGATCTCGAAACTCATGGGATAAGAGAATCGAAGCAGTTGATAACTTAAAAGAATGTGTTTACAGCAAAAGGAGTTCATAGAGAAGGAGGCCACATTTCATACGATGACCTAGCTGTTTAGCTCAGTAACTTAAAGTTAATTTGAATAGTAAGTTTAACCAAGGAAGAATTATGCTGTGGCATACAGTTTATCCGCATCGTACCTACGTTATGCTAGCATGTCGCATGTAACAGGCATGTAACAGGTTATGATTAGTATTATGTATACTGATCAGGCAGAGTTTATGCTACTTAGACAGTAGTGTAACATATTTATAGTCATGAGACATGTGTTAGTAATCGTGGTACGCAGTCGGTAAGGTTTTAACAGAAAAGTCATATGCATAACAGGTTTGTTGGCCAAATAATCTCAGTCGAGGAGTTCAGAAATTCTTGAACCTAATAATAATAGTTAAAGGAAGGAAATGTTTCACGCGGATCAGAGGATTTCTCATAGTTTACAGAAAAAGGCTACGTGAATCAAAGTTATGAAATAAAGGATTAAGAGTTTTAAAGTGCTATTCTGACCGCGATCAGGATAGAGTTTTCTTTTCGAAAACAGAGAATGTTTTGTGACAAGTAAGTTATTACGACAACGGAATGTAACCATAACTTACGTTATGGGATTGTGAATGTTTAAAGGATACAAGAATGAATTAAGAGTCAAGAGAGTGACCTTGGTTGACGTGGTTAGTCTCAAGTATATTTTATTAAGTATGATGTCCCGTAATTGGACAATGATGATGCGGCGTACTGTGTACCGATAGTAGTGAACACGTGCTCGATCATGTATGGAAGCTATATGCTATGGATTATATTATTTGATGATATGTGAGACGGTTTATGCCACACGTCACTTATACTGGATTTTCATAAGTTTGAAAGTATTGATAAAGAAGAAGGTTCCTAAGACCTTTGGCTACATGTTATTGTTGATTATTAATCGGAGCACAACTGATTGTGAGATTTCTTGAGCTTAAAGGATTCCCGCAGTGGGAATGTGAGCAATGTTTATGGTTGTGATAATAGTTACACCAGGATGTCAGATACTTTTCAGTGCAAGCTAAATTTATATAAAAGATGGTATGAATGTAACAGTAAGAGGTCGTCTTACGAGGCGGAAGTTAAAGATAAAAGTTCTCTGGAACTGAAAGTAATGTAATAGATTCCTCAGAAAGTTGGAATGATTGAGGAAAACAGGTCGATTCGACGTCTTCAGGATAATATGGAATGGTCAATTAAAGGAGAACCGATAGAATTCAGTAAAGGAAATTTGAGACTCAATAAATTTAAATTGGATTTGTAAGGAAATATGTCGAACAGAGACCATAATCAGATAATAGGGATAAGTTGGTTCAGATAATCATACGTCTTAGCAAGTAATAGTTATGTGTTATACGTCAGACCTTACGGTCGGAAAGAGATTGTCGCATGTTTGGATTTACAGAAATGGAAATCATGGCTAAAGAACAAGTCTTAACCAGTATAGTTTAATCGGGGTGCGTGATCAATCTACATGTCAGGCCCTGGAGTTGCCATGAAGTTCCAACAAGCTTAAAGGATTGGAAATTTTCATAGTAAAGAAAGAGGTAGAAAGGATTTATCTTTTCAGAATTTCATGAAGATTATCTAAATTTCGAGGACGAAATTTCTTTTAAGGGGGGTAGAGTGTAATATCCCGCTCAAACGTGACTTTTATCAGTATCACAGGAATTAAACGAACACAATGGCATTTTCGTAATTAAAGGGAAGGAAGGGTTTATTTATATGGGGGAGAAGATATTTGTTCCATTTTCATTTTCTTTCCATTCTTCTTCTTCTTCTCTCACGCCATTTTCTCTTCTTCTCCACTAATCAACAAAACTTCATCTTCCAATTCATCAATTCCCTCCCTAGATCATGTGTATTACAAGCAAACAAGTGTGGGGAAACTTGGAGCAAGAGAAAAGTTAAGGAAACTCAAGAAAGGAGTAAAGATCAAGCTAGGGTTTGAAGCTAATGGTTAAGCTAGCACCAAATCAGTTCAAGGTGAGCTCCCTTGAGGGTTTTAGAATCCTCTCTTTGTGAGTTTTATAGATGATTTCCTTCATAGTCAAGTTTTATGAGTTTTACCCTAATTTTCTATACTTGCAAATTCCTTGCTCATACATGTTTTAAACCTATCAATTTGTAATAGAAAATCATCCCTAGCATGTTTTGGATGCTTGGGTATCTTTAATTGGGCAAAAATGGTGGAAAAACACATTTTTATACATGTTTATGCTGTCACGGTCGCTGTAGCGACGGGCTGTCGCTTGTAGCGACCAGGTTCTGTCTGTCTGCGCTTGTAGCGACGGATCTGCGCTTGTAGCGACAAGCCTGCGCTTGTAGCGACAAACTGGGCGCTTAGTAGCGACCAGGTTCTGTCTATCCGCGCTTGTAGCGACGGATCTGCGCTTGTAGCGACCAAGCCAGAATATCTCACTCAGTTGGGCTGTTCTGGGGGTCCTGGTGCGCGCGGGCATGGCTTTTTACAACTGATTTCTTATAATATGTTTTAGAAACATTAACCACCATTTTAACTCATCCAAAGTCTTTTAATGATTGAGAAATTAGAGGAGCAAGGAATGCGCAAGGCATGGGAATTACGGGAAATAATGTTATATGAATAGTTAAACCCTAATAGTGGCACATGACAACGATGTGTCGAATCCTTTGATAGGACAACAAGAATTATAGCAAGAGTTCTAGAACCTACTTTAGGTACAAGGAATCATAGAGGTATTCAGTTTAGAATACGAGGATTATAGGAATGTTTCTACAATCATAGTCACAGATAAGGTTATAGTGTTGGTTCTCCAACGATTATAGGCGGCTTATGCAAACGATAAGCCAAGAATCATAAGTTATAGATTATAGTTACAGGAAGGTTATATGTTCATAGTTACAGATTATATGTTCATACGTTAAAGTTAAAGAATTAAAGAATTAAAGATCAAAGTTATTGGCGTGCTTGCACGTTTCACAGTCATAGGCATGTTCAGCAGACTCCGGGATTCGCCGGATGGGATCTCTCCGAGAGGGTTATCCACATGCAATTTCATAGGGAGTCCGGTGATAGCCTGATATGATAGGAGTTTCACCGGTTCATAGGGAGACGTATCTCGGGGTTGCTCCACCCGGGGTGCCCTCCGTAAAACGAACTCAGATTAATTGTTTGTTCAACGCTAACAGCTAACATAAAACTGCTATCGAACTGTTTATATGTTTTATAGTTATAGACAAAGTTACAGTTACAGCTATAGTCACAGGAAACTCATAGTTATAGTTATAGACAGTCATCAGAAAGTGATCCTAGGTTTCCCCTCGATCACCAAGTTCAAGTTACAGGCAGATTACAGTCATGATCATAGATAGTCATAGCAAAGGTTATAGGCAGTTCAAGTTATAGTTACAGGAGGACTTATAGTCATAGGCAGATAAAAGACTTGGCGATCCTAGGAAATCCCCAAGATTGCCAAGGTAGGCATGGCGACCCTAGGTTCCCTGTGGTTGCCAAACAGTTGGTTGGGTAGAGCTCACTGAGACATTATGTCTCATCCCATTCCTTCTGGTGCAGGTTTACAGGTAAGTCAGAGGTTCGTGATGGAGATCTTCACAGAGATACTGGATGGAGTACGGTTGCTCGTTGTGTACCAGCTCAGAAGCTTGATGGATATAGTATAAGTATTGTATAGTATTGGATATTTGTACAGACGAGTAAACTTGTATTCACTCTTTTGTGATGTATTATTATTATTATTGAAATTTTTAAATGTATCCAGTATCAGTTTAACGCACATGCTAATATACTAGTTAAAGTTAGTATGGGTGTTACAGAAACAGGGTCAGCTGTTCAAAATCTGGGCAAGCTACTTTTGCAGCTATCCTTGACTGGCTTTTTGATAAAGAAGAGAAGGAAGAAATGCAGGAAAGCTTGCTAGAAAGTTGGGGCAGAAGCAGAGAAATTTGGGGAAGAAGAGTGCTGCCCAGGGTCAGCACAACTTGAGTCTGAAAGCAGGTGCCTGGCACGTGCTCCTTGGCTGGTTTGGCTTTGTTCTTCTCAGTCTGAACACACGTGCCCAGCACGTGTGTGTTCTCTCTTTCTTTTCTTTTCTGAAGAACAAATGGGTTGGGCCCGTGTTCTTCTTCTTTCTTTTCTTCTTTCACCCCTTCTCTTTTTGTTTTGCTTCTTTGTTTTGTTTTTCTTTTTTTGAAATAAACTTAAATAATAAATAAAAGTAATAATAATAATAATGACAATAATTAATAAGGGTGATAATAATAATAATAATAATGAAAAGATAATAATAGTAATGATAATAAGAATAATGATAATGATAAAAAAGATAATAATAATAATAGCATTAATGAAAAAAGATAATAATAATAAGAGTATTAATGAAAAAGATAATAATAACAATAGTAATAAAAATAATAATGATGATGATAATAATAATAAAGAAAAAGATAATAATAGTAATAATAATGATAAAAAGAAAAATAATAACAATAGTAGTAATGATAATAATAATGAAATAATAATAATAAGGATAATAATAATAATAATGATGATAACAATGATAATAATGAAAAAGATTAGTAATGATAATAATGATAATAGTAATGGTAATAATAGTAAATGATAATAAGAATAATGATAATGATAATAAATGATGATAATAATAATAATAATAATAGTAGTAATGGTAATGATAATAATAATAACAATAATAATAATAATGATAATGATATAATAAGATAATAATAATAGTATTAATGAAAAGACAATAATAACAATAGTAATAAAAATAATAATGATGATAATAATGATAATGAAAAAAGATAATAATACTAGTATTAATAAAAGAAAGATAATAATAATAATAATAATAATAATAATAATAATAATAATAATAATAATAATAATAATAATAATACTAAATAAAAAATAAAACAATAAAGATAAAACAATAAAGATAATAAAAAGAGAAAAAATAAAGAAAAATAAAAATTATAATAAAATAATAATAATAAATAAAGAAAGATGATAAATAAATAAAAAAAAAAGGTGAGTCAAAAAATGGGGTATGACATGGTTATTCAAGATTCAAGAACATGTAACTCATAATCATATTCTCATACAAGTCTAACTACATCATCATATCAATTCATCATTTACAATCATTCGATTCATACCCTCATCGATAAACAATCATCAAGTTAATTATGACAATTCATCATATCACATCTTCAATGCACATTTACCAATTAGATGAACAAATTCTCATCAACACATTAATACATAAGACTCATACTTATGCAATGTTCCTAGACGACTCTAAATGCATGTGGTACCAAACATCGTCGCTTTTTGGATATCGGAACTTACCGAGTGATCCCATTTGTGCGCTCTCGTAAAAAAAACGCAAACCCCGAGACGTGTACGAACGCTCGAAAGGTTATGTGAAGTCGCCACCAAAGTTTTTGTTTAAAGGGAACGTTGATAAACCCTTAAGTTTTTTTATTTTAAAGGGAAACGATAATAAAACCCTTGACGATGAGGAAAGGATGGTCATCGCAACCATTACCGGGTTCGGGAGTCGATTACACAAGGGGAAGGTATTAGCACCCCTCACGTCCGTTGTACTCAACGGGAACCTCCTAGTTAGATAAGGCTAAAAATGTTTTCAAAGTTTTGCTTGCATGCTTGAATATGTAAAAGGGAAAAAGAAAATATGATAAAGGGGAAAAGGAAAGTTTTTTATTAATGTGCTTGACAAGATGATGATTTTGCTCCTACGTATCTCCCGGTGCGATGGAGAAATCAAAGCTACGTAGTTCTTTGCTAGAAAAACGTTTATTTGTTGGTCGTTTTTAAAGAACGATGTTTTGATCGTATTCTTGCGATTAAACATAGCTTGTGTGCTCGCGTGTGGGAGGCTTAAGCGTTTGTTTCGAATCGCGCTAGAATAGATAAAACATGTCCGTTGGGGAAAAAGGGTTCGAATTGGCCGCGAGGGGACCAAAAAAAGATTAAAATGACTTGACCGAGTCGAGAAAGGGTTCAATTGATCCGACGGGATCAAGAAAGGGTTCAATGGACTCAACGGAGTCGAACACTGACTGTCGCGCCGAATTTCGGATATCAAGCTATTGGGAAGCGTTGAATCACTAATTTTAAATCACGACTGAACTTTTAATTTTTCGGGGAGAAAAGGGAAAAAGTTCGAAATTACCTTGAAAAAGATTTTAGGTTCGAAAGTCGATTATGCGAGGGGAAGGTATTAGCACCCCTCACATCCGTTGTACTCAACGGGAACCTCTTAGTCGGCTTAGGCTTAAAATGTTTCGAAAGTTTTGCTTGCGTGTTTAATCATATATATAAAAAGAAAAGGAAATATGATATGTATATGAAAGAGATAAAAACAAACGAAGGGAAAAAATAAAGTTTTATTAATGGGCTTGACAAGATGTCGATCTTGCTCCTACGTATCTCCCGGTAGTCGGAGAATTCAAAGCGTACGTAGTTCTTTGGTAGAAAAAGTTTGTATGTTGGTTCGTTTTAGTTAAAAAAGATTTGACCGCGTCCGAGCGAAAAGGTTTAAAAAAAAGAAATGAAATGAAAGTAAATGTCAACTGTTCGGGTTGTTGCCGAACTGGCCATTGACGACAATGCATAAAGGTAAATGATTTGATAAAAAAGGATTTGCACTCGGACGTGAACAAAGGTTTTAAAACGCACGAAAGCGTAAAAGGTTTTAAATGATGAAAGACAAACGCTAAGGCGATAAACTCGCGCACGGCGTAAATGTTTTAAGAAAAAAACAGACGCACAGCGGCGTGAAAAGTTGAAAATAAAGACAAACGCTCGGAGGCGTAAATTCGCGCAAGGCGTAAAAGGTTGAAAATAAACGCGCAAAGGCGCGAAAAGGTTCAGATTGACCACGAGGGCCAAGAAAAGGTTAAAAATGGCCACAAGGGGGCCATGGGAAGGTTGAGCGTGCTAGACGCGTCAAAAGGTGGAATGACGATTGCCTGAGCGACGAGACATACGTCACGCATTCGTGCAACCGAGGTTTGGGGAGACATACGTCAAGCCATTCCCGTTTCATTCAAGTTTGGTTTGGTTTAAACTCTAAGGAATCTCAAAGGAAAACAAGACATTTTAAAGGAAAGTTGAAAAAAGGAAATCACGAACAAATTTGTTGTTCGAGTTTATTAAAATCATGAACATTACTTGTTGCTTAAGCTATTGAAACTCAAGAACAAGCGTAGTTCAAGTTTGAACGATGAACAAGATCATAAGGCATACACAAATTTGGAAAGTTCACAAGTTCGGCTCAATTCGAGTTTGATTTAAAAGAATGAGCAAGCTCGGCTTAAGTTCGCGTTTTGATTGAAAATCATGAACAACATGGTTGTTCAAGTTTGGTTTTGAAAAATAAACGAACTTAGCTTATTGCTCAAGCTTAGTTTTGAAATTTGAAGAACATAACTTGTTTCACAAGTTACTCAAAACTTATCGCACGAACTTGTAAAATTTTCAAAGTTGTGCATGGTTATGGATAGGGTTTGAACAAAAATGATTTTTAACCCTCTTTAGGTTCTGAATCAAGGGCTGGAACCCCAAAAATTTGGCATTGGGATGCCTGATTCATGTTCTGAATTTCACATACTTCGCAGAGCAACCAGAACTTGGCTCTGCGAAGTCAGGTTCTGATGTGTTCGCAGTGCGAACAATACTTTGCTCTGCGAAGTATACGAAATTTTGAACTCAGAAGCTGTTTCTGAACAGAAGTTCAGAAACTGCTTCTAAGCAAGCTTAAGAACCTAAAGGGGGTTAAAAAGCTTGGCAAAGATTGGGAAAAAGGAGTGTAAAAACTCAGTTTAAGGTTTGGCCCCTTTGAGATCCCTTTTGAGTTTCAAAAGGAGGTTTTTGTGCACAAAATGAAATTGAACAAAGCAAGAGATGCAAACAGCAAACAAAATGAAAGAGAAAGATTATAGGAGACTTACAGAACTCCTAGCAATGCTTGAGCAAGGGGCTGGAAGTGGCTTGCTTGATTGATTAGAGTTTATGAACAATGCACTCTAATTGGTTTTTCTTTTTCCCCTTTATGAACATTTAGCCTAAAAGCTAACTAGGATAGGCTTGACTCGCTAGTGAGGAAGCATCCCCAGTGAAGTCGCCAGCTGTGCGCTCTCGTAAAAAAAACGCAAACCCCGAGACGTGTACAAACGCTCGAAAGGTTATGTGAAGTCGCCACCAAAGTTTTTGTTTAAAGGGAACGTTGATAAACCCTTAAGTTTTTTTATTTTAAAGGGAAACGATAATAAAACCCTTGACGATGAGGAAAGGATGGTCATCGCAACCATTACCGGGTTCGGGAGTCGATTACGCAAGGGGAAGGTATTAGCACCCCTCACGTCCGTTGTACTAAACGGGAACCTCCTAGTTAGATAAGGCTAAAAATGTTTTCAAAGTTTTGCTTGCATGCTTGAATATGTAAAAGGGAAAAAGAAAATATGATAAAGGGGAAAAAGAAAGTTTTTTATTAATGTGCTTGACAAGATGATGATCTTGCTCCTACGTATCTCCCGGTGCGATGGAGAAATCAAAGCTACGTAGTTCTTTGCTAGAAAAACGTTTATTTGTTGGTCATTTTTAAAGAACGATGTTTTGATCGTATTCTTGCGATTAAACATAGCTTGTGTGCTCGCGTGTGGGAGGCTTAAGCGTTTGTTTCGAATCGCGCTAGAATAGATAAAACATGTCCGTTGGGGAAAAAGGGTTCGAATTGGCCGCGAGGGGACAAAAAAAAGATTAAAATGACTCGACCGAGTCGAGAAAGGGTTCAATTAATCCGACGGGATCAAGAAAGGGTTCAATGGACTCAACGGGGTCGAACATTGACCAAAGTGACTCAACCGAGTCGAGAAAAGGTTCGATTGATCCAACGGGATCAAGAAAGGGTTCAATGGACTCGACGGAGTCGAACATTGAATCAAATGGTCACGGGGGACCAAAGGGTTCAAATTGACCACAAAGGGCCAAGAATTGGTTTGGTGTGGTTAGATGCGTTGAAAATAGAATGACGATTGTCCGAACAACGAGACATACGTTAAGCATTCGTTCAATCGGAGAAATGGAGAGACATACGTCAAACCATCCCTTTTTCATTCAAGTTTTGTTTGAAATTTAAGAAATCCCAAAGTTATCAAAACACTTGGTTGTTGAAACTCAATAAAAGTTTTAATGTTCAAATTAGTTGTTGCAACCTATGAACAAATTTGTTTCGAATGAGTAAAAGATGCACAAGTCATGAAAATGAACAAGTTTTGCACAAATTTGGAAAATGCACAAATTCGGCTCAATTTAAGCTTGATTTTGAAAAGTGAGCCAGTTCAGCTCAAGTTCAGATTTTGATTGAAATTCATGAACAAAGTTGCTGTTCAAGATTGGTTTTGAAAAATAATGAACTTAGCTTATTGCTCGAGTTTGATTTTGAAAGTTTAATGAACGTAACTTGTTTCGCAAGTTATTCAAAAAGTATTGCTCAAACTTGTGAAATTTCCAATATTATGCAAAACTCTTGTTATGTTTTGAACAAAATGGGTTTTAATCCTCTTAGGTTCTGAGTTTTTAGGTTAGAACCCCAAAATTGGCTTTTTAGAAGCCTGAACTCAGGTTCTGAGTTCTGTCATGGTCGCAAAGCGACCAGAGCTTCGCACTGCGAACTTTGCGAAATTTTGAGTTCATAAGCTGCTTCTGAATTGCTGTTCAGAAACAACTTCTGAACAATCTCAGAACTTTTGGAGGAGTGAAAAGCTTTTGAAATTAGCAATAAAATGAGTGCAACAACTCGGTTTAAATGTTTTGCAAACCTTGGGATTTCTTTGAAGTTCAAAAGGGGTTTTGAATCAAAAATGAGTGAAACTTAAAAATGCAAAACTGAGATTGAAACAAGTTGGAATCAAAAGCAAATGCAAACAGTATGCAAAATGAAATATAAACGGTTAGAATGACTTACCAACTCCTAGCCCAAAGCTCTTGTTGCAAGGAAATGGAAAGGCTTGAAATGATGATGGTTTTGCAAGGTTTGAAGTGTTTGATGAACAGTACTAAACAATGACAATTTGCCTTGGTTCTTCACTCTTTGTGTGAGGTTTAGTGGCTGTTTTGAGTGCTTGATTACTTTGTGTTGGTTTGGAATGATTTATGAAAGAAAAGGATTGGAACTTTGCTCTAAACTTCTCAAAACCAAACTCTGTTTTTGTGTGTATCAAACTCACTCAATTCTCACTCTCTATGAACTGGTTTTTGCTCTAAAATCCTTCTCTTGTGCTGTGTTAATTCTGTGTATTGAACTCTCTAAAAAATCTCTCCCCATCTCCCTATAATCCTGCAGCAATGCATGGCTTAAATAGGCAAATTAGGATCAAATGTCATGATGAAAAAATCTTACAGCAGGGCTGTTTTTGGGGCTAGAATCATTATCATTTGCTTTGCATTTAATGCTAAAGAGAAGAGGTGACCTTGCCTTGCTGCAAGGGTCAAGACCTTGGCCAATTTCAGCTCCCAAAGCAGCTGAAATCTGACAGAAAAATGTTGGAAAAGATGAAAGCATGGCTGTTTGCAAAACAGGGGCAGCATCTTTGTTGCAAACTTTGAATGGTTTTGAAAAAGCCTATGGCAAGGTGGTTGCTGGAATATAGCAGGGTCAGGTGCAGGCCAAATGGTAGGGGAAATGGGCTGCCCAAGGTCAGCAAGTGGCTGGGTTACTTGATGGATTTTGCTTCCTCTTCCCTTCTCTTTTTGCTTTTTCAATTGGCACATGTTTCTTTCTCTCTTGGTCAAATCTAGCATTAATCATACTAATAATAGATAATAATAATAATAATAATAATAATAATAATAGATAATGACTGGAATAACAATAAAAGAAAGGGAAATCAGAAAATCAAAATCTGCAAAATTCGCAGATTTCGCAAAGCGACCTGAACATCGCTCTGCGATGCTCTTCGCAAAGTTCGCAGAGCCAAGCTTACATCGCTCTGCGAAATCCTCTTTTTTTTTGTTGACTTTTTATTGACTTTGACTTTCTCTATCTCCTTCTTTTTTTTGACTCTTCTCTCTCTGTTTTTTTTTGAAAAAGGCTTGGGACAAAATTAGGGTACAACAGCTGCCCCTACTTAATTGTGTCTTTGCATAGAGAACATGAGTGCCAAAGGCATCTCATAAACTCTTTGCGAAGAGCAATTAAGTAAAAGAAGGATCCGAATTTTGTCCTTCGCGGTGAGAAAAGATTGTAGTAAATAATAAAGAAAATATTGATATGCAAATGCAATGAACGAAAGTAAATGCAGGGTCACCTGGTTTGGCTACTGGTGCATAAACTAAAAAAAGACAAGTCGTCGCCTCAGGGGGTGCTTAGACTCGCTGGGGATAAAAGTTGATCATATCCAGCCGCTTACACTAGAGGTAGATCTCTGGGGGCAAAGGTGAACTTATTCAGCCGCTTACGCTGAAGGTCGATCCACTAGGGATAAAGGTGATCATATCCAGCCGCCTACACTGGAGGTAGATTCCTAAGGACAAAGGTGATCTTATTCAGCCGCTCACTATAGGTCGAAACACTGGGGAAAGGTAATCTTATCTAGCCGCTGACACTAGAGGTGGATACCTGGGGATGGAGTGATCTTATTCAGCCGCTTACACTGAAGGTCGAAACACTGGGGAAAGGTGATCTTATCTAGCCGCTGACACAAGAGGTGGATACCTGGGGATGGAGTGATTTTATTCAGCTGCTTACACTGAAGGTCGAAACACTAGGGAAAGGTGATCTTATCTAGCCGCTAACACTAGAGGTGGATACTTGGGGATGGAGTGATCTTATTCAGCCGCTTACACTGAAGGTCGAAACACTGGGGAAAGGTGATCTTATCTAGCCGCTAACACTAGAGGTGGATACCTTGGGATGGAGTGATCTTATTCTGCCGTTTACACTGAAGGTCGAAACACTGGGGAAAGGTGATCTTATCTAGCCGCTGACACTAGAGGTGGATACCTGGGGATGAAGTGATCTTATTCAGCCGCTTACACTGAAGGTCGAAACACTGGGGAAAGGTGATCTTATCTAGCCGCTAACACTAGAGGTGGATACCTGGGGATGGAGTGATCTTATCCAGCCGCTTACACTGAAGGTCGAAACACTGGGGAAAGGTTATCCTATATAGCCGCTAACACTAGAGGTGGATACCTGGGGATGGAGTGATCTTATTCAGCCGCTTACACTGAAGGTCGAAACACTGAGGAAAGGTGATCTTATCTAGCCGCTGACACTAGAGGTGGATACCTGGGGATAAATGTAATCGTCTCTAGACGTGGCTAGTACTTAGATTGTTGAAAAAGGAGAACATGATTGTTGATGCATGATATGCTTCATGTTGTCTTATGCAGTATGTTATGCAATATGATATGATATGAGGTAGACTCAATCCGAATTTTTGTTGGGAAAACTCAGCTGGGGCATCTTAGTGGTCGTGAGCAGGTCCACTTGGGGATGAGACAATTTGGGAAGAAAATGTCTGGGGATTTTTCTAGAAGAACTTACTGGGGAAGCTCTTGAATGAGGTTCACTGGGGAACACTAGAGATGATTGATAGATGTTGGTGAATATGTGATACTTACTGGAGAATACTGGTTGATAATGCATTATGAATATGAGATGCATGTATATGAATGATTTGGTATAATGCATGCATGGATGAGTTTGATATGATACATGTATTATGTTGACATGTGGGATGACAGACGTCATGTTGGACGTTGGTTGGTTATGATTGGATGTCGAGCAAAGTCGGGTTTTGGTTGTGGTTGTGCCAATGATGATTGGGCTTTGGTTATGATTGAATGCCGAGCAAGGTCGGGCTTTGGTTATGTTTGGATTCCGAGCGAGGCCGGGCTTGGATGTAAATTGTATTTGCGAATGCCAATGAAAATTGGGCTTTGGGTGTGAGTAGGTGCCAAGCATGGTTGGGCTTTGATTATGTTCGGATGCCGAGCGAGGTCGGGCTTTGGTCAGAAATTGTATTTGTGTTTGCCAATGAAAATTGGGCTTTGTGTCGGGGATTGAGGAATGTCAATGAAGACCGGGCTTTTTGTGGATTGTGAGGGAGTACCAAGCATGGTTGGGCTTTGGTTAACTCTACTAGGGAACGCCAATGAAAATTGGGCTTTATTTGTGATTATGTGCCAATGGTGATTGGGCTTTTTGTGGTTGGGTGCCAAGCATGGTTGGGCTTTTGTTGGAAATGTGAGGAATGCCAATGACGACTGGGCTTTTTGTAGGAAATTGTAGTTGTGATTACCAATGAAAATTGGGCTTTATTTGTGATTAGGTGCCAATGAAAATTGGGCTTTGGTTGTGATTGTGCCAAGCAATGGTTGGGCTTTTGTTGGAATTGTGCCAATTATGATTGGGCTTTATTTGGAATTTGTTTTTGTGAGTGCCAATGAAAATTGGGCTTTTGTGTGTGCCAATAATGATTGGGCTTTGGGTTTGCCAATGAATATTGGGCTTTTGGTTTGCCAATGAATATTGGGCTTTGGGTTTGCCAATGAATATTGGGCTTTGGTTGTGCCAATGAATATTGGGCTTTGGGTTTGCCAATGAATATTGGGCTTTATGGTGTGCCAATGAATATTGGGCTTTCGGGTTTGCCAATGAATATTGGGCTTTTGCTTTGCCAATGAATATTGGGTTTTGGGTTTGCCAATGAATATTGGGCTTTATGGTGTGCCAATGAATATTGGGCTTTATGGTGTGCCAATGAATATTGGGCTTTGGGTTTGCCAATGAATATTGGGCTTTATGGTGTGCCAATGAATATTGGGCTTTATGGTGTGCCAATGAATATTGGGCTTTATGGTGTGCCAATGAATATTGGGCTTTATGGTGTGCCAATGAATATTGGGCTTTGGGTTTGCCAATGAATATTGGGCTTTGGGTTTACCAATGAATATTGGGCTTTTGGTTTGCCAATGAATATTGGGCTTTTGGTTTGCCAATGAATATTGGGCTTTTGGGTCCTTGGATGCAATACCGGGGACCAACGAAATCCTTTCGACATCTAATGTCCAAGTAGAAACACACATTTTTGCAAGTTTTTTTTGTTATTTCCCATATTTCAATGCACTCTTTATCATGAATAAAAACACATTTTACGAGCAAGTAAGAACGCATAACAATAAAAAGGCTTAAAGATGATTTTTGTTCAATGAAACTTAGTCCCTTGTATGGGTAACTATTCATGAAGATGTAATCCCTATAAGAGGTGATTACTGAGATAGAGAAAAAGGAAAAAACAAAAAGGCAAATGGAGATTTGTTTGGGTTTCACGTGCTGCTTTCCCTATGACTTTGAAGTATCTTGTCTTTGAAAGATGATAACGAGGTTGATTCTTTCCCTCTTTGAATTCTGTCCGGACCTCATGTGCCGCAGTCTTTTGCCCCTTTTTTTTTATTTTGTTTTGAAACCCCTAACTTTTACCTGGACCGCTCTTTCGAGTTTTCAGTCCACTGGGGTATATTTCCTTTTTTGATGTCCTTAATTTTTGCCTAGACCGCCTTTTCAGGTTTTCGATCTACCAGGACGCTCTCTATTGCCTAAACCGCCCTTTTCGGGTTTTTGATTTAGCGAGCTCTTTTTTCTTTGGGCACAATATTTTTTTTTTACTGCGTTGGAGTTTATTGATAGGGGAAACTCCTCTCCATCCATAGTAGTGATGATTAAGGCTCTGCCAGAGAAAGCTTTCTTAACCATGTATGGTCCTTTTGTAGCTAGGAGTCCATTTCACGTGGGGATCCTTGTGGATAGGTAATAACTTTTTCAAGCATTAAGTCTTCTTCTCTGAATTCTCGAGAATGAACTTTCTCGTCGAATTGTCCATGCCACAATGATGTGAGGCACTTCTCTTTCATGAGGTTCAATTGGTCAAATCGTGTTTGGACCCATTTGGCTTCCTCTAATTTTGTTTCCATCAAGACCTTTATCGAGGGAATTTCAAACAATGGGAAGCACGGCCTCCATACCGTATACCAAGGAAAAAAGGGGTTGCCCTAGTGGAAATGTGCACTGACATTATGTAGCCGTGTAGCGCAAAGGGAAGCATCTCATGCCAATGATTGTAGGCTTTTATCATCTTCTGGATGATTTTCTTTGATGCTCTTGTTGGCTGCTTTTACCACACCGTTTATCTTTGGCCGGTATGGGGAGGGGTGGTGGCATCCGATTTCGAAATCTTTGCACAACTTCTTCATTGTGTTGTTGTTTAGATTTGCCCCAATATCCATGATAATTTTGTGGGGAGTGCCGTAACGGCGAATGATTTCCTTTTTGATGAATCGGGCCACCACTTGTTGGGTCATGTTTGCATACGAAGCTGCTTCGACCCATTTGGTGAAACAGTTGATGGCAACCAGTATAAACCGGTGCCCATTTCAAGTTTTTGGCTCAAACATTCCAATCATGTCTATGCCCCAAAATGAGGTTATGAGTACAACGGATGTGAGGTATAGGTAATATATTTGGTACGGGAGGAGGTGCTCTAGTTTGAACTAGATTTCTTGCAATCAAAGCAGGGAGCAGGTCCGCGTACTTCATTGGTATTGGGTCGAATGCCGTTTTCTGGCGATTCTGTTGGTTGAAGGGTTATTGGGGAGTTTGAGGTCGATGTTGTTGTTGACCTTGTGGGCGAGGTTGTTGATAATGTTGTGGTGGATTTTGTGGGTAATGTTGTTGTTGATATGGTGGTGGATAGTGGGAGGGAGGCCTTTGTGGTATTTGAACTTGATGGCTGGGATTTTGTGGTGTAGGGATGGACGGTGAAATAGCAGAGACGTGTGGGTACGCTGAGTACCCTTGGTGAGGTCTCCCATCGATTTCTTTGATGGTCATGTATCCTTCACGTTTATCCACACATCTGAATAAGACCAAGTCATAATTTCATCTTGTAGAGTGTGCCCCCGCAGAGGAAAACTGGGATGCCAATCTCTTGAGGGTTCTCTTGGTGAGGTTGTATTACCCTATCCTCTTGATCCTTAGGTCTGGACAATCCTTCAGGAGGTTTATAATCGTCCCCATTATCATCTTCCGTTTGGTTAATTGGAAAATTGAAGTCATAAGGGATCGTAGCAGTGTTATTTTTGGTGGGTGTATTTATGGATTTTCATGAGCATGATTTTTTGATTTTAGGGTTGCGAAAATTTATTGCTATTTAAGAACGAAAGAAAAACGAACTCTTTTGAACATAAACTGCAATTTTATTAATGATAGAAATGATTTGAGATATGGGGGTCCCATAAAGTTAGTCATTTGCCTTGGGAAGAGCAAAATGATTTTTTTTCAAAAAAAGCAAAAAATATGATAAATTACTTGGACAAAGAAATGATTTATGGAATTTTGATGGCCTTCCGGTTGCTCGGATCTCATCAGAAACGCCACGGTACACCGGGTCGGGTACCTTTTTTTGTTTTGTTTTGGGAGGAATGATGTGGGTGTTTTTCTTTGAAATGCATGAAAATGCATGTAAATGTATGAATGCAACGCTTATGCAAAAACATACCCCTTTTTTTTTGTTTATGCGAAAATTTTTTCATGAATGCAAATGTTTATGGTATGCAGGGGTTTGGTATAGGGACGTTCAAAAACTTCCCCCCATTCTCAAATGTAGGCTCTAGAGATGAGATTTTCTAAAAGGTCCCTAGAGTCACGGATCCCACAGGGAAAATAAGGTCGTCAATCGCAAATTACTCACGAGACTTCAATAAATTCCAAGTGAAACCACCTCTAGGCGGGGTTTTCGCATCTTCCTCACGGACATACATCAACGCGGGCCTCCGCTACACAACCATCATCCTATCTTAATTTTCTCTCAAGCTTGGGTAGAGAGCCTCACACGTCCGGCATTAACCCGAACAATGTGGAGTAACATCGCTCATGTGACAACCCCACAGTTGATATATTAACATAGCATAATGAAGCATATATAAATATAAAGCAAGAGAAGGATATAGACAATAAAATAAAAGCATGCAAGCAAAAAGATAAAAACATTTAGCCTAAAAGCTAACTAGGATAGGCTTGACTTGTAACACCCTAACCCTTAACCGCCGATTATTAACTTTAATAAAGAAAACGTTAAGGACATAGGAAGTTACAACATGAAGAAATCTCATTTTTCATAAACATCAACACATAATCAAAATATATTTGATTCTCAAACAGCAGCGGAAAAATAACAACAATTGCTTATAACCAAGCACTGCATATATTACTCAAAAATATATACATAAGATTTTCAAAAGAGGCAATTCAACAACAAAGACTATTTGCCAAATCTATACACAAACGTTCAGATACCCCAAAATGGTGTTACAAATATCAGAGCCCTAGACTCTAACTAGGATACAACACCTAGTACCAAAAATGTAAGGATAGCTAAGCTATGCCCTCACCACTACGCAGCTTCTAAACAGCAAGCTACTCCTCTACGATAACCTCGTCAACCTGATGATCTGGATCCCCAAAGATCCAGCACATAACACAAAACAGAGAGTGTTAGTATCACAAACAATAAACATGTGTAAATAACACATTATAATACATAACCAAAACTCAGCACGTAATTGGCAACACACCAAACTCATCAAATACAAATACCACTCACAACCATTATGCTCACATAATATCACTCAATATACACACTAATGTCAATTAGGATGCATGCCTCAAAATACATTCTCTAATGCATGTGGTACCAAATCATTTCGGATAAACTTATATCCTTATCAAGCTCTCTTGATAACCACGCTCTCATGGATTTCATATCCGCTCCGGATATCATCAAATAATGAAATGCATGATGTTTCACTTAGCAAATATATGATACTCTTATCACTATACTTACTAACACAACTAATTATCAGCTCTCTGACAATTATCACAACCACAACAAACACAACAACACAACTAATTATCAGCTCTCTGATAATTATCACAACATCAACAACAACAACAAACACCACTACTAGGCTCTCATAGCCAAATCATAAGACACAACATGAATATACTCACCAAGTTCAACAATTCTCAAATAAACCAATCAAATCATATCAAAATCTCACACAAAAGGGTTTCAAAGAAAGACCCACACACTTTGATAATCCCACACTCATGCTAGGGTTTTATTCAAGCTTTTTCTTGAAACAAATAATCTTTAGAAAACATTAAGAATAAGTTAAAATGGTGTGCAAGGTTTCCAAAACATATTTTGAGAATACAGTAGCAAAAAGCCATCCCCGCGCGTACCAGGACCCTCAAAACAGCTCAACAAAGTTGGCAAGTACAGGGCTGGTCGCTACAAGCGAGCACGTGGTCGCTACAAGCGAGCATAGGCAGGGAATTATCCTGCTTGGTCGCTACAAGCGAACCATTGGTCGCTACAAGCGAGCATAGGCAGGGAATTATCCTGCCTGGTCGCTACAAGCGATATTCCGTCGCTACAAGCGACCGTATCAGTACAGTCATGTAAAAAAGTGATTTTTCCACCATCTTGGCCCATTCATGGTTACCCAAGTTCCAGAACTTGTTAAAAACAACTTTCCATCATAAAACATCATTTATAAACCATCACAAACAAAGATGGCATCAAGCATAGAAATTAGGGTTCAAAACAATAACTTTTCAAAAACTTTTCTTATGAACTCCAACACAATAACTCCAACAAATCATGCTAACAACATCACTTAGCATTCAATCAAGCAAAACATAATCATTTACAACTTTAAACCATAAAAACTTTCTAACAAAACCTAGACAAAGTGAGGAGAAGTTTGGGATGGAGAAATAGACATTCTCCCCTTCTCAATCACTTGTAATAATGTAATACTAACTCTCTTACCTTCTCAAAATCTCTAGCAACTCAAGCTTTCCCCTTGTACTCTTGCCCTAGCTTTCTTCTTTCTCTTCTCCTTCTCTTCTTCACGTTTTTCTTCTTCTCAAAAAGAAATGAATAGTGATTCCAAAAGTTTTGTGAAAATCTCTTATAATCCAATCCAATCAATCTTGGCCATCCATTCTTACTAACTCTCAAGGACTCATCCTAGCCTTTCAATCCAATCCAAGCTTACTACTATCATAACCACTTGATCATTACTTCTCATAAACTTAAAAGCCCAACACTATTCACCCTCTAGGCCCAAAACCTTAAAAACTCGGTTACGAACTTATCTTCGCGCTAAGTAATTATTCCACGATTACTAGAAAATATTTTTAAATACCAAACCATAAAATAAAATATATCAAAATATAATATACGAAAATAGGGTCGTTACAACTCTACCCCCCTAAAAAGAATTTTCGCCCTCGAAAATACCTGAAAACAACTCTGGATAAGAATCCCGCATCTTGCTCTCGAGCTCCCACGTAGCATATTCACCGGCTGGGCCTCCCCAAACGACTTTCACCGATGAAATCTCTTTATTCCTGAGCCTCTTCATCTCTTGTCCTTCAATCCTTAAGGGTACCGTTGCAACCGTCAAATTCTCTCTCACTTGTATCTCGTCCGACTCAATCACATGTGACGGATCCGATACGTATTTCCTTAATTGAGACACGTGAAAAACATCATGTAGATTCGACAACGACGGCGGTAACGCAATCCTATACGCCACCTTCCCAATCCTCTTCAAAATTTGATATGGACCAATGAACCTCGATGCTAACTTCTTCGATTTCAAAGCCCGTCCAATACCCGTAGTTGATGTAACTCTTAGAAACACATGATCTCCTTCTTGAAATTCTATATCCTTTCTTCTCTTATCAGCATAGCTTTTCTGGCGACTCTGCGACGCTCTCATCTTCTCTTGGATCATCTTGATCTTCTCGGTCGTTTGTTGCACCATCTCCGGTCCAAGCACCACACTTTCTCCCGATTCAAACCAACACAAAGGTGTTCTACATCTTCTCCCATACAACGCTTCAAAAGGTGCCATACCAATGCTCGAATGAAAACTGTTGTTATACGTAAACTCAATCAATGGCAAGCAAGCTTCCCAACTCACTCCTTGTTCCAAAATACACGATCTTAACAAATCCTCCAATGATTGAATCGTCCTCTCCGACTGACCATCCGTCTGCGGGTGATAAGCAGAACTCATCCGCAACTTAGTCCCCAACGCCTCTTGCAAACTCTCCCAAAACCTTGAAGTAAAACGGGGATCTCGATCTGATACAATACTCGACGGTATTCCATGTAATCTCACGATTTGCTCAACATAAATCTCAGCCAACTTTGGTACTAGCATACCGGTCTTGATAGCTATGAAATGAGCAGACTTTGTCAACCTGTCGACAACTACCCAAATCATATTGTTACCTTTCGACGTCTTCGGCAAACCGCTTACAAAATCCATCGCAATACTATCCCATTTCCACTCTGGAATAAACATAGGTTGCAATAGCCCCGACGGCTTCTGATGCTCTACCTTGGACTTCTGACAAGTCAAACAAGCGAAAACAAACTCGGCGATCTCTTTCTTCATCCCTTGCCACCAGAACATTTTCTTCAGATCTTGATACATCTTAGTAACACCAGGATGAATACTTAAGTTGCTTCTGTGACCTTCCTCCAAAATCATCTGCTTCAATTCAGGCACATCAGGTACACATAACCTTCCCTGACACCTCATCACACCTTTCTCATCGATCTCGACATTTACCTTTTTCCCTTGCTCGATGAGCGTCTTAAGCTTCATCAATCTCACATCATACTTTTGCTTTTCCACAACCTCCTCAAGAAAATCATTTGTCAACTTTAACATTCCTAGCTTCACGCTTCTGGTTGTCCTTTCAAAAACCAAACTGAGGTCTCTAAACTCTTCAATCAATCTCAGTTCCTTCGCCATCAGAGAAGACATATGCAGTGACTTCCTACTCAACGCATCGACTACCACATTAGCCTTACCCGGGTGATAACTCAACTCAAAATCATAATCCTTAAGAAATTCCAACCATCTTCTTTGTCTCATGTTGAGCTCCTTCTGATCAAACAAGTACTTCAGACTCTTGTGATCGCTGAAAACCTCGAATCTTGATCCATACAAGTAGTGCCTCCAAATCTTGAGAACAAACACGACAGCAGCTAGCTCCAAATCATGCGTAGGATAGTTCCTCTCATGAATCTTCAGCTGTCTCGATGCATAAGCAACAACTTGTCCCCTCTGCATCAACACACCACCTAGACCCATCTTCGACGCATCACAATAAACCACGAACGGTTCCTTCGGATTTGGCAGAATTAGCACAGGTGCAGATGTCAACCTCCTCTTCAGCTCTTGGAAACTCTGCTCACACTTGTCATGTAACATCCGGGATTTGGATCCGGGATTTGGCAACTAACGGCCCCCAAGTGGAGTTTCATGCCTTCCGTGGGAATCGAACCACGTACCCTGGAGGCTATAAGTACATGGCCAATGCATTCCCACTACCAATTGAGCTAGTAGCTCAATTGGTAGTGGGAATGCATTGGCCATGTACTTATAGCCTCCAGGGTACGTGGTTCGATTCCCACGGAAGGCATGAAACTCCACTTGGGGGGTGGAGAAGTCCATGAGTACATCGCGGGGGATCGCGGGGGCCGTTAGTTGCCAAATCCCGGATCCAAATCCCGGATGTTACAAAAAAGGCGCCTTTTTTGTAACATCCGGTGGCTCCCAATGGGCTGGCCTCCCTATCTTTCAAGGGCCGAGATGTACTCACGATCTTCTCCACCCCCCATGTGGAGTTTTTGCCTTCCGTGGGAATCGAACCCTGTACCTGGGGCCTAAGTACAAGTTCTTTGCATTCCCACTACCAATTGAGCTATAGCTCAATTGGTAGTGGGAATGCAAAGAACTTGTACTTAGGCCCCAGGTACACGGTTCGATTCCCACGGAAGGCAAAAACTCCACATGGGGGGTGGAGAAGATCGTGAGTACATCTCGGCCCTTGAAAGATAGGGAGGCCAGCCCATTGGGAGCCACCGGATGTTACATGTCATCCCAAATAAAAGCTTGACCCTTCCTAGTCAACTGTGTCAACGGCAACGCCAACTTTGAAAATCCTTCAATGAACCTCCGATAGTAACCGGCCAAACCAAGAAAACTTCGGATCTCAGTAACCGACTCCGGCGTTCCCCAATCTTGCACGGCCTCTACCTTAGCAGGATCCACTGCTATACCACCACTTGAAATGACGTGACCCAAAAAGCTAACTTCATGCAACCAAAATTCACACTTAGAAAATTTTGCATAAAGCTTCTTCTCGCGCAACACCTCCAACACAATCCTCAAATGCTCGGCATGTTCCTTTTCCGTCTTCGAGTATACCAAAATATCGTCTATGAAGACCACCACGAATCGATCCAAAAAGGAATGAAATATACGATTCATATATTCCATAAACACTCCAGGTGCATTCGTAACTCCAAAAGGCATAACGGCATACTCGTAGTGACCATACCTTGTCCGGAAAGCAGTCTTCGGTATATCCTCCGCCTTAACTCTTATCTGGTGATATCCCGATCTCAAATCAATCTTGCTGAACACACAGGCTCCCACTAACTGATCCATCAAATCATCTATCCTCGGAAGTGGATACTTGTTCTTGATAGTTGCTTTATTCAACTGACGATAATCGATGCACAGACGCATACTACCATCTTTCTTCTTCACCAACAGAACCGGCGCACCCCACGGCGATACACTCGGTCTTACGAATCTTTTCTCTAACAATTCCTCCAATTGTTCCTTCAACTTTTCTAGTTCAGCAGCTGACATACGATACGGCGCCATTGATATTGGACTAGTGCCAGGTACGATGTCAATTGCGAATTCAACCTCTCTCTCGGGTGGTAAATCCAAAATGTCATCTGGAAAAACATCTGGGAAATCATGCACCACCGGCAACGCATCAACCTCAATCTTCTCTTCCACTCTCAACGAAGCAAACATAGCAAACACATCCTCTTGAGCCTTCACTGATCTTACCACTTCTCGACAACACATGAGCTTCGAACACAACTCTGGCTCCGGTCTTGGAAACTTAACTGTCCTCTCACCGCAGTTGATATGAACCCGATTAAATTCTAACCAGTTCATACCAAAGATAACATCTATTCCGCTCAACGGAATGCAGACTAAATCCATACCAAAGAGTCGATCATACATAATGACTGAACAATCAACACAAACTAGAGTAGTCGATACCGAACCACTCGCAGGCGTTTCAATAACCATGCGTCCCATCATATTTTCTACTTTAAGACCCAACCTCTTAACACAATCCATAGAAATAAATGAATGGGTAGCACCCGTATCAATAATAGCAGACAAAGGAGTATTATTGATAAAGCATGTACCTCTGATCAAGTTGTCCGCCTTCGCATCACCACCATCTAAAGCAAACACCTTTCCTCCAGCCGCTCTAGGCTTCTTACACACATTGCTCTTATGACCCGCTTCTTTGCAGTTGAAGCAAACTAGACCTTTCTTGCATTGATCAGACATGTGGCCAGGATCTCCACACTTGAAACATTTTCCATCACTTTTTGGGCACTCAAAGAAACGATGCCCCGGTTGTCCACACTTAAAGCAATTCCTATTACCTCCAAACTTGTTGCCACTACTCCCACCTTCATCTGGTTTCTTTCCACCCCTACCATACGGTTTACCTCTAGCCATGTCTTTTCCCCTCTTCTCATTCGCGGCTTTGTAGTAGTTAGCTTTAGCTTTACCATCCTTATCACATATTCGGCTCTTATTCACCAACATCGGAAAATTCCTGATCTCGCTAAACCCAATCAACTGCTTGATATCCGGCCTCAGTCCATTTTCAAACTTCACACACTTATCTTCCTCAGCTTCCACCGTGTTGTAATGAGGAGCAAAACGACACAAATCTTCAAACTTGGCCGCATATTCAGAAACAGATAAACTTCCTTGCTTGAGCTCCATGAACTCAATCACCTTACGATTCCTCTCGTCTGCCGGAAAATACTTGGTTAAAAACTCTCTCCGGAAACGAGCCCAAGTAACTAAAGCTCCACCAGCTCCCAACCTTTGACTAGCATTTCCCCACCAATGATCAGCCTCATCATGGAGAACATACGCTCCTAGCAATACCTTATGCGCATCCAGACAACGCATAGCCCCAAAAATTCTCTCAATCCCTTCCAACCAAGTCTGCGCTCCATCTGGATCGTATCCTCCCTTGAAGATAGGCGGTTTGTTGTTCATAAACCTCTCGAGTCTCAGCTCATCTTCTCCGCCTCCTCTAGCTTGTTGTGCGGCTCTATCCGCAGTCCTACTAGCAGCATCCTGAGCCATGGCATCCGCCATCCGCTCCATCGCATCCGCAAGTGCTCGTTGCGCCATATCCACACACTACCAAACATCACATAACACAAGTGAGAACAAAGTGTTTAAGAAAACACATGTTACACAAAGGGTATACTAAACCTAATTGATCCAATGGATCGACCTGCTCTGATACCAACTATTGTAACACCCTAACCCTTAACCGCCGATTATTAACTTTAATAAAGAAAACGTTAAGGACATAGGAAGTTACAACATGAAGAAATCTCATTTTTCATAAACATCAACACATAATCAAAATATATTTGATTCTCAAACAGCAGCGGAAAAATAACAACAATTGCTTATAACCAAGCACTGCATATATTACTCAAAAATATATACATAAGATTTTCAAAAGAGGCAATTCAACAACAAAGACTATTTGCCAAATCTATACACAAACGTTCAGATACCCCAAAATGGTGTTACAAATATCAGAGCCCTAGACTCTAACTAGGATACAACACCTAGTACCAAAAATGTAAGGATAGCTAAGCTATGCCCTCACCACTACGCAGCTTCTAAACAGCAAGCTACTCCTCTACGATAACCTCGTCAACCTGATGATCTGGATCCCCAAAGATCCAGCACATAACACAAAACAGAGAGTGTTAGTATCACAAACAATAAACATGTGTAAATAACACATTATAATACATAACCAAAACTCAGCACGTAATTGGCAACACACCAAACTCATCAAATACAAATACCACTCACAACCATTATGCTCACATAATATCACTCAATATACACACTAATGTCAATTAGGATGCATGCCTCAAAATACATTCTCTAATGCATGTGGTACCAAATCATTTCGGATAAACTTATATCCTTATCAAGCTCTCTTGATAACCACGCTCTCATGGATTTCATATCCGCTCCGGATATCATCAAATAATGAAATGCATGATGTTTCACTTAGCAAATATATGATACTCTTATCACTATACTTACTAACACAACTAATTATCAGCTCTCTGACAATTATCACAACCACAACAAACACAACAACACAACTAATTATCAGCTCTCTGATAATTATCACAACATCAACAACAACAACAAACACCACTACTAGGCTCTCATAGCCAAATCATAAGACACAACATGAATATACTCACCAAGTTCAACAATTCTCAAATAAACCAATCAAATCATATCAAAATCTCACACAAAAGGGTTTCAAAGAAAGACCCACACACTTTGATAATCCCACACTCATGCTAGGGTTTTATTCAAGCTTTTTCTTGAAACAAATAATCTTTAGAAAACATTAAGAATAAGTTAAAATGGTGTGCAAGGTTTCCAAAACATATTTTGAGAATACAGTAGCAAAAAGCCATCCCCGCGCGTACCAGGACCCTCAAAACAGCTCAACAAAGTTGGCAAGTACAGGGCTGGTCGCTACAAGCGAGCACGTGGTCGCTACAAGCGAGCATAGGCAGGGAATTATCCTGCTTGGTCGCTACAAGCGAACCATTGGTCGCTACAAGCGAGCATAGGCAGGGAATTATCCTGCCTGGTCGCTACAAGCGATATTCCGTCGCTACAAGCGACCGTATCAGTACAGTCATGTAAAAAAGTGATTTTTCCACCATCTTGGCCCATTCATGGTTACCCAAGTTCCAGAACTTGTTAAAAACAACTTTCCATCATAAAACATCATTTATAAACCATCACAAACAAAGATGGCATCAAGCATAGAAATTAGGGTTCAAAACAATAACTTTTCAAAAACTTTTCTTATGAACTCCAACACAATAACTCCAACAAATCATGCTAACAACATCACTTAGCATTCAATCAAGCAAAACATAATCATTTACAACTTTAAACCATAAAAACTTTCTAACAAAACCTAGACAAAGTGAGGAGAAGTTTGGGATGGAGAAATAGACATTCTCCCCTTCTCAATCACTTGTAATAATGTAATACTAACTCTCTTACCTTCTCAAAATCTCTAGCAACTCAAGCTTTCCCCTTGTACTCTTGCCCTAGCTTTCTTCTTTCTCTTCTCCTTCTCTTCTTCACGTTTTTCTTCTTCTCAAAAAGAAATGAATAGTGATTCCAAAAGTTTTGTGAAAATCTCTTATAATCCAATCCAATCAATCTTGGCCATCCATTCTTACTAACTCTCAAGGACTCATCCTAGCCTTTCAATCCAATCCAAGCTTACTACTATCATAACCACTTGATCATTACTTCTCATAAACTTAAAAGCCCAACACTATTCACCCTCTAGGCCCAAAACCTTAAAAACTCGGTTACGAACTTATCTTCGCGCTAAGTAATTATTCCACGATTACTAGAAAATATTTTTAAATACCAAACCATAAAATAAAATATATCAAAATATAATATACGAAAATAGGGTCGTTACATGACTCGCTAGTGAGGAAGCATCCCCAGTGAAGTCGCCAGCTGTGCGCTCTCGTAAAAAAAACGCAAACCCCGAGACGTGTACGAACGCTCGAAAGGTTATGTGAAGTCGCCACCAAAGTTTTTGTTTAAAGGGAACGTTGATAAACCCTTAAGTTTTTTTATTTTAAAGGGAAACGATAATAAAACCCTTGACGATGAGGAAAGGATGGTCATCGCAACCATTACCGGGTTTGGGAGTCGATTACGCAAGGGGAAGGTATTAGCACCCCTCACGTCCGTTGTACTAAACGGGAACCTCCTAGTTAGATAAGGCTAAAAATTTTTTCAAAGTTTTGCTTGCATGCTTGAATATGTAAAAGGGAAAAAGAAAATATGATAAAGGGGAAAAAGAAAGTTTTTTATTAATGTGCTTGACAAGATGATGATCTTGCTCCTACGTATCTCCCGGTGCGATGGAGAAATCAAAGCTACGTAGTTCTTTGCTAGAAAAACGTTTATTTGTTGGTCATTTTTAAAGAACGATGTTTTGATCGTATTCTTGCGATTAAACATAGCTTGTGTGCTCGCGAGTGGGAGGCTTAAGCGTTTGTTTCGAATCGCGCTAGAAGAGATAAAACATGTCCGTTGGGGAAAAAGGGTTCGAATTGGCCGCGAGGGGACAAAAAAAAGATTAAAATGACTCGACCGAGTCGAGAAAGGGTTCAATTAATCCGACGGGATCAAGAAAGGGTTCAATGGACTCAACGGAGTCGAACATTGACCAAAGTGACTCAACCGAGTCGAGAAAAGGTTCGATTGATCCAACGGGATCAAGAAAGGGTTCAATGGACTCGACGGAGTCGAACATTGAATCAAATGGTCACGGGGGACCAAAGGGTTCAAATTGACCACAAAGGGCCAAGAATTGGTTTGGTGTGGTTAGATGCGTTGAAAATAGAATGACGATTGTCCGAACAACGAGACATACGTCAAGCATTCGTTCAATCGGGGAAATGGAGAGACATACGTCAAACCATCCCTTTTTCATTCAAGTTTTGTTTGAAATTTAAGAAATCCCAAAGTTATCAAAACACTTGGTTGTTGAAACTCAATAAAAGTTTTAATGTTCAAATTAGTTGTTGCAACCTATGAACAAATTTGTTTCGAATGAGTAAAAGATGCACAAGTCATGAAAATGAACAAGTTTTGCACAAATTTGGAAAATGCACAAATTCGGCTCAATTTAAGCTTGATTTTGAAAAGTGAGCAAGTTCAGCTCAAGTTCAGATTTTGATTGAAATTCATGAACAAAGTTGCTGTTCAAGATTGGTTTTGAAAAATAATGAACTTAGCTTATTGCTCGAGTTTGATTTTGAAAGTTTAATGAACGTAACTTGTTTCGCAAGTTATTCAAAAAGTATTGCTCAAACTTGTGAAATTTCCAATATTATGCAAAACTCTTGTTATGTTTTGAACAAAATGGGTTTTAATCCTCTTAGGTTCTGAGTTTTTTGGTTAGAACCCCAAAAATTGGCTTTTTAGAAGCCTGAACTCAGGTTCTGAGTTCTGTCATGGTCGCAAAGCGACCAGAGCTTCGCACTGCGAACTCTGCGAAATTTTGAGTTCAGAAGCTGCTTCTGAACTGCTGTTCAGAAACAACTTTTGAACAATCTCAGAACTTTTGGAGGAGTGAAAAGCTTTTGAAATTAGCAATAAAATGAGTGCAACAACTCGGTTTAAATGTTTTGCAAACCTTGGGATTTCTTTGAAGTTCAAAAGGGGTTTTGAATCAAAAATGAGTGAAACTTAAAAATGCAAAACTGAGATTGAAACAAGTTGGAATCAAAAGCAAATGCAAACAGTATGCAAAATGAAATATAAACGGTTAGAATGACTTACCAACTCCTAGCCCAAAGCTCTTGTTGCAAGGAAATGGAAAGGCTTGAAATGATGATGGTTTTGCAAGGTTTGAAGTGTTTGATGAACAACACTAAACAATGACAATTTGCCTTGGTTCTTTACTCTTTGTGTGAGGTTTAGTGGCTGTTTTGAGTGCTTGATTACTTTGTGTTGGTTTGGAATGATTTATGAAAGAAAAGGATTGGAACTTTGCTCTAAACTTCTCAAAACCAAACTCTGTTTTTGTATGTATCAAACTCACTCAATTCTCACTCTCTATGAACTGGTTTTTGCTCTAAAATCCTTCTCTTGTGCTGTGTTAATTCTGTGTATTGAACTCTCTAAAAAATCTCTCCCCATCTCCCTATAATCCTGCAGCAATGTATGGCTTAAATAGGCAAATTAGGATCAAATGTCATGATGAAAAAATCTTACAGCAGGGCTGTTTTTGGGGCTAGAATCATGAACATTTTCTTTGCATTTAATGCTAAAGAGAAGAGGTGACCTTGCCTTGCTGCAAGGGTCAAGACCTTGGCCAATTTCAGCTCCCAAAGCAGCTTAAATCTGACAGAAAAATGTTGGAAAAGATGAAAGCATGGCTGTTTGCAAAACAGGGGCAGCATCTTTGTTGCAAACTTTGAATGGTTTTGAAAAAGCCTATGGCAAGGTGGTTGCTGGAATATAGCAGGGTCAGGTGCAGGCCAAATGGTAGGGGAAATGGGCTGCCCAAGGTCAACAAGTGGCTGGGTTACTTGATGGATTTTGCTTCCTCTTCCCTTCTCTTTTTTGCTTTTTCAATTGGCACATGTTTCTTTCTCTCTTGGTCAAATCCAGCATTAATCATACTAATAATAGATAATAATAATAATAATAGATAATGACTGGAATAACAATAAAAGAAAGGGAAATCAGAAAATCAAAATCTGCAAAATTCGCAGATTTCGCAAAGCGACCTGAACATCGCTCTGCGATGCTCTTCGCAAAGTTCGCAGAGCCAAGCTTACATCGCTCTGCGAAATCCTCTTTTTTTTGTTGACTTTTTATTGACTTTGACTTTCTCTATCTCCTTCTTTTTTTGACTCTTCTCTCTCTTTTTTTTTTTTTGAAAAAGGCTTGGGACAAAATTAGGGTACAACACCATCGTTGCTTTACATCGTCGCTAGACTTGACTCATGAATGAATGCATGGTCATATATCCGGCTCACATCAAGTACACATAAGACTCGACAAAAGCCTCTTCATCATTATCATATATTCTCATATGATTAAATATCGTCACTTATTAACATCATCACTTATCATATATACTCTGATATGATCAAACATCGTCACTTAAATACATAACATGTATCATCATCATTTACTCAAACATTGTCACTTAATACATAACATGTATCATCCTCACTTAATCAAATATCATCATCATTTAGTTATACATCATCATTCACATAAATCACATTTCATGATTAGATCATCATTCTACACCAACATATTCATTTCACCAATTTACACACATTCTCAATAACAACTTTGCATATTTGAATCATAGCAAGCAACCATCAATCATCAATGAAAGGCCAAAACAGCATCGTAACAACACAAAAGGGGTGTCCGGGGATGCTCGGAAACATCCCCCGAAGGATGAAACAGACAGAATAGCAGTTGTTGTTACTATCACGTTCGCTGAGCGAACTCCATACTTCAAATGATATAATATCAAATGAGTCCAATAGTCCATATTCATGGAATCTGGAATTGTGAATCACACTTCTTTGCAACAATAATGCCGATGATATACAAAAGGTCGAAATCTCATTTGATCCTTTCCTCATATGTTATAGACCAGCTTATCAAGATCATGGAACTCAAATCCATTACTTGATTAGCACACTTGTATAGCAAACATTATTTGGATAATAGGACAACGTTTGTCTTTTATTCAAGTACACAATCATTCTCTTGTCGATACAAGATATATGATTTAATGTTTCTATTTTATGGAATTTAATAACAATTATTTGTTTCCATATCAAGTTAAATTTAAGTCCAAACATTAGCTTCTATGTCAATGAAACAATTTGTTCCATTCTAGACATAGGTGGACTTCACTTATAGTTAATGTCTTATTTCCTTAAAACTCTATATTTCAACAAATATGAGATCAATCATCAAGTATCATATACTTATGATGCAGAAGTAGAAATTTAACCTTATATAACCATATGGGCAAAGAAGAAGTCTTACATCTTTCTTATATTTTGACTAACAGTTTTTCTTGTACTTGAGAACAATTCTCAATTCTTGTACCAATTTAGAAACTCCTTTCTGAAGATTTTGTTCTTTATAAGAACATTTAACAGTATAATAAAATGTATATGCCAAAGAAATTTTAAATACAGAAAATAAATAAAATAAATGTATCTTGATTTAAAACATATTTAATTAGGTCTTTAATTAATATGCTCTGTAATATCCCGCTTAACACTTGGATATTTATCAGTATTGAGACGATACATCAGAGATAATTTAAATGGACGCAATGGCAAGATTGTAATTTGAGAAGTGGCATTGTTGTAATTAAGGGGAAAAGGCTTATTGGATAAATATGGGAATTGCAAGGCTTTCTACTCATTTTTCTTTCCTTCAAAAATCTGAATTTTCCCTTCCTTTTCTCCTCATTTTCGCCCCATCCTCTCCACTATCTTCATCATTAAATCATCATCCTTTAAGCTAGCAAACTTCTCCCTAAACCTTGGTATGGTAAGCAAGCTTATGTTGGTGGTTTTTGGAGCAAGAAGAAGACAAGGATAGAAGTTCTTTGAGTAGAGATTTTGGGACTTGAAGCTAGGGTTTGGATTTATCAACTTAGAAGCATCTTCTTGGGATTAAGGTGAGCTTTTAGTGGGTTTTAGAACCCTCCTTGCTTAAGATTTGAGGTTTATAGTCTTTTGATCAATTTGTGATTTATTGAACCCTAGTTCCCCTTTTGTTGGAATTTCCTTGTTTAAACATGTTATAGGTTGTTAATATGTCATAGAAATAAGCCATAAGCTGTATGATGTTTGGGTGTGTTGATTGTGCCAAAAATGGTGAAAACTATGCTTTGAAATTGCCCTATGCTGTCCAACTGCAGGTAAAATCGTGTCACGATTTTACAACCGTGTCACGATTTTATAGGCAGCGCAAAACAAGAATTCTGGGCATGGAATCGTGACACGATTCCAAAATCGTGTCACGATTTTGAAGGAGACAGAACTTGAAAATTCTTTCACTTTTCTTGCACCATTTCAGCCATCCAATACTATCCCAAACTCAGTAAGCGATGTGTAATGGCTATGTAACCCTTTTAAACGTTAAAGGACCTATCCCTTAGAGCATGAATGGATCTTTAGGGAAGGCTTATAGCTTGATAATTAGAGAGCCTTAAGAGGTGAACAAAGTTATAGAAGTGTTCCTTGGAATACATAGGCATGGCATTAGGAGATGTATACTTGTACTCCTAAGTTATATAGGTGTGTTTAGGGATTGGTAATGGGATTATTTATTTGTAAGTGAAGTCCCTACATTCCCATAACCATGTGCAAGCTTAAGAGCTTGAGAGTTTGAATGATTTATCAATCATAGTTATAGGCATGTTTATAGTGTTGGTTCTCCAACAAATATAGGAGGCTTATGAGAACGATAAGCCAAGGTTATAGATTACAGGTTATAGATTACAGTATTGTTATAGAATCAAAGTAACAGATTATACGTTCATACGTTAAAGTTAAAGAATTAAAGATTAAAGACATTGGCGTGTTTACACGTTTTATAGTGGCGTGCTTGCACGTTTTATAGTGGCGTGTTCATCAGACTCCGGGATTCGCCGGATGGGACTTCTCCGAGAGGGTTGTCCACACGTTTTATAGGGAGTCCGGTGTTAGCCTGATATGATAGGAATTTCACCGGTTTATAGGGAGACGTATCTCGGGGTTGCTCCACCCGGGTGCCCTCCGTAAAATGAACTCAGATAATTGTTTGTTCAACGCTAACAGCTAACATAAAACTGCTATCGAACTGTTTATAGGTTTTATGTTTTATAGTTATAGTTAAAGTTGCAGTTACAGTTATAGTCACAGGAAACTCATAGTTATAGTTATAGTTATAGACAGTTATCAGAAAGTGGTCCTAGGTTTCCCCTCGATCACTAAGTTAAAGTTATAGGCAGATTACAGTTATGGTTATAGACAGTTACAGTAAGAGGTTATAGGCAGTTTAAGTTATAGTTACAGGAGGATTTATGGTCATAGGCAGTTAAAGACTTGGCGATCCTAGGAAATCCCCAAGATTGCCAAGGTAGGCATGGCGACCCTAGGTTCCCTGTGGTTGCCAAACAGTAGGTTGGGTAGAGCTCACTGAGACATTATGTCTCATCCCATTCCTTCTGGTGCAGGTTTACAGGTTAGTCAGAGGTCCGTGACGAAGATCTTCAGAGAGATACTGGATGGAGTACAGTTGCTCGTGGTGTACCAGCTCAGGAGCTTGATGGATATAGTATAAGTATTGTTATAGTATTGGATTTTTGTACAGACGAGTAAACTTGTATTCAATCTTTTGTGATGTAATATTATTATTATTGAAATTTTTAAATGTATCCAGTATCAGTTTAACGCACATGCTAATATACTAGTTAAAGTTAGTATGGGTGTTACAATTGGTATCAGAGCAGGTCGATTCAGACCGTGCCATGGGTCATTTAAGATTCAATAAAAGTAGTGGAATCATTGGGTTCCAGATGTTGTTCTAAATGTCATGTCTAGTTGAGCCTGATCAACTCAGTCTAGTATATGACAGTTAGGACAAATATCCGAGAGCTGAATGTGACCAAGGAGGAAAGAAGTGTTCAAAGGGTGAAGGTTAAGACGTCAGATTCTAAGACGAATTTGGCAAAGTGTTTTGTGTCAAAGGATGGTTCTCTAACAGTGGAGTAACTGAGCCAGTTAACGGCAAAGTTTCAGGAATATAAGAGGTATTAAAGAGTAAGGTCAGGTACCTTAACTAGTTGGACGCATCATTGAACGATGCCTTCTCCGAGGAGACATGAATAGTAAAGAACTATGGAAATACTTTAAGGAATGTTTTGGAATCTCAACAGGAACCGCAATTTGGAAAGTTAAAGTGGAATAGAGTTTTATTCAGGGTACAGAGGTAAAGAATTACGGTACAAAACCCAGCGACTTGGAATAAGGAATGATCAATTAATTATCGGAAGCTCTGGAATTCTAGTAAGGACATGGTGTGTAAGGATGGAAGGACTTGCGCACTGGACCGGATGAGATTTTGATATCCGATATGTAAGGGACTTATTTAAGTATTAAGCGAAATATTGGATGGATGAAGTAGATTACTTCCTTTTATTATGGACACCAAGATGCTTGGTATGAAGAATGCGAGCGTAGCGATAAGTAAAGGAAACCCCGGTAAGGGTATGGATTAAAGATTGAATCTTATGTTGGCGGATTATAGTAGACCGGTTTCGAAGATTAAGCAGGAAGAACGTCACTTATATATATAAGTTACAGTTAAAGTATGGTTGAAGTTAAGGAGTTATATATTCTCTTTCGATGGGCTCCTTGCATACGTATTCGGGTAAGCCGACAAAGATCACACTATGTTGGTATGTGTTAAGATGGTAGAAAATACATATTTTGGATTGTTCGAAACCGTGAAGAGGGAAACGGTCGAGAAGTCAGATGGACTATTATTCAGATAACAGGACTAGAATGGAATTGTGAATACAGTAATAAGTTATAGGAAGGACCCAATGGAAAATGTTAAGTATTGAAGCTTACAGATTTATTAACCGGGTATTCGAAGAGGTGTATCACGTGTTTGAATTTACAGGAGAGCCGGTAAAAGTTGGGTTTATACAGACGGATTATTTCCGGAGTGACCAAGAATTATGTTAGAGTTATGTGGACCTAAGTGTCTTGGAAAAAGGTTGTGGATGTAAAATCCCTACGGATAATTACAGGATGAGACTCGATTCATTAATCGATTAAGTATATGAAAGACGAGGATTTCCGGAAGTCATAGTATGTTTCTAGAAGTTACCACAAGTAAATACTGTATGAACTTAAGTTGTTTTAATAGGAGCATCATTGGGCTCGAATTCATTGTTAAAGATTGTCTACAGGGTTCGGTGTATTTCGTGGAAGTAAGAATTTTGTTTATGTTCGAAAGGAAACGCAAAGTCAAGCGTCGAGTAATCAGTAAGTTGAACAGGTGGATTAAACCACAAGAGAAATTATAAGATAAGATGGTCATGGGTGGTAACTACAAAGTTATAAAGTTAAAAGATTGGCCAAAGAGATTTTAGATGGTAATAGTGGTGTGTTACTTCCATCCCAAGGTAAATTGTTTAAATCAGAGTTGCGCAGCGGAGAAGAAATCCAATTATGAGTTAACAGATAAATCAAAGCTGAAGTTTGGAGAAAAGGACGTTGGTGAAGTCCTTGCCAGATGAATTACAGGAAAGGTATTCAAAGATTAATTCTCAAGTTACAGAATGATTGTAAGTAGTGATGATTTGAGCTTATCATCAGTCCTAACAGGAAATTTTAATAGATGAGTCGAGCGATGTTTCAGATCTCGAAACTCATGAGATACGAGAATCGAAGCAGTTTGATAACTTAAAAGAATGTGTTTACAGCAAAATGAGTTCATAGCGAAGGAGGCCACATTTCATACGATGGTCTAGCTGTTTAGCTCAGTAACTTAAAGTTAACTTGAATAGTAAGTTTAATCAAAGAGGAATTATTCAGTGGCATGCAGTTATTCCGCATCGTATCCACGTTATGCTAGCATGTCGCATGTAACAGGCATGTAACAGGTTATGATTAGTATTATGTATACTGATCAGGCAGAGTTTATGCTACTTAGATAGTAGTGTAACATATTTATAGTCGTGTGACATGTATCGGTAACCGTGGTACGCAGTCGGTAATGTTTTAACGGAAAAGTCTTATGCATAACAGATTTGCTGTTGCCGAATAAATCCCAGTTGAGGAGTTCAGGAATTCTCAAACTAATGTTCATAGTTAAAGGAATGAAATGTTTTACACAGATCAGAGGATTATTCATAGTTTACAGTAAAAGGCTACGTGAATTAAAGTTATGAATTAAAGGATTCAGAGTTTAAGAGTGCTATTTTGATAGCGAACAGAATAGAGTTTTCTTTTCGAAAACGGAGAATGTCCTTGGACAAAATAAATTATAACGCCAACGGAATATAACCATAATTTATGTTATGGGATTGTGTATGTTCAAAGAATACAAGTATGAATCAAAAGTTAAGAGAGTGACCTTGGTTGACGTGGTTTTGTCTCAAGTATAAGTTGATTAAGTATGGTGTCCCATTAGTTGGACAATGACGAGGCGGCGTACTGTGTACCCGATAGGAGTGTACACGTACTCGATCATGTATAGAAGCTATGTGCTATGGATAATATTATATGATGGTATGTGAGACGGCTTATGTTACACGTCACTTGTACTAAACTTTCATAAGTTGAAATTATTGGTAAAGCAAGTATTAATTCCCATGAGTAAGGAATATCTCGATTGAAGTAAGATTGTCAGAATCACAGAAAGAAGAAAACCCTAAGACCTTTAACTACGTGTTATCGTTGATTAATTAAATGGGAGCAGGAGTGGCTCATAAGATTTCTCGAACCTTAAGGTTTCCCGCAGTGGGAATGTGAACAATGTACATGGTTGAGATAACAGTTACATCAGGATGTCAAAGAGAAGTGAACTTGTACCGTAAGTTCAGCCACCACTTTGAAATTAAATCGTGGAGGTAGTGGTAATAGACTTTACTCCCGTTTGAGAATACTTAATATCAGATGTTTTTCACTGCAAGACTAGTCTATATGAAGAATGATACGAGTGTAACAGTAACAGGTCGTCTTGCGAGACGAAAGTTAAAGACAAAAGTTCTTTGAACTAAACGTAATGTAATAGATCCCTCGAAAAGTTGGAATAATTGAGGAAAAACAGAATGACTCGACGACTTCAGGTTAATATGGATATGTTGGTGCAGATAACCATACGCCTTAACAGATAATAGTTATGTAATATACGTTAGACCTTTCGGCAGGAAAGAGATTGTCTTATGTTTTGATGTACAGTGATGGGAATCATGGCTAAGGAACAAGTATTAACCAATATGGTTTAATCGAGACGCGTGACTAATCTATATGTCAGACATTAGAGTTGCCATGGAATTCCAATAAGCATAAAGAATTGGAAACTTTAATTGTAAAGAAAGAGGTAGAAAGGATTTATCTTTTCAGGATCATTGAAGGATTTTCTAAATTTCGAGGACGAAATTTCTTTTAAGGGGGGTAGAGTGTAATATCCCGCTTAACACTTGGATATTTATCAGTATTGAGACGATACATCAGAGATAATTTAAATGGACGCAATGGCAAGATTGTAATTTGAGAAGTGGCATTGTTGTAATTAAGGGGAAAAGGCTTATTGGATAAATATGGGAATTGCAAGGCTTTCTACTCATTTTTCTTTCCTTCAAAAATCTGAATTTTCCCTTCCTTTTCTCCTCATTTTCGCCCCATCCTCTCCACTATCTTCATCATTAAATCATCATCCTTTAAGCTAGCAAACTTCTCCCTAAACCTTGGTATGGTAAGCAAGCTTATGTTGGTGGTTTTTGGAGCAAGAAGAAGACAAGGATAGAAGTTCTTTGAGTAGAGATTTTGGGACTTGAAGCTAGGGTTTGGATTTATCAACTTAGAAGCATCTTCTTGGGATTAAGGTGAGCTTTTAGTGGGTTTTAGAACCCTCCTTGCTTAAGATTTGAGGTTTATAGTCTTTTGATCAATTTGTGATTTATTGAACCCTAGTTCCCCTTTTGTTGGAATTTCCTTGTTTAAACATGTTATAGGTTGTTAATATGTCATAGAAATAAGCCATAAGCTGTATGATGTTTGGGTGTGTTGATTGTGCCAAAAATGGTGAAAACTATGCTTTGAAATTGCCCTATGCTGTCCAACTGCAGGTAAAATCGTGTCACGATTTTACAACCGTGTCACGATTTTATAGGCAGCGCAAAACAAGAATTCTGGGCATGGAATCGTGACACGATTCCAAAATCGTGTCACGATTTTGAAGGAGACAGAACTTGAAAATTCTTTCACTTTTCTTGCACCATTTCAGCCATCCAATACTATCCCAAACTCAGTAAGCGATGTGTAATGGCTATGTAACCCTTTTAAACGTTAAAGGACCTATCCCTTAGAGCATGAATGGATCTTTAGGGAAGGCTTATAGCTTGATAATTAGAGAGCCTTAAGAGGTGAACAAAGTTATAGAAGTGTTCCTTGGAATACATAGGCATGGCATTAGGAGATGTATACTTGTACTCCTAAGTTATATAGGTGTGTTTAGGGATTGGTAATGGGATTATTTATTTGTAAGTGAAGTCCCTACATTCCCATAACCATGTGCAAGCTTAAGAGCTTGAGAGTTTGAATGATTTATCAATCATAGTTATAGGCATGTTTATAGTGTTGGTTCTCCAACAAATATAGGAGGCTTATGAGAACGATAAGCCAAGGTTATAGATTACAGGTTATAGATTACAGTATTGTTATAGAATCAAAGTAACAGATTATACGTTCATACGTTAAAGTTAAAGAATTAAAGATTAAAGACATTGGCGTGTTTACACGTTTTATAGTGGCGTGCTTGCACGTTTTATAGTGGCGTGTTCATCAGACTCCGGGATTCGCCGGATGGGACTTCTCCGAGAGGGTTGTCCACACGTTTTATAGGGAGTCCGGTGTTAGCCTGATATGATAGGAATTTCACCGGTTTATAGGGAGACGTATCTCGGGGTTGCTCCACCCGGGTGCCCTCCGTAAAATGAACTCAGATAATTGTTTGTTCAACGCTAACAGCTAACATAAAACTGCTATCGAACTGTTTATAGGTTTTATGTTTTATAGTTATAGTTAAAGTTGCAGTTACAGTTATAGTCACAGGAAACTCATAGTTATAGTTATAGTTATAGACAGTTATCAGAAAGTGGTCCTAGGTTTCCCCTCGATCACTAAGTTAAAGTTATAGGCAGATTACAGTTATGGTTATAGACAGTTACAGTAAGAGGTTATAGGCAGTTTAAGTTATAGTTACAGGAGGATTTATGGTCATAGGCAGTTAAAGACTTGGCGATCCTAGGAAATCCCCAAGATTGCCAAGGTAGGCATGGCGACCCTAGGTTCCCTGTGGTTGCCAAACAGTAGGTTGGGTAGAGCTCACTGAGACATTATGTCTCATCCCATTCCTTCTGGTGCAGGTTTACAGGTTAGTCAGAGGTCCGTGACGAAGATCTTCAGAGAGATACTGGATGGAGTACAGTTGCTCGTGGTGTACCAGCTCAGGAGCTTGATGGATATAGTATAAGTATTGTTATAGTATTGGATTTTTGTACAGACGAGTAAACTTGTATTCAATCTTTTGTGATGTAATATTATTATTATTGAAATTTTTAAATGTATCCAGTATCAGTTTAACGCACATGCTAATATACTAGTTAAAGTTAGTATGGGTGTTACATGCTCCCACTATTTTACTCAAAACAAATGACCTTCAACATTTGATTCGGAAAATCTCATTGGAAGATTTTCTAGTGGGTTGAAATCCATATTTCACTTCGTTTTGAGTCAGCGAGGGCTGATCCCCCAAAACTTAGCTATTTAGGTAGGAACTCCTTCCAATTGTATCTCATACAACTTTCAAACCATTTGGGCGAGTAACTCCTTACTCTAATCTATCATATAGATGTTCCCAAACATTGCTTCTAAATATATTTTAATCTTATTAAAATAATTTAGTTAAGTTAGACCCAAAGAATAACAGTCGGGTAAATGGAATTACCTCACCGCAACTTACTAGTATAGAAAGTGCACTTCGCTAGGGCGAACCCACACTATTCGAGACTAGTCTTGAAGGGTGCTATCCTTTGGAAAGCAATTAACTTAATATTCTATTTGAAGTTAATATATTTTTAATCTTATTAAAATAACTTAGTTAAGTTAGAACCAAAGAATAACAGTCGGGTAAATTGAATTACCGCACCTCAACTTACTAGTATAGAAAGTGCACTTCGTAGAGGCGAACCCACACATTTCGATATTAGTCTTGAAGGGTGTTATACTTTGGAAATCAATTAACTTCAATTCTATTTGAAGGATTTTTATTAAGTTTGATCTTATCGACATGTGTATCTCATACACATGTCTCTTAAGATGCATGACATTCATGCTAATGGATAGCAAGTATATAAAAACATTTAAAACATACATGCTAACATTTATCTAAAACATGTTAAGCATACATCTCATACATGCGCTAACTAGACATACATTTCATGCATCACATACATAAAATAAATTAGGTAGTATGGTTATGACCTCCTAACGCGTAAGAATTAAATAAACTACTTTATTACAATTCTTTGACCCACGAGCAAGCTTCAAAAGTTTCTCCATCAGAATCATCTTTTGGCGCCGTCTTCTCTTCAACTCTTGAAGCAATTACAATATTTAACTCTTAAATAAAATAATAAATGAAACGACACGCAGGTCGTATTTAAATAAAATAAATCACGACACGCAGGCCGTATTTAAATAAAATAAATCACGACACGCAGGCCGTATTTAAATAAAATAAACTATGACACGCAGGTCATATTTTATTTAAATGAATAAACGCCAAAGTAAACTAAGGTCATAACCATATACCTTAAACTTAATGATAAATAATAATAACTATTTATTATTATCATTAAACAATTTTAGAGTCAATCAAGATTTGGAAATAATATTTTGACCGAGATATATGCCATATAAAATTGATTCATATATATATATATATATATATATATATATATATATATACACACACACACACACACACACACACACACACATATACTTTGAAACTATTTTCAAAGTCAATCGGGTCATAAATAAAAATAAAATATGCAAATATTATGACCAAATCTAAAAGATCATATCCGATATTGAAACTCTTTCAATATCATGATTCTTTTAAATTAGAAACAAATTATGTTAACATAATGCAAATCTTTTAAATAAATTCAAAATCATACATGACATTGAAACTATTTCAAATCATGACATTTTAAATTTACTATCAAATAAGGATCGTTTACTACCATTTAAAACAACTTTTGAAAAACAATCCAAAAAGGTAGAATTTTTATTTATTTAATTATAGTAATATTGTCACTCAATAATTATTATAATTAAATCTGCTTTATTTAGGCAATCAATTTGTTTCCAAAACAAATTATGGTGCTAAAATTATGCAAATATTTTACTACCAAATTCAAAAGATCATATCTGATATTGAAACTTTTCAAAATCATGATCCTTTTAAATTGGAAATGAATTAAACTAAAGATATGAAAATCTTTAATTACCAAATTCAAAAGACCATACCTGATATTGAAACTCTTTCAAAATTATGATCTTTTAAATCTACCTTTCTTCAATTGAATTAATTAATTAAACATTATGATCGATCACACTACGCAGATCACACTACATCAATAGTTTCAAGGATTGTTTGTTTAGCATGACCAATCGGATCTTTGATGCTTCACCAGATTCGGATATCGAAGCTCAATCTCACGAATTGTTCAAATTCACAACAATCTTTTGAAAACAATTGACGAATGATACAACCATAATAATACAACTCTTGTATAGTTAGGTAACCTAATACGACGATCAAACATCAATAGTTTTAACAATTGTTTGCTCAGTATGGACAACCGGATCTTTGATGCTTCACCAGAATCGGATATCGAAGCTCAATCTCACGAATTGTCTACAAATTCACAATCAATCATATAAAACCTATTGAACGAATGACACAATCAATATATCACATATACTGATGTCGTATCAGAATCATATATCACATATATGATATCGATCAACCAATTTTAATTAATATTTAGTAAAATAATTTTACAAGATTAATTTCAAAATAAATATGAAACATTTATTTATACATATCACATATATACAAAACATGTTCTGATTTTATTTCAAAATTAAATCAATAACCCTTATCGATTTTAATTAGTTTGACTCATGCGCTGGATTTAGTGATATCCAATATCACGTTTCCTTTCAAAAACGAAACTATATGCTAATCAATTTCAATCATATTAAAACCGATAAAGCATCAAATCATGTTACGAAACCAACATATTTGAATTCAATGATTTAATCAAAACCAAAAGCTCTAATACCACTGAAGGGATTTAAGAGGGGTTTTTCAAAAAATTTAATCCTCTAGCGGAACAAATCCCATTGAAACGGATCTTGATTAAATCATTAATCACAAATCAAACACATACTTAAACACTTTAAGGATTCATGTGTTTACCTCTTGAAGAGCAGAACCTTTGTGGCAGAATTGTTTCTGATCACGAGCAAAGCAACGTAGCGATGCCTCTATTCAGTCCACACGAACAGACCTTCTCCGATGACCGGTGCTAGCCAATTTCAACGAAGATTCAGAGAGAATAGGGTTTAGAGAGCGGCGGCTAGGTTTCACACCTTTTGCGAATTAGGTTAAGTGTTTCAACAAAAGTCTGTAATGCTTCACCACAAGGGTTCTATTTATAGAACCACTTGTGTGGTCAACAAGTCAAGCACTTAAATACACCGTACCTTACGGTGCACCATATTTCACTTAAACACACTGTACCTTACGATGGACCTCGTTTCTCTATTTCATAAATTAAATAATAAGTCATACTTAATTATTTAATTACTAATAAGTCCTACTTATTATTTTATAAATAAGTCTTACTTATTTATTTCTCTCATCTATCTGTCCTTTGTGTGTGACCCATATAGGTTCCCGTAACGTTGGGAATAATATCAAATCACCTATTTAATATTATAAACTGTGAGCGGTATCTAGCAACACATCACTGCTACCTAAGTGACGAGAATGTCATGTGATATGACGAAACCTTTCCGTGATAATGATCAAGTGTATAATTACCATTTTGCCCTCATGTCTATATTGAACACAAGGCATAGACCGTGTCATCCTTGTCTAGTTCAATATTGGGCCCATAGACATTTCTCCTGTTATGTAGGAGGGGAAAATTTCATCTAGGTCACTCATGTCCCTTAGCATGATTCATGGAGTACCCATCAACCAACTTTATAGTCATCCTATTACAGACAACGTTTGAATGGTGATAAAGCACTCGACTCCTACATCTAGGGTACATAGTGGTTTCAGGTCAAAGGGTGGCATACACCACTATCACTTTGAGAATATCTTATGACACTTTTCATAACTTTTACTATGTAGTATTCTCATGGCGGGTCAATCCAGTATAAATATTACTCCTAATATTTATACCTATGTGAAGACTTGATAACTCTTTATCTATGATCTGTGATCATCATTCTACCCACATAATAGTCTCTATGCTTTAATGTTATCCCATTTCACAATAAAGCTTGACTATATATATATATATATATATATATAATCCATGATACAAAGCCAAATCCAATCAAAATAGATTGGCTATTAGGGCTTACTCCAATAATCGGGACCTTACATTTCTTCATAAAACTCATATTAAACATATAATATGAAAATCTCATCAATAAAAATAAACATAACGCATCGGAATATCTCAACATACATATAATCATCTCGGGTCATCTCAAAACATCTCAAAATAAATACATAAGTATCTGGATCATAAAGATCACTCAAAATAAATCCAACAGAGTACGAAAATAAAATCCCCAAAAGACATCTTAATCAGAGCTCCTAACTCTAGACGTCTCCAAGCAAAGCATAAACACATGAGCTAGGCGTCAGGCCACAACCCATCACGACTCACCGATAGCAAATACTCAATCCTGCAAATCTACATCCACAAGGGATGAGGCAACAACAGTCACTGAAGGGTAAGATATACATTCATTAATAAGGAATAATAAACAAGTGTCGTTCAGATAACGTTCATATTAACAACATTGTTCAAACATAACAAAATTGGTTATTGAAGATTCAAGAACATGTAACTCATAATCATATTCTCATACAAGTCTAACTACACCAACATATCAATTCATCATTTACAATCATTCGATTCATACCCTCATCGATAAACAATCATTAAGTTAATTATGACAATTCATCATATCACATCTTCAATGCACATTTACCAATTAGATGCACAAATTCTCATCAACATATTAATACATAAGACTTAAACTTATGCAATGTTCCTAGACGACTCTAAATGCATGTGGTACCAAACATCGTCGCTTTTTGTATATCGAAACTTATCGAGTGATCCCATCGTCGCTAACATCGTCGCTAGACTTGACTCATGAATGAATGCATGATCATATATTCGACTCACATCAAGTACACATAAGACTCGACAACAACCTCTTCATCATTATTGTCGCGGTGATTTTTGGATATCAAGCTATTAATTAGCGTTGACTCGCAATTTTATGATTCACCACCGATCTTTTATTTTTCCGAGGAAAAGGGAGAAAGTTCGAAAAACCCTATTTTTTAGAGATCAAAGGTCCGGGGGTTGGTTACGCAAAGGGAAGGTATTAGCACCCTAAACGTCTATAGTACTCTATAGGAACCTCTTGCTTATTTTTATCTTTATGCTAAATTATTATTTGTTTGTAAAATAAAAGCTTAAGTGTAAAAGGATTAAAGTGATGAAAAAGAAAGAAGGAAAAAGTTTTTGTTGTTTTTATTGATTTGGAAAGACAGAGTCTTTTGCCTACGTACCCGAGCGGGATCAAAATCTCGTAGTTCGGGGTAAAAAGATAAGTGATTGGTTTTGGTTGATTTTAAAGTTTGAAAAAGGTTTTAAGAAGGATGAGAGGCCGTAAAGGCATAGAAGAAATAAAAGAAGTGAGTTTGATTGATTTTAATTTGAAGAAAGCAAGTTTTGATTGATTAAAGGTTGATTAAAAATTTGATTAAGAAAAGAAAGATAAGATTGACCTTTTTTTGAAAATTTTGATTATAAAATGTTTTTGGATTTTGACTTTTTTGACTTTTTATGAAAATTTTGATTAAGTCCTAAGGTCCTGAGACTAAGTTATGCTGAGACATCTAACGTGCCGGATCCCTCAAAATGACGTTGGATCAAGTGAGGGTCCTTTTCCTCGGATACGGTCCAAATTACGATATCGTCCTCGACATAAAGCATAGAAAAATAAATGTGGTGTCGGTGCATATTCTCATTTATTATTATTTACATTGGACCTAGATACATTCTAATGGCAAGAAAATAAATGACAAAAAAAATAAAAATTGCATTAAAGTAAATATGCTAAAAGAAATAAAAAATGCATAAAATGTAAAACAATAAATAAATATGGTGCTTAAAGTAAATAAAAATGCAAGGCATAAAATAAATATGATGCTGAAAATAAAATAAAAATGCAAGACAATAAAAAATAAACATGATGCTAAAAGAAAATAAAAATGCAAGACAATAAAATAAATATGATGCGTAAAATAAAAGAAAATAAAAATGCAAGGCAAAAAATAAATATGGAGCTGAAAAAATAAAATGCAAGACTGAATATTAAATATGGTGCTGGAAAATAAATAAAGAAAATAAAAAATGCAAGGCATAAAATTAAATATGATGCATAAAATAAAAGAAAATGGAAAATGCAAGACAAAAATAAATATGATGCAATAAAATAAAAAATAAAAAAAATGCATAGTACTGGAAATTAAAAGCAATAAATAAAGTGCTTAAAATAAAAGAAATAAAAAAAAAAGCAAGAGATAAGAAATAATAAAAAAAAAAAAAAAAGAATAGAATAGAGAGGAAGAAAGGGGGTGCAGAAATAATAAGGGGAGTGCAGAAAGTAAAAGAGTAGAAATCAGAAAAAGAAAAGGAAAGAGGAGAATGGGCCAAGTCCAAAATGCTGAGTCCAGGGAGAACCGGTCTGGTTCGGTCCGAAAGAACCAGACCGGTTCAGCAGTCTATAAAAGTCAGAAACTGGTTTTTTAATTCATTTTTCTCTTACTTTCTCTTTCTTCTTTTCATCCTCTCACTTTTTCTCTTGTTTTCTCACTGTAGCCTCACGGTTCTCACCATTTTCTTATCTTCCTTTCTTGTTTTCTCACATCCACTCACATCCTTTCTTCCTTCTTGTTTTCTCACGTCCACTCACATCCTTTCTTCCTTCTCACATGAATCCGAAAAAAAACTCAAAGAAAAAACTAGATCTAGGTTCGAATCGTACCCTTTTGTGTGTTTGGCTCGATTCGTGTTGTTGTGATCTTGCGAGGCTTTGAATTTATGTTGCGATTTCCACTGTTGGTATTGAGTTGATGGTTCGATTTTTGGCTTTGATTTGCGATCTGGACTTGTGGTTTGATATTAGTATGGATTCGGTTTTGATTTGTGTGGATGGTTATGAGTTTCGTATGGCTGTGTGTTGTTTATGTGATACTCTGAATTTTTGATTTTTTTGGTTTTCCGGTGGCCGGAAATGGATTATGTTGGTGGTTGTGGGTGGTTCTGTGGTTGAGGGAGTGGTGGCTCTGATTGGTACTGTTGATTGTACTGTGACTGATCTGTACTTTTTCGTGAACAGTGCTATTTATAGTAAAATAATGGGTAAAAACGAAAAAAGACTGAAATGCCCCTCTGGGCCTTGGACAAAATGGACTGAAACTGGACTTAAAAAGAATAAAATCAAAATAATAAAACACAATAATTAAAAAAACGAAAATACACAATAAAAATAAAAACTAATAAAAAGAGAGAAAATAAAAGAAAAGAAATAAACAATAATAATGAAAAATAAAAATAATAGTAAAACAACAGAAAATAAAAATAATAAAACGGTTGCCTTCGGAACAAAAATGAGGTATTTTAAAATACCTCCCTGCCGAAATTTCGTCTGAAACGACGAAAATTTCCGGCCTAAAAGACGAGAGAAATGAAATAAAAACGGGTCAAAAATGGGGTATGACAGATGCCCCTATTTAAGTTTCTTCGTGACGGTGATTTAAAAGTGAAATTTTAAAATCGACGGGTCGAAGAGACTTAAATACAGAGTACACCATTTTTGACCAGTTTCGAATGCAAAACGTTATGAACGCAATGCTATGCATATGGTGCTATGCATGTAATGTTGTGAATGTTCGCGATGCAAGTATGAATGCAAGACGGCGCGGATGGCTCGACTGGGGATAACAAAACAACAGGATACCCGAGTCTGTTAAAAGGAACGGGGTCCGACTCCACTGGGGATAACATGGTTTCACTGGGGATAAATGTAAGTTGTCTACTATCGCACTAATTCAGAACGATAGCCTAACAAAGACAAAGACTGATGTTACCTACTATCATGTAAATGATAGCTTAAAAAAGGTAATAGAAAGAGACATTGTCTACTATCAACAAAGATGATAGCTTAAAGAAGACAGATGACATCACAGGGGAATATGACATGTATTACCTACTATCGTGAACTGATAGCTTGAAAAGGTAATATAAAAGGAGACATCGTCTACTATCGTTGTATGGATAGCTTGAAAAAGACAGATGACATGTATTACCTACTATCGTGAACTGATAGCTTGAAAAAGGTAATATAAAAGGAGACATCGTCTACTATCGTTGTATGGATAGCTTGAAAAAGACAGATGACATGTATTACCTACTATCGTGAATTGATAGCTTGAAAAAGGTAATATAAAAGGACATTGACCTTGCCTACTATCGGTGTGCGGATAGCTTAAAAAAGGCAGACAAAATTTTTTTACCTACTACCATTGTGAGGGTAGCTTAAAGAAGGTAGAATGTAAATGTCAGCTGTTCGGGGTGTTGCCGAACTGCCACTGATGACAAGAAAAAAAAGTAAATGCCAACTGTCCGGGTTATTGCCGAACTGCCATTGACGACAAGAAACAAAGATGAATGTCAACTGTCCGGGTTGTTGCCGAACTGCCATTGACGACAAGAAACAAAAGTAAATGCCAACTGTCCGGGTTATTGCCGAACTGCCATTGACGACAAGAAACAAAGATGAATGTCAACTGTCCGGGTTGTTGCCGAACTGCCATTGACGACAAGAAATAAAGGTAAAATGTGCACAAACTGTTCAAAAAGAACTGCCATTTGGCGGAGAGGGAGTGACATCTCGGGACCAGACACACTGGGGATGACACTTGGGGAAAGAGAAAGCTACAAATTTTTATGATTGATCGATATGGAAAGATATTTGAGGCAAGACTCAGGGTGGTCAATGCAACCATGATGTTGTTTGTATGTTATATCTGCATGAATGTGTATATGCATGAATGTATGAATGCATGAATGACGACACGACTTGTATGACCGTGTGACTGATTAACTTGTGATTATATGGGGAATTGACTTGTATGATTGTATGAAAGACTGACTTGATGATTGTATGAAGGATTGACTTGATGAGACAAGATTGGACGGATAAGATGGAAAGTGACCCGACGTCGCATCACAAACACTCGGTAATCTTCAATGGGGATGATGCCACTGGGGACATGTCAAAACATTGACGGGGTAAAGCCCGGCGTATGCAACAACTGATGGGGAGTAACCACTTCCTGGGGAGAGTGCTAATCCGAAAATCATGATAGAAGAACTGGTGCTTCTGTGGTCATGCTTATTTTGTTTTGTTTTCTTGTTGTTTGTTTCTTTTTTTTTAGTCCCTAATTTTTGCCTGGACCGCCCTTTCGGGTTTTCAGTCCACCGGGAAAATATTCTTTTGTATGCCCCTAATTTTTGCCTGGACCGCCCTTTCGGGTTTTCGATCCACCGGGACGCTCATTTTTGCCTAAGCCGCCCTTTCGGGTTTTCGACTTACCGAGCTGTTTTTTCTCTTTTTCTTTTTCTCTTTTTTCATATATTTCTTTTTTGTATTCTTTTTTTTTTTTAAGCAATTGACCATGTTCAGCCTGCAAGGTTTATCCGTTCTCAGGATAGCTGTTGACGCACCCTTCACTTATTCATGAGTTCAAAGAAAATGTGTTTTGTTGTTTGTGCTTTTCAAAAAGACATGAAAAATATTTATGATTTTGAAAAAATGTTTTGTTTCAAATGCTACCATCAAAAAATGAAAAGGGTTTTATAAGCTGAATAAATGAGAATTCCAAATGAAAGGCAATAGGCTCAAATTTATTTAAAAGAGTGGTGACCCGCCAATGGCATGGCTCCACGGATCTTAAAAAGTTTGGAAAATGGTAAATATAGGGGAAGGTACATTGAACACAATAACCGCTATTCTCCCTGACAACTTTGAATTTCACTGTTTGGATGCTTCAGATTCAGAGTCTCTTTGACATTTAATGTGCCCCAAGTGAGTGGAGATCAAACCCATGCAGTTACTTTGTCTTTTGATCCTTAATTTTTGCATAGGTCGCCCTTTCGGGTTTTCGGCCTATCAGGATGATTATTTTCTGTTTTATGTCTCTAATTTTTTCCTGGACCGCCCTTTCGGGTTTTCGATCCACCGAGACGCTCATTTTTGCCTAAGCCGCCCTTTCGGGTTTTCGACTTACCGAGCTGTTCTTTTATTTTTTTAGACAAAGTATTTCTTGACTGCATCCGCATTCACAGGACGAGGGAGCTCATCACTGTCCATAGTCGTAAGAATCAAAGCGCCACCGGAGAAAGCTCTCTTGACAGCACATGGGCCTTCGTAATTAGGCGTCCACTTGCCCCTGGAATCAGGTTGGAAAGATAGAACCTTCTTGAGCACAAGATCTCCTTCTTTGAATTCGCGGGGACGAACTTTCTTGTCAAAAACTTGTTTCATCCTTTTTGATATAACTGCTCATGGCACAAGGCCTTCATGCGTTTAAGTTCAACTGATCATATTTGTTTTGACATCATTCAGCCTCTGATAATTTTGGCTTCCATTAGAACTTTCATACCGTATACCAAGGAAGGGGGTTGCCCCTGTTGAGGTACGTACTGAAATGCGATATCCATGTAAAGCATACAGTAGCATCTCATGCACGTCCTTGTAGGTGGTTACCATCTTCTGCACCATCTTTTTTTTGACGTATTTTTTGCTCTTTTTCTTTTTGTCTTCTTTTTCTTTTGATTTTTGTTTGATTTTTTTTGCTTTTGATTTTTTTGCTTTTGATTTTTTTGCTTTTGCTATTGTTTTTGTTTGTTTTTTTTTTATGCAGCCTAGATGGCACCATTCGTCTGGGATGTGATCAGGAATACCGTAGTGCTCAAGTTAATCACTTCCAGTACTTCTTTCAGGAGGCTGAATGATGTTCTTTTCATATTCTAGCAACAGAGAGATCTTTTCGAGAATCCCTTCATCCTCCTCCTCTTCAGCTTCGTGAACAGGGAACTCAAAGTCGGGAGAGAGCATAGGGTTACAGTGTTCAACGGGTTTATTGATGTTTAGATTTACATATGATTGATGATTAGTTTGAGAAAATGAGTGAACAATGCAGGATTTTCGAAATTGATTGGAAATAAAAGTAAAAATGAAATATTTTGGGTTTTTGTGTTACCATTTTCCAGAAAAAGCTAAGAATAGTAAAAAACATAGTCGGGAACAAAACGACTTCTTATTTGATGATGGGAATGCATGAAACAAAAGCCCTAAACAAGTTCACTTTCGTCTCGGGCGGAACGAAAGGATTTTTTTTGAAAAGACAAGACAACAAAACACATTACTATGACCTATGAGTAACTTGAGGGAATGTCAACAGCGACCTAGTTGCGGTAAACTATGCCATGTGTTACAAAATTAACTGTCACCTTCTTCAACAGGGTGAGCTTCTGAACAATCTTGCATCCAATTAACAGATGGAGTCCCATGGCCAGGTAGTAGATTAGCTTGCACACTGGAGTTCGACTCTTTGAAGGACAAGATGTTAGCCTGGATCAACTTCTGGACTTCAGCTTTCAAGGCATAACAATGCTCAACGTCATGACCGGGTGCCCCTTGATGGAAGGCACAAGAAAGATGAGATTTATACCCCCTTGGCAATTTTTCAGGTACCTTAGGAGGTGCCTTAGTTTGAACAAGATTTTTATCAAGCAAAGCGGGCAGCAACTCTGCATATGCCATGGGGATTGGATCAAACTGGGGTATCCGCTGAACCTGATTCTGTTGTCGAGGCTGTCGTTGATACTGTTTCTGAGGCTGCTTATGGGCCACCATACCTACCTCTTGCTCTTTCTTTCCTGAAAAGCCATTCCCAAGCCCCTTTGTACTGTTGGCAGCAAAAGCACTTTCCATGACTAAACGTCCTTCTCGGACTCCTTCTTCCAGACGCATTCCCATGTTAACCATCTCGGTGAAATCTGTCGGCGCGCTGGCAACCATCCTCTCATAATAAAATTGACCAAGGGTCTTCAAGAAGATTTTGGTCATCTCTTTTTCTTCTAAAGGCGGAACAACCTGAGCTGCCACTTCCCTCCAGCGTTGGGCATACTCCTTGAATGTTTCCTTGTCCTTCTGAGTCATAGCACGAAGTTGGTCACGATCTGGGGCCATGTCCAGATTATACTTATATTGGCGAATGAAAACCTCACCAAGATCATTGAAAGTGCGGATGCTAGCACTGTCCAGGTTCATGTACCATTTCAAAGCAGCACCAGTCAGACTGTCCTGAAAGAAATGGATAAGAAGCTTGTGATTATCAGTGTGCATAGACATCTTCCTTACGTACATCACCAGATGGCTACGTGGACACGAATTCCCCTTGTATTTTTCAAAGTCAGGGACCTTGAACTTAGGCGGTATTACAACGTCAGGAACCAAACAGAGTTCTCGAACATCTTTGCCAAACAAGTCTTTTCCACGGAGGGTTTCAATTTCTTGTTGCATCCCATCAAATTTCTCTTGAAGCTCATCTATCTTATCGAAGGCTCCAACCCTTTCGGCATGAAAGACAGGCTCTGCCTCTTGCTGAGCAGTGTGGATAAGAGGAGCTGAATTAGGAAAGGTGAAGCAATGGTAGAGTGGCTGTTCAATAGTAGTGACGAAAGGCTGAGGAACTGACGCCTGGGCTTGGGAAGCTAACAAAGCATTCATCATGGAGGTCAACTTCTCCATCCCCTCCCTGAGACTAGCTACCTCTTCCCGGAGGTTCTGGTTTTCTTGCTCTAAAAGATCCATTCTTTTTCTTTGATGTGCTCGAGTGTTGTGAATGTGAGTATGCTTGCAATGAATATGCCGGGTCACTTCCTTTGACGGCGGCAGATTAACCTTTTATTGGTGAACAAAATGTGTGAGACTCGATTTGGAAACTGTGAATGCAGTATGATGCATGATTATGCTTATGCAAAAAAGGAAGTTTTGTTATCGAAGGGCTTGTCGAAGTAATTGTAAACATCATAGTTTGAACGTTTCATTTAAAATATTACAAACAATCCCCTTTTTAGGAACAAAGCCAAGGGATATGCTCAGAATTTCATCCGTAGAAATCTTGAAAAAGTCCCGATATTTCAAACTTGAGGATGCCGAATGATCTCCCATAACGAGTTCGAGAAAATCCTCTGAACTAGTCACTAAAGATCATAGTTTCCTTAAGCTTGTCATATTTGGGCTTTTGAAATTGTATTTCTGAGTGTTTCTCTTTGTGAAGTTCATTCCTACGATGTTTACGACAAAACTCGTCTAAGTCTTTCGATACTTGATGAAAAAAAAGGTTTATGAATGAATGCATGTATGCATGATTATGCTAAAGAGCGGAGAAAACACGGTGAGGTTAAGTCCGTATTGTTGGAGCTGAGGGTAAACACGCCATTTGGTAAGGACTATGGTTTCATATGTACATGTATCACGGGTTCTACCAAGTTCCCAAAGTCATTGACCACTTCCGAATATTGTCGGATTACGGGACTGACTCCCGGTCCAACAACATCCGTAGGAAAGTCTCGTTTGAGTGTAGTATCGCGTATCAACCAATTCAAGACTACTCTTGATCAGCCACCGCACTACGTCCTAAAAGGCCAAGATGGGTTAGGTAACTAAAGGTCCTCAACTTCATAGGTCACTTGAGAATATCAATGCCGGACACGACTACTCATGCCAACATAATAATACTTCCAAGATTCCTCCGTTGAGTGGGGTTATCACATGTGCCACATCCGAAATTTACTCTCGGAAAGACACTATGATTATACCACCGTCCTATCTTATGTTTCCCTCAAGTCCGGGTATAGGACTTATCTCACCACTCACGTAAAAAGATAAACACTTAAGCATGTATTTACAATTACAAACAATAATAAAGCATAAAGATAAAGAAAAGCAAGATAGGTTTAACCCACTTAGGACGTTCTCCCCAGTGAAGTCGCCATTTTTCTGTCGCGGTGATTTTTGGATATCAAGCTATTAATTAGCGTTGACTCGCAATTTTATGATTCACCACCGATCTTTTATTTTTCCGAGGAAAAGGGAGAAAGTTCGAAAAACCCTATTTTTTAGAGATCAAAGGTCCGGGGGTTGGTTACGCAAAGGGAAGGTATTAGCACCCTAAACGTCTATAGTACTCTATAGGAACCTCTTGCTTATTTTTATCTTTATGCTAAATTATTATTTGTTTGTAAAATAAAAGCTTAAGTGTAAAAGGATTAAAGTGATGAAAAAGAAAGAAGGAAAAAGTTTTTGTTGTTTTTATTGATTTGGAAAGACAGAGTCTTTTGCCTACGTACCCGAGCGGGATCAAAATCTCGTAGTTCGGGGTAAAAAGATAAGTGATTGGTTTTGGTTGATTTTAAAGTTTGAAAAAGGTTTTAAGAAGGATGAGAGGCCGTAAAGGCATAGAAGAAATAAAAGAAGTGAGTTTGATTGATTTTAATTTGAAGAAAGCAAGTTTTGATTGATTAAAGGTTGATTAAAAATTTGATTAAGAAAAGAAAGATAAGATTGACCTTTTTTTGAAAATTTTGATTATAAAATGTTTTTGGATTTTGACTTTTTTGACTTTTTATGAAAATTTTGATTAAGTCTTAAGGTCCTGAGACTAAGTTATGCTGAGACATCTAACGTGCCGGATCCCTCAAAATGACGTTGGATCAAGTGAGGGTCCTTTTCCTCGGATACGGTCCAAATTACGATATCGTCCTCGACATAAAGCATAGAAAAATAAATGTGGTGTCGGTGCATATTCTCATTTATTATTATTTACATTGGACCTAGATACATTCTAATGGCAAGAAAATAAATGACAAAAAAAATAAAAATTGCATTAAAGTAAATATGCTAAAAGAAATAAAAAATGCATAAAATGTAAAACAATAAATAAATATGGTGCTTAAAGTAAATAAAAATGCAAGGCATAAAATAAATATGATGCTGAAAATAAAATAAAAATGCAAGACAATAAAAAATAAACATGATGCTAAAAGAAAATAAAAATGCAAGACAATAAAATAAATATGATGCGTAAAATAAAAGAAAATAAAAATGCAAGGCAAAAAATAAATATGGAGCTGAAAAAATAAAATGCAAGACTGAATATTAAATATGGTGCTGGAAAATAAATAAAGAAAATAAAAAATGCAAGGCATAAAATTAAATATGATGCATAAAATAAAAGAAAATGGAAAATGCAAGACAAAAATAAATATGATGCAATAAAATAAAAAATAAAAAAAATGCATAGTACTGGAAATTAAAAGCAATAAATAAAGTGCTTAAAATAAAAGAAATAAAAAAAAGCAAGAGATAAGAAATAATAAAAAAAAATAAAATAAAAGAATAGAGAGGAAGAAAGGGGGTGCAGAAATAATAAGGGGAGTGCAGAAAGTAAAAGAGTAGAAATCAGAAAAAGAAAAGGAAAGAGGAGAATGGGCCAAGTCCAAAATGCTGAGTCCAGGGAGAACCGGTCTGGTTCGGTCCGAAAGAACCAGACCGGTTCAGCAGTCTATAAAAGTCAGAAACTGGTTTTTTAATTCATTTTTCTCTTACTTTCTCTTTCTTCTTTTCATCCTCTCACTTTTTCTCTCACGTTTCTCTTGTTTTCTCACTGTAGCCTCACGGTTCTCACCATTTTCTTATCTTCCTTTCTTGTTTTCTCACATCCACTCACATCCTTTCTTCCTTCTTGTTTTCTCACGTCCACTCACATCCTTTCTTCCTTCTCACATGAATCCGAAAAAAAACTCAAAGAAAAAACTAGATCTAGGTTCGAATCGTACCCTTTTGTGTGTTTGGCTCGATTCATGTTGTTGTGATCTTGCGAGGCTTTGAATTTATGTTGCGATTTCCACTGTTGGTATTGAGTTGATGGTTCGATTTTTGGCTTTGATTTGCGATCTGGACTTGTGGTTTGATATTAGTATGGATTCGGTTTTGATTTGTGTGGATGGTTATGAGTTTCGTATGGCTGTGTGTTGTTTATGTGATACTCTGAATTTTTGATTTTTTTGGTTTTCCGGTGGCCGGAAATGGATTATGTTGGTGGTTGTGGGTGGTTCTGTGGTTGAGGGAGTGGTGGCTCTGATTGGTACTGTTGATTGTACTGTGACTGATCTGTACTTTTTCGTGAACAGTGCTATTTATAGTAAAATAATGGGTAAAAACGAAAAAAGACTGAAATGCCCCTCTGGGCCTTGGACAAAATGGACTGAAACTGGACTTAAAAAGAATAAAATCAAAATAATAAAACACAATAATTAAAAAAACGAAAATACACAATAAAAATAAAAACTAATAAAAAGAGAGAAAATAAAAGAAAAGAAATAAACAATAATAATGAAAAATAAAAATAATAGTAAAACAACAGAAAATAAAAATAATAAAACGGTTGCCTTCGGAACAAAAATGAGGTATTTTAAAATTCCTCCCTGCCGAAATTTCGTCTGAAACGACGAAAATTTCCGGCCTAAAAGACGAGAGAAATGAAATAAAAACGGGTCAAAAATGGGGTATGACAATTATCATATATTCTCATATGATTAAACACATCATCACTTATTAACATCATCACTTATCATATATACTCTCATATAATCAAACATCATCACTTAAATACATAACATGTATCATCATCATTTACTCAAACACTGTCACTTAATACATAACATGTATCATCATCACTTAATCGAATATCATCATCATTTAGTCATACATCATCATTCACATAAATCACATTTCATGATTAGTTCATTATTCTACATCAGCATATTTATTTCACCAATTTACACACATTCTCAATTTTCATAAAATATCTAAGTTCGTCTCTAGAACAACTTTGCATACTTGAATCATAGCAAGCAACCATCAATCATCAATGAAAGGCCAAAACAACATTGTAACAACACAAAAGGGGTGTCCGGGGATGCTCGGAAACATCCCCCGAAGGACGAAATGGACAGAACATCAGTTGTTGTTACTGTCAAGTTCCCTGAGCGAACTCCATACTTTGCTGAGCGAAGTTGCCCAGTTCTGGGCAGTAGAACTGAGTTTTTCCCTTACGGGAAATCCCCTAAACTCACCCAAAAATCCCATTTTTCATTCCCCTTGACCCAAAATTAATTTACAGATATTAACCATGATCAATACACTCAAATTGAACAATGGTTACACAACAAAACATCAATTGATATGGATTTCACAAGGTTTTTGGTTAATTTTCAAAGTTCGTCTCAAAATCCAATTTTATTCAAAACTTAGCAAACAAACACACCCAGTTCAAGTAACTTCATTCCAACATGTTACACATCACTACATACACCTACTACAACTATTCCAACAACATCTTATTCATTTTCACTTAATTAAGTCATTTTCACCAAAACACCAACAACAACAACTTATTTCACAACAAACCACGCAATAAACATAGTCTTTTGATTACGATCCTATCTTAAGAGCAACACAAACTAACAGCAGCAAATTAAGCAGATTTACTCAAATAAGCACTTTTCGTAAAATCACTTAATTGACAACTTATTCCACATAACTTCATGATTTCTCAAACAAATTACATACCCATACTTATAATCACCAAACAGCACTTAATCATCATATTAATCATCACAAACATCAAAATTCATCAAAGTATCAACTTAATATAATGAAAAATGAAGTTTAAGATGAAGAAAGCATGGAATTATCAAGTTTTGACATGTTTAATTTAATCAATAAAAATGAGCACAAAAATCACAACAATTCAGCAACAATTAATCATAAGCTACAACTCCGAAACATACCTCAAGCTTATTAAAACTAATTAATGAAGATAATTTTCCCCCTTACCTTAGTTTCTTCACTTCTTTTGCTAACCCACTTGAAATTGCTCTTCTCCCAAAGTTTTCCTCTTCACCAAGTTTCTCTTGCTTTCTCTCTCTACCTCTCTCTAGGTTTGTGAATAATGAATGACCTAAATTCATTAACAATACAATGTTTCCTTATATACTAATGGGCTTAGTTAAACTCTTTAGTGGACTTAATTATTTCTAACTCACAATTATTTTCTCTACACAATTACTTCACTTAAACCTCCCACATTACTTATACACCACTATTTTCATATTCTGAACTTCTAACATATTACAAATATGCCACTACTCCTCAAATTACTAAAATACCCTTCAACTCCCAAAACTCAATAAATCATCAAAATAAACAGTGTCTTGATCAAAATAATAATTAATTAAATGATAGTTCCAACTATTATTATTGTGATCAATGAGAGGATGGACTTTTGCTTGCTGGATTACCTCACTTGATTGTCCTATACCCGAGATACATGTGACTCGTAATTAAATGATAGTTCCAACTATTATTATTCTTGCAAGTGACTCATAATTTTTTTTTGACAAATACATGTGACTCATAATGACATCTTTATTATTTTTAATATTTTGACATATTTTAGTCTACCACTTAATAATATTTAATAACAACTATTTCAATGATTTTATCATGGGTGAGTTACACCAACATCCCTTAAGGTCTTCTTAAATAACACAAGCACCCCCTCTATTTTTAACTTAACACTAATCTCCCTTATTTTGTTATCAAATTTACAAGCAGCTCCCTTATAATTTAACATCGTTTACCCTCTGTTAATTCCATATTTTTAGCAATTCACTTTCTGATATGAGTATGAACTTCCTTAATTTTCGACCATTTTTTCTTATCATTTTTCACTTTGGTAATTTTTCACAATGTCCATCCACCAAAACCTTTTCCATTTCTATATTTTTTTTACTATCTTCTATAATTTTCGGTATTTGATTATATTTGGTGGTAAAAACAATTGTTGTTGTTGTTTCTTCATTGCGGGAAAAAAACTTCATTTAACTTAATTCCCAAAAGAAAAAACAGATACAAGATATATGAACACACAAATGACTCAAATTAAATTGTCTATTTGCAATTGAAAAAAATTGGATAAAATGAGGAGAGATTATCGTGTTTAAAAAATTAAAGGAGGATTTTGTGTTTAAGAAAATCTCAAGGGAGGTCAATGTAATTTGTTTTTTTATCATTAACGTCAGTTTTATCTAGGGGTGATAAAACGTGTAATATCCCACATAATATTTACTATGATGCAACACTAAATTAACTAAGAAACGGAGAGTGTACGAGAATTATAAGGAGTACAAGTTAAAGGAGGGCATATTAGTCATTTCCACATGAAGCTATTTATACCAAGTTTCCCTTCATTTCCTTCATTTCATTCATTCTCCCATGTTCTCAAAACAGAAATACAAACATTTCCGGCTAAAATATGCTTTTAGTCCCTGTAAATATGGCTTGTTTTGCTTTTGGTCCTCGGTAAATTTTTTTTTTAAAAAACACCCTTGCCAAATTTTCTGTCTTTTAAAAAAGTCCCTGGCCCCACTTCAGTGATGATTTGGCATGGTTTTCGCCACTTGGTAGTTGCTGACTTTGCAACTTTTGCCACGTGGCGATGACGTGGCATGCCACATAATTACAAACTAAAAAAACATTTAAAAAATAAAAAACAATTTAAAAATTCTTTTCGAAATTAAAAATTAAAAATAAAAAATCAGAAAAATATATTTAAAAAATTTAAAAACTGCAAATAAATTTCCAAAAAATTTCAGATTATTTAATTTTCAAAAATTAAAATTATATAATTTGATAATTTTGGAAAAAAATCCTAAAAAGTAAAAAAAACAATTAAAAATCCTTAAAATAATTTTTTTAAATTAAAAATCTGAAAATAATTTTCAAAATCATAAAATAAATTTCCAAAAAAAATTTGATTATTGAAATATCTGGAATTATATAATCTGAAATTTCAAAAAAAAAATTTTAAAAAAAAATTGAAAAAAAAATCTGAATAAATTATCTAAAATTAAAATTAAAAATTTTGAAAAAAAATCTGAAAATTATATATTCGAAAATTTCCGAAAATTATTAATTTTCAGATTATATAATTTTTTTAAAAATTAATTTTCATATTTTAATTTTCAAATATTTATATTCAGATTTTAAAAAATTATATAATTTTCGAATTTTTTTTTAATATTTCAAAAATTTAGTTTTTTTTAAAGTATATATAATCGGAAAATTTTTTGAACTCTTTTTCTGATTTTTAATTTTTTTAATTTTATTTTCATATTTTTTTAATTTTTAAAATTAATTTTAAGAATTTTAATTTTTTTTAAAAATTTAATATTATGTGGCATGCCACGTCATCGCCACGTGGCAAAAATTGCACAGTCAGCAACTGCCACGTGGCGGAAACCATGTCATCTCATCTCTTAAGTGGGACCAGAGACTTTTTTAAAAGACAGAAAATTTTGCAGAGGTGTTTTTAAAAGCGCTGAAAGCATATTTTAGCCAACATTTCCCTTCCTCCCTCTACTTCTCCCACTCGGCCTCTCTCCCTCACTCACCTAGACCACAATCTCATTCATTCTTCCACCAAATCTTCCATGCAATTACATAAAACTAATCCTTATCATACTAGTAACTCTATGCAAGCATGATTTCCTTTCTTCTCCTTCTTTCTTCCTCTTGACCGAACCCTCCTACCTCCTCCTTGCTTTATGATGTTTGATGGCATGCAAGTGTTTGGGTACTGAGCATAGGTAATTCATTCACTAAGAGCAGAAGCTGAAGTGGAAGATTGGAAGAAAGCTGTGGCTTTGACAAGGAAGTTGAAGCTTAAGCTGTTTTGTAAGTGGTCAAAGGTGATTTTGGTAAGTTTCTTAGTTTAATTTTGAATTCTGGAGAATAGAATGAAATTAGAATTTGGGATTTGAGAAATTATTATGGAAAAGTGATTTAGCAGCCTTAATGAACTGTTGTTGATGTATGTTGGGCTGGAATTATTGTTAAATTGGATTACTACTGTTTCAGAAGTGATTAAGTTGAATAAGCTGTTTGGACAGATGGTAATGTTTGATTCGCACCTGTTGCTCTGTAACTCAGAATTGAATGGTTGTTGGATTTTTGGATTCCACACTCGATTCCCTTCAGTTTGGTTATAAATTTCGTATGGTACGGAACGGAAACGAGCACAGAAAACGCGTTTGAAGTTGGACAAACCGTGCTGGAAACTGCTTACGGGTTTGGCGTAGATTTTTCAGAATAAGCTAAAATGTAGGTTTGAGTGGGGTAGGAATGGTACCAGAACCGAATAGGTATGTTGAATTGGTTGGGCATGAGTTTGGTTGAAGTTGAAATGAAAAGTTAGAAGCAGAAGTGGTTAAGCGGTGAATAAGCCGTTTTGGATAAGTGCTTATGAAGCATGGCAGGAGCTTTGTTGATGCTTAAGCTGATTATGGTGGCCAGAACTGCACAGTGAGTTCCTTTAGTTTGTTCTTTCCTCCCTTAATTTTAGTTTATGTGAGAATCGAATATTTAATCTAAGTTTATGATCAATTAGTTGCCCAATCTTGTGATTGCTGTTGCTTAAGTTAATCCTTGGTTTAGATGATGTTTTTACTATAAAAAGGTCTTCTGGAATGATCATAGTGATTATAGATGTTTGGGTACGAGTCAAGTGGCCAAAAACACATTTTTCTGAAGTTTTGCTGTACTGTCAAGCTCGCTAAGCGAGCTAGAGCTTGCTAAGCGAGCTGGCAGCCTGTTGGCTACTGAGTGACCTCGCTAAGCGAGGTTGGGGCTCGCTAAGCGAGCTTCCCTGTGCTAGTTTTGGCCAGGTAGCCTCACAGAGCGAGGATCCTCCCGCTAAGCGAAGGTACCCAACACTACTTTTCTTTTAAATGTTTTAAAAAGCTGTAATTGTCGTTCCAAAAGTTAATGTAATTGTATAGGCCAAGGATAAACGTAATCAAGGCAATAACAATGAATATGAGAGATCATGGGTGGTTAAGAATGTTCAATTATAAGTTTAAGTCGAGACTCCCGTTGTTCCGCATCAGTATTGGACTCGGGGATCGATACAAGACATAAGCTAATATTAATCAGTTAATAAGAATTATTTATAAGCTAAAAAATTGTACAGATACATGTTTATATATATATGTTGACAAGTTGTGGCTCGGGTACGCTCCAGATTTATTCTGGATATGTCAGTCCGTCAGGGAACCTTCACGATGACTCATATATATATATATATATATATATGCAGAATGAGTTTATCGTAGATGGTAAACCACACGTAGTCAGAGGAGTCTGGTTCTAGCCCTCAGATAGGGAATTTAGCCGGTCAGCAGAGGAATGTGTCCTGGGGTTACTCCTACTCGGATCCATTCCGTAAAATCAACTCAGATAATTGTGTGTTATACGCTAACTTCTAACATGAATATGATAAGACTTATGATAGTAAACATATAGTGATCCTAGATTTCCCCCGATCGCTATGTTATGCAGAACATAACAGTAAACCCTAAATAGGGTCAAGTAGAGACAGACAGCGAACATAGGATCCCGAGATCGCCTGCAGCCTAGGATAGGTGGAACTCACTGAGACATCTTGTTTCACACCAATCCATTTATTTCTTTTTTCAGATAAGCGGGTTGTTCGCAAGAAGAAGGGTTCGTATCGAAGATCAGCAGAAGGAAGCCAGATGAATTACCTTTATGTACATGATTCGTACCGGTCTCAAATAATTTCTATACGAAGTCAGTGTTGTGTCAGAGGTGTATATATGCCATATGTCATAATTCATTGGATGTACGAACTTGTATTATGAACGTATTTCCTTCGAAGAGAAAATTCTACTGTAATTTTAATGTATCTAGTACTAAGTTTAATACGCATGCTAAATATTCTAAACAATTTAGTATGGATGTTACAAAACTGGTCTAACCTATCGGGCCGACCCATTTAACCCGCTATTTTTGGCAGGGTTATGTCGAAGTTTTGAACTCGCTTCCTATAGTTGGCTCTCCCCGCTTAACTCGTTGAAAAAACGGGGCGGGCACGGGGCTGAGCGGCCCGCTTAACTCATTTTTTTTAGACTTATTTTATCATTTTGGATTAACTTTGGTTGTTGGATTTATTTTAGGATTTGTTTTATGTTGACGGATTTTCCTTGTTTTGCTATTAAGTATGATGTTGAGTTCGACAATCTGTTAATTATCTTGTTTTTACCACAAATTTATTCGATGCCTATTCTTTTATATTTTTTTTTATGATAAAAGCAACATAGTTTTTTTAACAATTAAGTTGTAAAAAAATCATTAAAAAAAGTTGTTATTTTTTTCTCTAAAAAAAAGTTTTTTGTTTGGCGGGCTGGCCCGCAAACTGTTTCGTCCGCCACTAATGGGGTGAGGTGGTATTTTAGACTCGATCACCTAATTTGACTTGACTCGTCTTGTCTCGTTTTAAGCTGTGCTTAGACAGGGCGGACCTAAATGGGGCGAGCCGGTCCACTTTCCCATCCCTAGTTTTATCATTATTTTTTTTCTTATTATCTCAAAGCATATAACATTGTAATGTGTTTTGACGCATAACCCTCGCTCCAACGTCCAACCCGTGCTAGTTTAAAAAATAAAAACCTATAGAATCATAATTAAAATTAAATGCATTAGCGCAAAATGTCAAAGGTGTAACAATAATTGAGTAATTTGTGTGGCGAAATATTTTTTAATAAGTCTTTGGAAAGTCAGAGAACAAAATATACGTATCTCTCGTTTTCTTTTTTGGTAACAAAATATCCACATTTTGGTAAGTGCTCTGAACAAAATATACGAATCTCTCTATCGCTCTGAACTGAATCTTTATCATTTTCTTCTACGGTTGCTAAGTGCTATATATATTAGAGTCTCAGTTGTATTTGTGTTTTCATTAAAAATAAAAATCTCATTCATAGGTATTTTTTCTTTTCACATTATATCACTTACTAGTATATTGTTGTTGTGCTTGATTTATTGTGAGTTTGTGCTTGATTTATTGTGAGTTTGCGCTTGATTTATTGTGAGTTTCGTTATAAATGCATCGGTTATGTGAAGAAATCGATTTTTTACCAGAAGAAATCAATCATCAACACTATGTGTACATGTATAATGAATTATTGATATGCTATCATGTGTAAACTTTATAATCAAATATCTTGTTTTATAATTTCTTTACCAAGTCAAATCATTGTTATTGACGTAAATTAATTTATTTTTTTTGTTCTGTTTTGTTTGGCTTTTGATCTTTTTTTATTGTTATTTTATATGTGTGTTTTGGTTTGAATAAATTATTTGAATAGGGCATGGATTCTTTAGGGTTTAGGGTTTATTTCAATTACCTTGACTATAGTTTTTTTCTTTACATTTATTCTTTCAGTGTTTGATTGATTGAAGAGAATTAAGCATCTAAATTAGCCATGGCTGACAGCGAGCCTCCACCACGTCTTCAGGTAATATATAATAAACTGCTAATAAGTAATTTAATTATTATTTATTACTTTAGCTAAACATGAATTATTTCATCTTTAAATATTTTGGCATTGGCAGGGAAAATTTGCTGCAATGTTGGTTTGCTGGATTCTTGGCAGTGGGGTTCTTTTCACTTGGAGCAGTATGCTCACAATAATAGATTACTATCTTATTCTGTTTCCGGTAATTTATCTATTTTTTGATACATTTTGTCGGTTGATGTATCTGATACAATTTTCCAATGGTGTTATATTTCTTGTTTTGAAAACTCCGTACTCAACCCTATTTTTTGTTTTGAAAATCTCAATGTTGTATAGTTAACCAACATTCTAGATTGTTACGTGGATAATCATAGAGTAAAAAATAGAGTTCTCTTTGGTTCAATTTTCAGTGTGTTTCCAGTTTTAATATCCAATTTAACTATAAGGAATAATGAATCATACATACATAAAGGAATTTCATTAGACTTTAACATATGCTATTTGTTCATATTTATTTGATCAAGTTATTTGACCTTTTGAACAAAAAATTAAGTGGTTGTAGTTTTTAAATTAGATTAGCATATCTTGTTACATCAGTGCACAATATAACTAACCCATATGCACTTTTCAGTTGTGTTTCTCACATGTCGAAAGTTGTTATTATTGTGTTATATAATTATCTTATATCACATGATTGCTTTTGGATGGAAGTTTTTTGATTTCATTTCCTCTTTGTGCAGAATTATCATCCCTCTAGGGTGCTTACTCTTGTATACCAACCATTTGCTTTTGGAACAATGGCAATACTTGCTTACCACGAGGCAAAACTCAATACAAGGAAGCGGAATCTATCTGGATATACACTCTTTTTCTTGAGCTCTATGGCTGTGTTAATTGTAATCATGTTCATTTATTTGTAAACTTTGATTCCTCTAGAATATGTATTTGGATTTTGATATTATTTTTCTTATTTATTTGCCTTAGTTGGATTTAGCGACATCTGGAAAAGGAGGGCTTGGAACGTTCATTGGTATATGCATAGTTAGCGGTGTTTTTGGAATAGCAGATGCACTTGCACAAGGAGGAATGATTGGAGATATATCCTTAATGCATCCAGATTTCATGCAGGTCAGCATCACCAATGAAATTTACTACAAGGTTCAAAAATTTCCTTCAATATATGCAAAATTTTAATGGTTTTTTCGTTGTTGCAGTCTTTTCTTGCAGGTGAAGCAGCCTCAGGTGCAATAACATCTGCTTTGAGGTTAATTACAAAAGCAATATTTGAAAATTCTAAGGACGGTCTTCGCAAAGGAGCAAGTAAGTTCAATTAACACTCTAATGATTAGCATAAAAGAATAGATGTTGTTTTAGTCTCTATTTGTAGTCTGTTAAATTTGGCACGAATAACTTTGAAAAATGCAAATTCATTATTGTTTTAGTATATTTTCATACAAATCATTAAGATATTGATGATTATGATTCTTGAAGTAATTCCCATACTAATAATTTGTAATTATTCTGTCCATGCAGTTATGTTCTTTGCCATATCAACACTCTTTGAACTTCTTTGTGTTGTTCTCTATGCATTTGTATTTCCTAAATTACCAATTGTGAAGTACTATCGTTCAAAAGCGGCATCAGAAGGATCCAAAACAGTTGCAGCTGATCTTGCTGCAGTTGGCATCCAGACCTCACTTGGAGAAGTACTGTCTCTTTTCTTTTCAGTTTTTCATGGAAATTCCTAACTTCTGAGATTCAGTTTATTAATTAGACTACTTGATGCTTTTTCAGGCCACCATAGAATCAAAGCAATTTGAGCGCAAAGGAAAGAAGCAATTGTTATGGGAAAACAAAGATTATGCACTTGATTTGTTTCTGATATATATCCTGACATTAGCTATATACCCTGGATTTTTATCAGAAGATACAGGAAAACACAGTTTAGGTACCTGGTAAGTTCATTAACAACATGGTTTATCTACTTGGAACCTTTCGTCCTTTATCTTTGGTTCTCTTTAGTCATAAACTTCAACTAAATAGGCATTTTGATCCGTAAGGATTCACTATATTCACAAAATGTATTGGAAATGCAAAAACATCTATTGTTGTATCTTTCGTTAGTAATTTTTTGGACTAAAGTGATAAATAAAAGACATATTTGATGACTAAAATAACTAATGAAAAATACATTTAAGGATTATTTGTAGCGAAGACGACACTTAACACATTCGTGCATTAAGTTGACTATTTACTGCATAAACTTTCTAATTTTAAAACTTATGTGTCTGAAGTGTAATAACCAAGTAATAAAACAGCGACATCATTGTTAGATATAATTAGATGCATGTGCAAAACATTTTTACACATTCACTCCATAGTCTTAAAACACTAAACATCTCAAAACAACAAAAGTGGGTTAAGATCTTTGTTTGTATGTCCCAATTGAAGAGCTTGTTAATCTTTCCATATTTTTTGCAGGTATGCTCTTGTGTTAATTGCTATGTATAATGTGTGGGATCTTGTTGGAAGATACGTTCCATTGATTAAAAGCCTGAACATGGAGTCCAGAAAGTTGATCACCGCTTCCGTCTGTGCCCGATTTGTACTTATACCAGCATTTTATTTCACTGCAAAGTATGGTACTCAAGGTTGGATGATAATGTTGACTTCTTTCTTGGGGTTATCCAATGGCTACCTCACTGTCTGTGTTCTCACTTCTGCACCTAAAGGCTATAAGGTGAAGAATCCTTTAAGAAACTAATTTTTTTAGAGGTTTAAAATTATTTAAATATTGATCCATTAATTAATACTTGTGTGTTTTTACTTATGTAGGGACCTGAACAAAATGCCTTGGGAAATATCTTGGTGTTGTTTATCCTTGGAGGTATTTTTGCAGGTGTAACAGCTGATTGGTTGTGGTTAATTGGTAAAGGATGGTGAGATCTCAATCATGCTAAATTTTAGACATGACAAAGGCCTTATTCAGAGTCAAATGTATAGTTTTTGTTTTTTCTTTAATTTTTAAGTTCTTATCCTTGGTTGGTTATGAATATTTTGTAGTTCTTTTGTGAATGTTTGGTGTTTCATTATCTCTTGTTAAGTGCGAGTTAGAACTTAGATGTATCGTATTGGATACAAAAACAGATGTTAAACATGTAAGTGTTGATTTATATACCTAATGCTTTAAGGTTATCGGTGAAAAATAGTTGTGTTTTTGTTATGATCACGTCATTTGATTAGCCCAAGTAAGCAAACAATCACCGCATTTAACAATTTTAATTTAAGTATCCCTTGCTAAACTTCTGATTATACTATAAGTAAATAAGTAATCCTCGATGTTACAAAGCCACTTGTGTACAAAGCCACATGTGTATCACTGTAAACTTATGCATTGTAAGTTTGTGATTAAAGGATGTTTGTGATAAAGGTGTTGACACCTCCTAATCAAAAATCTTAACAATGCAAAATAGAATTTTCACTGTAGAACAACCAATTTTGATGTTTTCCTAATTCCAATTGCACGAGAGTGTGGCATTTTACATGAGAAGGCACCACAATTATAGTTGCATAAAATATTCAACTCAGTTTTTATAGGGGGTGACCCACAAAAAAACCTATACCAACCTATAAATTTTATAGAGATTAATTAAATATTGGGATTTTTTTAATTGCAAACTGACATAGAATAGGTGACAGCACAGACTTTAGAGGATTTACAATGTCAGAAAAAAAAAATCTTGCTAGGCAATAAATATATTATAAACTATAAAGCTTTTAGAGGCTCCACCCTATGAATCCCAAAATATATATTATAATACACTATAAAGCCTTCAAATGTGCACATGCAAGTTGCAGTACTTTTGTCTTATATGATTATATATACTGGTTTTGTTGCATTCTTATTCCATCCTTTTTTCCATTTCATTCGACTTCAATTTTGTTGCTTTGCCATTGCAATCTTAATATTTGTCCACAATCTCATTGTGTTTCTACAAACTTCTTAACAATTGCATCATCACTGACCTCCCTACATCATAAGCAAGACAACAGTTCAACAATTTTCCATATTACAGAAGATGCAAACTGATTTAACTTTAAGTGGTAGACCTTTATATCTCTTTAAATGGTTGATTAGGTGCAGAAAGTAAGTTTCATACTCATACAAAGCTTAAAAAATACCTTACCATTTTGACATCAGAATTTAGACCATTTAAGTAGTGATTAATGTATTTTCACACTATTCATATGTTGCAAAGGCAATACTAAAGAATCTGAATGAGGGTGATGGGGGATTACATGCCTCACTTTGTACCATCTCAGGAGCTATTTATAGGTATTTCCCATTTTGAAATTATTTTTTCATTACACATTTTCAAATTATTTTATCATAAATGAATCAAAAAATTATTTAAGTTTGAGCATATAATTTTTCTGGTCAATACATAAATATAGACTTGGCAAAAGCCAACAACTAGCATTTACAAATGATGAAAAATATCATTCCTATCTAAATTTCAACTTATCAATAAGGATATGTTAACCAATTTGGAACATGATTTCACCAGGTGCAGTGAGGTTTATAATTTAGAATTGAAGCTTGAGACAAAATACTTATAACCGGTACTTACAAAGACGCGAGAAGCACTAGCCGAATACTGTTCTTCCACAGTTGGTGTAGATCATTCCTCTGTGGACAAAAGCGACCGCACCAGCCGCTATAGCGGTGCGGAGCGGAAAAAATGGAACTACCGCACCTAGGCCGCTCCGGTGCGGAAGCGAAAGAAAAGGGTATCTCCTGCCATGGGCCTCACTAGGACGGCACTGACGGCTTCTCCCGATATGGCTAAGTACAAGAAAAGGGTATCTCCTGTCATGGGCCTGGATAAAACGGGTGGTTGTGCTAGTATGTCTTTCAACTTGTTAAACGCTACTTCACATTCAGGAGTCCATTCGAAATTTGCCTTTTTCCATAGAAGTTTGAAAAAAGGCAGGGCGTGCTGAGCGGATCTGGAAGTAAACCTGCTCAAGGCCGTCAGCATCCCGTTTAGCTTCATAGTCCTATCCTTGCTTGAAGAAGCCTCCATCTCCAGGACGGCCTTACACTTGTCGAGGTTCGCCTCGATTCCCCTCTCCGTTAAGTAAAAGCCCAAGAACTTTCCTGCTTTGACTCGAATGTGCACTTCTCAGGGTTCAGACGCATGTTATACTGGCGTATACAGGCAAACACCACCTCTAAGTGGACTTTATGCTGGTAGTTCTTCAGCTAACTTTACCATCATATCATCCATGTAAACTTCGAGCATGTTTCCTATTTCGTCACAGAAAACCTTGTTCATCATTCGCTGCTAAGTGGCGCCTGCATTCCTCAAGCCAAAGGGCATGACGTTGTACATGTAGTTGGCACCTTCAGTCTTGAACGTCGTCTTCTTCCTATCGTCCTTGTCCATGGCGATATGGTTGTAGCCGGAGTAGGCGTCCACGAAGGACAACAATTTGTATCCAGAAGAGTTGTCCACCAACTTGTCGATGTTAGGGTGAGGATACGCATCTTTGGGTCATGCTTTATTCAGATCTGTGTAGTCGACACACATTCGCCATTTCCCGCTTGACTTTTTCATGAGGACCACGTTAGACAGCCACTTTGTGTAGTTGAAAATCTCTTTGGTAGCCTGAGCTTTTTTCCAGGGACTATTGGCGCCTCTTCTGGCTGACGTACTTTGCTTCTGGGTTGACATTCAGCCTGTGAAAGGGGACGCTAAGGTCTATCCCTGGCATTTCTCCTCGACCGGTGGTGGTAGGTTCGCCCCGATCGTTACCATCCGTGCTGGATTATCATCTAACAGAATGGACTTGAAGTCTCCGTCAGGTGTGGGCCGCTCGAAAGGAAGTTTTGCCTCCAGCGGGAATGACATTTCCTGGCCATTCTCTCCCCTTGGGTGTCTCTCCTCTTGGCGTGCGTCTAGATCTGCCTTACTGTAGTCAAAACTTGTAACTTCGAAGTGCGGACTCATGCGCGGATAGCTTCCCCCAAGCCTTGCGGCATCTCTTGACATTTTCCAAATCCGCATGGATGGTAACCACGCCCCTGTTCTTGTCATGGTATTTCATCTTTAAATGTACAGTTGAAGTGAAGAACTCCTCACACAGTTGCCTCCAGGAGTTAATGGAATTGTCCGCCAGTCTTATGAACCATGACATGGCGGCGCCCTTGAGTGTCAGGACAAATAGTTTGCACTTTACCCCCCCCCCCCCCCCCCGAGCCTGGTGGTAGTCAAGTACGGTATCCATGTGCTCTACGTGTTCTTTAGGGTCTGTAGTTCCATCGTATGTCTCCAGCTTGGGCGGCTTAGCAAAAGCGCGAGGGATATGATGTTCCACGATCTTCCTGGTGAATGGACCCCTTCGGTGGCTCCTGCGGTGGCGCTCTGGAGAATAACTATCTTTCGTCCGGTGACTTCGCTGAGGAGGAGAGGCTTTCCCTTCGCGATGATCGGGATACTTCTCGCGGTGAGGACGATGAGGAGAGTGACCGCTACTTCCTCTATCTGAATCGTATGGAGGTTTTCCGCCGCCTCCGTAGCGGTTTGTGGGGATTGAAGCGGCGTCGTTGATAATTGACAGTGTGTCGTGGTGTTGGTTTTGTCGAGTGACTTCCATCTGCGTAGCGATTTAGGTCGAAATATTCTCCTAATTCTCTTCAACGTGTTTGAGCATATCAGTTTGTTGTTGGAGCAGATTCATCAGATCCGTAAAAAGTTCGTTCGTCCCTGGCGGTGGAGGATTCAGTGGAGGGAGAGGAACGTCTTCCATGCCTGGAGGAGGAGGCAACGCAGTTTCGATCGGTGCGGAGGGAGGAACGCCGATCATTGCATCGAGATCAGCAGCATTCCTGTTTTCTTCTTGATTCACCGGTTCAAGAACTGGAACCGTTCGATCTTGGAAGATTTGAATCGTAGAACGCGATTCTCTTACGGTGAAAGACGGCTCGTGGTGGCTCGCCTATGAGTTCCGGCCATTTCTTCAATGGATAGTTTGGTAACTGTCAACCGTTGCAGTGGAAAAACGTGTAACTGAAAACTGGTTACGGCGGAGGAGCGCAGTAACATAAAACGGTTACAGGTAGAGGATCGTTAGACCGTGGCGCTTAGCGAACGATCTCCTCCTTCTAGTGCCAAATGATCTGTTCGGTGAGGAACTGATGGAGACAACGGTGGCGGAAATTGCTCCGATACGGTGGCGACGAGTCTTCACGGTGGAACGAAAGGTGCCTGCAGGAACGTTAGCACTCCAATCGATCAAGTCAGTAATGGAACTGAGAAAGAGTGTGTGGAAAGTGTGGGTAAAGTGAATCGTACCTTGGGGGTGAAGCTAACTCACCCTTATATAGGTGCACGCGAGAATAACTGCCTCCAAAATATGCGGCGTGTGTGATATGTTACCGCAAGTCCACAGTTAATATCGCGTAATAAAAATATCGATCCACAGGGAGTTTAGTAACTACTGATTATATTTTCAGAGTATGTTAGCTGAACAAATTAGAATTTTAAGTTTAGAAAATATTTGGTTTTGATTCAATAAAATAAAAGGCGTCTTGGGATTTATTGGTATATCTAATGACAGAAAATAATCATTCAAGCTTTGTCTCTATTCTATATTGAATCCATTTTCCAAAAGCAAGACTCTCTAAGGTAATTCATGGTCTCTTTCGAGCTACATGAATGTATCTCAATAGCAACCATGCCTATTCTCATGGTTGATTGCTATGTGAGACCCATTAAGTGCGAGTCTTATGGCCTCAAGGTTTCACAAAGCTATTCATTTGGTCTTTTTGCCATCAAGCTTTGTGACACTTGTCTAATCTCATTTGTTCCAATGTCAAGCTTCTTCGTTCTATACTTCACTTGATATTTGAAATGATGAAACTTCTCTGTTCGGTACTTCGTTCAATACTTGCTATTGAGTTTAGAAAACGATGAGATTAGATAGGAAAATGGTTTTTTATATAAAATAGAGTCTAGGCTTGGTTTGATTAGGATCTAGTCCATTAGACTTTTCCAACAATCCCAAGACTAGACTAGTCTACTCACAAGAGTTCATTGTAGACATTTGACAAAATATAAATTGCATGAATTGTAAAGACAAGAATATAAATGACGAGAATTGTAAATTTGCAGAAAAGTAAATTGCAGAAATGTAAAGAACAATAAAGTAAAGTGCAAAGAATTGTAAAAGTGCAGAAAATTATAAATGGTTGAGCTTAGAACAAGCTTGAGTTACAATCTCACTATAGTAACTTTACACTCATTCCAAGATGAGAAACAAGTCTGATTAGAGCCCTATTTATAGCCTAAAGCCTTAGACAGAGCATTAACCACGAATTACATAGCAATAATTGGCAAAAACCAAGAGTTTTCAATAATTATTTCTGACTGCATAACGCGCACGACCGTGCCATATGGGCACACGGTCGTGCCAAGTTCCAAAACGTACAGAACTGAAGAACACAACAGGTGCACGACCGTGCGCCAGGATGGCATGGTCGTGCGTAATCCTACTGCCTGGAATGGCACGGTCTGCCCAGAATCAGCGCACGATCAGTGTATTTGATGGCACGACCGTGCCATCTCACTTTTGCCTCGAAACTTGACTTTTCTTGCCCAGCTTTATGTGATTTTGCTCCAAAGTGCTTGCTCATCATTATTATTGCCTAGAAAAGGAAAACAAAGGTACTGAAGTAAAATAACTCAAGAAAATAAGGAAAAACAACTAAACTTGCATGAAAAGAAACCCTAAAAGAACTATAAATTATGACTTATCAGTGTGTGATTAGAGGACGGTTAGAGGACACGTGTGCAGCATCTGATGCACTGATGCTGGCGTGCGCCCTCAGGCGACGCGCCTCGGTGTCGTGGCGTTATTGTCCACGCGTCACTATTTGATTGACCTTTTGGCCGGTTCAAAACAATTTTCAAATCAAATATCAATCAAATCATTAAACTACATCAATTATCAATTAAGGTACACCGTATGTAGTTTAATGAGATATTAATTTTCTTTTTCAATAATAATGAAAAATTAATTGAATTTTTAATTATCTTTTAGTATTTCCTTAACTAATGGTACACTAAAGCCTATAAATACCACCTTTCATCAGTTTCTGTAACATACAATTCCTACTCTTTTTATGCCTTTTACCACAAAAAATTCTCCCCTTTCGGTGCCTTTTACCACAAAAATGGCTAAGTCTAACTATTTTGTTCCTTTGGCCTTTTTCACAGTGCTCTTCTTGCACGAGGCCATGGCTCGCATTCCCCTTGACTCAAAATGGCACAATGCAAGTGCAACCTTCTACGGTGACATCAATGGTGGGGAAACAATGCGTAAGTATCAAATTAAATTAACTCCCCTTTTGCTAATGAAAAACAATATAGGATCATTCTCACCAAGGTGTACTTTCCTTTTTTTAATCTTTATTTTTATTTTATGATTGATTTTATATACATTGAGTGGGATACTCAATAGTAGTGGTTATCAATAATGATTGATTTTGAGGTATTCTATTTTACCGTGGATTTGGTATAATTTGGTAATTACTACCGATTTTTGATATATCTAGGTATCTCAAACAAACCCTAATTGGCGATTCCTAGAAAAACTTGTATTTAATATTATATATTGTATTTATCTATTTATGCAGAGGGGGCTTGTGGATATGGAAATCTCTTTGATCAAGGCTATGATCTTGAAACAACAGCACTGAGCACGGCACTGTTTAATAATGGTTATAGTTGTGGTGCCTGTTTTGAAATCAAGTGTGTCAACGACCCACAATGGTGCAAAACAGATGTAAATTCAATAACGGTAACGGCCACAAATTTTTGTCCACCAAATTACATAGATGGCAGTTGGTGTAATCCTCCCCATCAACATTTTGACTTGAGCATGAAAATGTTCACGACAATTGCCATATACAAAGCTGGGATAATCCCAGTTCAATATCGACGTGTTCCGTGCCTCAAAAGAGGTGGTGTTAGATTTCAACTAAGCGGGAACCCTTACTTTTTGATGGTATTGGTGTATAATGTTGCCAATGCTGGTGATATTTTACGCGTGTTAATCAAAGGGTCTAATAGTGATTGGGCTCCGATGACACATAATTGGGGACAAAATTGGCACACCGGAATAAAATTGGTTGGACAAGAGTTGTCATTTTGGGTTACAACAAGTGATCGAAAAGCGTTGAAGTTTTTATCCGTTGTTCCTTCAAATTGGCAATTTGGACAAACCTACGAAGGATCGATCAATTTTTAGATGTGTTAGAATTTTGTTTAGAATTTAAAAACACATATAGTTATTCTGAAATAAATAATTAGGCATTTTATGTAATTTTTCTTTTCCTCCCAAAGAAAAAAAAAATAGTGTCTAGACACTTTATCCCAATTGTTTGGTTACTCCCATGTTTATTTATTTTATTTCTAATTTTAAAATTACTTTTTTCTTTTTTTACATAGACATATCAACAAATTACAAATACTAGTTTGAAACTATCCACTAAATATTTCATGTATGTAGTATCTCAAACTACACATAAATTTTCATTATATCCAAACAATGATTTTTTAATTTATCACTTTATTTAACATATTTTTAAATAAATTCAATCATTTAATATTTTTTAAATAATATTAATCTGAACGTTGAAAAATATTTTGTGTTTTCTTTTGTTTTATATGCATGCAATCACTTCAATGTTAATTGTTATGATTTTTTTATATAAAATCAATCCGAACTTTGAAAAATGATTTTGCATGGTCTAATGTAAGATCAAAGTATTGATTAAGCAGATATTATTTATACTATTGTATTCAATATCTTTTATTACCCCATATTTTTTTAGTTAAATGATATTGATACTATATGATCCTTCTATTTATTAGTTACAAATGATTTTTTTTTAGTCAAACAGTCTGGCCAGACGTTCAAAACCTGATCCTTGCATATTAATGTCGAAGAAGCGATCAACCATGTTGCACTTACATTACATTACAGATGATTTTTTGTTATACAATAATGTTTATAAGTATTAACACTAAATTAGATAAATTATAAGTTTGATAAAAAAAAAAGATAAATGATAAGTTTGACTGAAATAATTATGAGACATCAACAGAAATAAATATAAATATCATTTATCACATTGAAATTTTTGGAATCAATAGAAATCATGTTTTTATTTTATTTTATTAGGTTTTTAATATTAAAGTATGCATAGTGAAATATATTATCAATCATAATTAATTTTTTTAGTTGTGGTAAATTAACTAAAAATTAATATATTCTAATGCATGGGAAGTAATTTTAATTAATTAAATTGTTTTTAATTTTCCTCAAAAAAAAAATTACTTGATTGGATTTTAAGCGCAATTGCACCAAAAAAAAAAAAGCGTGAATAATTTTCTTAAGACGCGTGCAACGACCCTAAAATGAGAAAGATTTAAAGTAACCATTTAATTTAATTTATTAAATTTACTACCCCTCATTTGGAAATTAGCTATCAATGCCTCCATTTTGTTTCCGATGATTGTGATAAGCTTGCTAGGTGAATAAAAGAGAGTAAGAATAAATGATAAAAATGTTTAACCAAAATGAATTTTAGAACAATGTTTCTAAGGTTTTGATGATAACAATGTATGAAAGAACAACTGAGTACTTTAATGTGTGTTTAAATGTGCATGATCATATAATTAAATTGTAACTTGAAATTCAAGTTTTGGTTCTGATAAATCAAGCCCTGAACACAAAGGAAAGCATTTTGGTACTCAAAAGAAGCTATGAGACATAGAAGACGATATGAAAAAGGTCAACAAAAAGTCAAAGCTATGATCAGAAGATGCAAAAAGCCTTGAAAATTCTGATAGGAACAGTTCCTGATGGAATCAGATTCTAAAGGAAGCATTTTCTGAAGGACACATTAGTATCCTAGGAGACTCTGATCAGTTTTGTCTACTTTTGATGGAACGTCGCTTTCAAGTTCTTATTGCATTGTTTGTCTTCTTGTAACAACGTGCAGAAACAAACAATGAACTTCAATGGCAAAGAGAATGTAATGTGTAACACCCCAATTTTCATAGTAAGTTTTATTATTATTAGTATCGATTTGTTAGGTATTATTAATTTAATTGTTCATAATTATTGAGAGAATAAGTAAGGAAGAAATAGATAGGTTAGTTAGTAGGTTAAAGATTTGGAGAAAAATATTGTGTTGAAAGAAAAGAGCGTTTTTAGCAAGGACAATGAAGTAGAGTGCAAACAGAGGTGTGTTAGTTAAAATGGGTAGAAAAGAGGTGCAGATAGTAAGCCTGCTAAAAAGATTAAGTGAGAAATAAACCCGGTTGGTAGTTATAAATAGAAGAGAACATTAGAGAATTAGGGTTATGGAGGAAAAACAAAAGCCATCGAGCTAAAGAGGAAAACTAGGGTTAAGATAAAAGGAGGCAAAGAGAGAAGAGGTTAGGGGGAGATCCAACCCTAAGGATTCATCAATTCAGCAAACTAGAGGTAAGGGGGGAGTTATATTCAACAATAAGGGTTGTATATTCATGTGGGCAGTGAGGAGTCCTTAATCCTTGATGTTTTAATTATATTTATGATGAATCCTTGTTATACTTTATCATTTTGTGTTGTTATAGTTAAAAGATTGATTGTAGTTATGATTATGTGAAACTGATGTTGTTATAACTAGAAATTGACTGTAGTTATGATTCTGTGAATTTGATGTTGTTATAACTGTAAGTTGAATTGTTGTTATGATTTTTGTGATTTTGGTGTTGTTATGATAGAAACTTTGGTGTATAGATGGTGATGGATATTTCTAGTGAGGGGTGTTGATGTGGTTAGGATTATGAAGGAAAAATTAGGGTTATGAGATCAATGGTTAGATAATTTGGTTAGAGAATTAATCATGAGAGAAGATGTTGTGATTAAGTATAATCATAGAAGATCAGTAGGAAGAATTGGTGAAGTTTGGAGTCGAGGTGCGGTGATGGTGGATGTAGGAAGATGGAAAAAAATTGAAATAACTAGGTTTTTGTGTGGTGGGTGAAACATGAAAAAGATGGTTGTAATTGCGTGGATTATTGAAAATTAGTGTTTGGATGTTAGGGTAACCTTAGGGTAATGTTTTTGGACGATTTGTGTGCATTTGGGGTCAAAATCGGAGCTGAGAAAGCTCCCATGGCAAAAAATCTGCAAAATATGTGGATTAATGAAGACCAGACACAAGAGTTTAAAACCTTGAATACATAGTTGCAATATCTTCGTCCTCCTTCATTCTAAAAAGTTCATATTGGTGAACCAGTTGGTTTGCCTTAGCCTCTTTGACCTGTTGATTTCCTTCATAGGTAGAGCAGAGTGATTTAAAGATGGACTTTGTTGTAGATATGTCTACTATCTTCATGTATTCAGCGTAAGGCAGAGCATCCACCAGTATTCCACGAACTCTGTGATGCTTCTTGTACATCTTGTTCTGAGTGGCTGTCAGACTCCTTCTGTCTGCCACTATGCCTTCTGTATCAACCTCAAAGCTGATTCCATCTTCAATAATATCCCATATTTCATCATCAACACCTATAATATGACTGTACATTTTGTTATTCCACCATGAAAATTGTCTAGCATCTCCATTAAAAGATGGTGGTTTGACAGAATAACGGTTTTTATCAGTGGTGGAGGTGTTGTTGACATCAGGAGTGGAAATCTCAATAATTGAAGACATGTTTTTCTCTTTGGATCTTTTTATGTGGCACGGTTAAGCGACAGCGCAAAGACCGTGCTCTGATACCAACTGAAGGTGAGAAAAACACAAGAGGGGGGGTGAATTGTGTTGACTTTTTTTCTGGTTCTTTTTCTTAGTGTTAAAAAGATTATCAGAATCTGAGGAATACAAATTCTGATACAGAGTCTTAGTGCAGCGGATTAAGTACAGAAACACAAATATAAAGGCAGAGAGAGAAGGCATACACAAAGCAATTTTATACTGGTTCCTCCCACAACACAGGAGTAATCCAGTCCTCTTGCACTTCCAAGGGATTTCACTATAATCACTCAGGATTACAAATTGCTCAAGGACCCTTCCAAGATACTTCCTTTTGCTCAAGCACACCTACTCATGACTTCCTTGCTCTAGGACTCTTCCTTGCTTAAGGACAACTCCAAGAGACTTACAAATGCTCAAGCACGCAGGCAAGATACTTCCCTTGCTTAATCACAACAGATTGAGACTTCTAAATGCTCAAGGTTTCACCAAGAGACTTATACGCTCAAGCTTCACAAGCGATAAACTTCTAATTTGTTCTTACACTAGATATAACAATGATAGTGTGTGATGAACAAATGAACAGACTCTTTACAACTTTAGGATTTCTAAGATATGAACTTTGATACAAAAATCCTAAGTGTTTTGCGCTATTAGATTTGACAAAGTAATGATACAGTAAAATACCAAAGTCTTGTTTATCTTCTTCATGGTATTCAGGTCCTTTTATAGGTAGGGATTTGAGAGACGTTGGAGAAGAGTGCCAACGCAAATATAGTTGTTATGAAGCTTCAATCAAGAACGTTGGTCCTTTGCCTGATATGGATAATTCCGTTGAATAGTCTTTTGAACTTCCTTTGCTGAAAGAAGAATTATATGTTGCATTCTTTTTGTTCTTTAGGTCATTTGTCTGTTTGTGCATGTAGACATAAAAAGACAAAAGAATTGTACTTATCAGATCCTTGACAGGGACAGTTCACATAAGAAGATAAAACCTACGTGGATTCTAGATCCCTCGGGATTTTCTCAAATCTGAGGGGTCATCCAAGTTTGTAGTCTGCTTCTGAGTCTGATGACCTTCACAAAGTCTGTTGAGGAAACTCTTCATCACCTGTGTGGTATCCTTCTTCTTACGACGTTGATTTTTGGTTAACCTTCTACCATAGTCTTCTGAGATTCTCTTGGTCCTTCTGATGCTCTTCATATGTTCATCCTTTAATGATAGATTCTACCTTTGATTCTGCACACTTGAACATATGTTAGTATTCCAATTGTACTTCAATACTTTGTTATCATCAAAACTTTAGAGGAATTGTACAAGACCCTTCTTGTTCCAACAATCTCTACACATTTAGCCATAAATTTTGTGACTAGGAAGAACCACTCCTCAAATTTTTCTTATAACTCGTCCCAAGTGGCAATGGTCCCACTTGGTAAAGCCAATAAATAATCCTTAGCTCTCCCAATCAATGGCACTAGAAAAAGTCATAGTCTCTGCTAATCTTCTGTTATGTTGATCTATATGGCAAGATAGAATACGCGTTATAGAGGGTGAATAGCATTTTAAAAGTTTATCGAGTTGTTAGCGAAAGCGATTTTGAAAACAAAATTGACTTATTGGATTTATGCTTGAAACAATAACAATGACAAAAGGATTAAGAAAATGTAATGCATAATAAGATTTATTATTGAATTGAGAGATTCAAAGCCAAATCTTAATACAATCAGTGATTAATAATTCTCACACAATGTACAAAACTAGAGAAATCTCAAACCAACCCTAAGAGCAATTAAATCAACTATACTAATGAACACAAGGTATATGTGTTTGGTGAATTGACACTAGATAATCAAATGTGAAAGTGTGAATTAAGAGAAAACCTAATTCAATGAATTAAGTCAAGTTTAACAAATTGAAACAAGATCACATTCAAATCAATACTAACATTTATCAAACAAACATATACTTAAATTAAACAAAATTAAAGAGGAAAGGGAAGAGAAACGACAGAGAAGTTTCTAGTAGTTCCCCTTTCGTCCTCGCTTCGGGGTATGTCTGCTCTTCTTGATGGAAAACGTCTCTATCAAGGACTTCCACTAAAATTGAATGTTTGATTATAAGAATTCCTTCAAACTACCCTAGCTCTTCAATTCATATGCAATCATTCCCCCAATCTTCAAATACCCTTTGAAATTGGTGCTTCTTGAAGTCTTCGAATCCTCAATCACCCGTTCAATCCTTGAAGCTCTTCACTTGAACTCTTCTTTGCTTCGTCCAGTGGTTGGATCCCCTTCAACTCAAAAACTTTAGAAAGAACCTCTAATACCCTTGGAAGTGGAATGAACTCAATTCACTTTAGATCCTTGATTCCCAATCAATATCCTTGAATGCAATCAACTTATAATCCATATAGCAGTATATCAATCTATGACTCAAGAGACCACAAAGATTCTTAGAAAAAGTGTTTAATCTAAAGAACAAATGGAAAATGAGGTTTGGAGACTATAGAGAGAATAGATGCAAATGATTCAGTACTCTTGGGTATTATGAGGATATGAGGATATATATATATATATATATAAAGAGTGGTAAGTGTAAAAAGTTGGCCAAAAACAACATAGTGAATCGATTCACTTAATGTGTGATTCGATTCAGACAACAAAAACACAAGCAAGATGAGATATGAAGATTGATACGATTCAGACCAAAAATGAATCGAACCATATTGTTCAAGATGAAGGTTCATACGATTCAATTTCATGTGAATCAAATCAACAAGCCAAAAAACAAGTCCAGAGAAAAACAATGATACGAATCAAACAAATTTGATTCGATTCATGAATGATATGATTCATCAATTCATGAATCGATTCAAAATCCACAAAACACATGGGAAAATGGCAGAGACATCTTATGATACGTTTCAAATTAATTTGAATCAAATCAAACTTCTATAAACCGACTTTTGCCAAGAGAAAAGAACTTTTCTATGTGTGTATACCACTTTAGACATAAAGAACAATATGACACAAGGAAAGACAATTGCTAGAGTGTTTTAACATGATTCTATCCTATATCAATCAACAATAAAATATCATCAAATGAATCTATCTAATAAACGATATCACCTATCTAACAAACATCATCAAAACAATGACCTAAAGCTACATACGGCTTCATGTTATTCCTTTAGGGTTGTATTACTAACAAGTCTCATAAAATTTGCTCTAATGTTTGTTTGGATATTGTACCTCTTCTCCATCATACATGTTTTCTTTTAGACTAGTAAGCACCAAATTTTTTATATCAAAGGCCACCGGATGGGCTGGTTGAAATCTGTGAGTAATCTATCCTTTGTCCGTCCTTCGGCCAAAATCCCCTAGTATGCGCCATAGGGGAGGTGGATGTGGTGAGTTGTCTCCCATCTATACTTCTTCCACAAATTTGAGTTGTCTTGTAGCTTTTTTATTAGAACAAACATTCCTCTTGATCTCAGGATCATGGAGAAGTGGTTCAACACCTTTCTTGTTGCGCGTAAATAAAAAGATGCCTTGTTGCAAATAAACAAAGAGTTAGAATATACGCTTAAAACAAGAAAAATAATAAATACTAAAAAATGATTAATATGAACTAACTAAAAATGAAAACTTAAATTCCTAAATCAAATTCGGCGTTGCCTTGTTGAAATGAATCAAAAATCCCTGAAAACGGCGCCAAAAGCATGGTGTAGATAATAACAAGTGTACTATGGTTTTGTCAAGTAGTAAAATTAATAAAGTTTGTATCGACAGGGATTGCGTTATTTCAACTAAACTACTACGATGATGATTAGGATTAGTGTAACTAATTAGGGGGTTTGCACTTGGCAATATGATTGGGTTATTTTTCCTTAAGAGAGAGAGAGAGAGAGAGAGAGAGAGAGAGAGAGAGAGAGAGAGAGAGAGAGAGAGGGAGAGAGAGAGGGAGACGACTAAGTCATGTCAGAGTAACTTTCCTAAATTTTTTGAGCAACTACAAAATATGGCTACAGTGTTGACTGATTGCTTAATTTTATGATATTTGATCAAAATGGTTAGGCCAATGTCTTTGTTACTAACTCTTTTAAACGTTCGTACTCCTAAATTTAACACACAATTATTCCTAGAATATATCTATGCTAGGTAACAATCGAACAATTTATACTCTTTATTCAAGGCTAGGGTTAGCAAACCTTGATTTCACATCAATTTATGAATAATCATATAAACATAAATATCATCAAACAAAAGTATAATTGAATAAAATACTAAGCAGTCAACTGATATCCAAAGAATAATTTAAAGTTACATGATTCAAGAAATTACAGAAAGATCCTCTTTCATGACCTAGCATAGAGATATTTAGCTACTCATGATGTCTAAACACATATTAATCTATATGAATAAACCAACATAAGAAAAGAATCATCGATGATGATTCCTAGCTTCAGAAGTACTCCAGATCGCTCTGAATTGCCCGTGATTTCACATGTGTTTCGTGACACAGATATACAACTCGCGATGCGTTATTGGTTGAGGTTAGTCTTGTGATTTCATGACTTTTCTTCTGGATTCTTGACGAAAATCCCATAAAACTAACTACTTCTACTCTAAATTGACTTTAAAAGATGACTAGATATTCTATATAATTTCTTGTCATCCTGGCACCAATGATCTGGTATGGGAAAAAGATTATGGATGACACGGTTGAAGTGCTCGTGCCTGTGTGAACCGGTACGACGGAGGAGGAACTCTGATGCAGTTGAGGATCGCTTATATGGCGGAGGACGACTGTAACATCCGGGATTCGGATCCGGGATTTGGCAACTGACGGCCCCCGCGATCCCCCGCGATGCACTCATGGACTTCTCCACCCCCCAAGTGGAGTTTCATGCCTTCCGTGGGAATCGAACCGTGTACCTGGGGCCTAAGTACAAGTTCTTTGCATTCCCACTACCAATTGAGCTAGTAGCTCAATTGGTAGTGGGAATGCAAAGAACTTGTACTTAGGCCCCAGGTACACGGTTCGATTCCCACGGAAGGCAAAAACTCCACATGGGGGGTGGAGAAGGTCATGAGTACATCTCGGCCCTTGAAAGATAGGGAGGCCAGCCCATTGGGAGCCACCGGATGTTACAAAAAAGGCGCCTTTTTTGTAACATCCGGTGGCTCCCAATGGGCTGGCCTCCCTATCTTTCAAGGGCCGAGATGTACTCATGGTCTTCTCCACCCCCCAAGTGGAGTTTCATGCCTTCCGTGGGAATCAAACCCTGTACCCTGGAGGCTATAAGTACATGGCCAATGCATTCCCACTACCAATTGAGCTACTAGCTCAATTGGTAGTGGGAATGCATTGGCCATGTACTTATAGCCTCCAGGGTACAGGGTTCGATTCCCACGGAAGGCATGAAACTCCACTTGGGGGGTGGAGAAGACCATGAGTACATCTCGGCCCTTGAAAGATAGGGAGGCCAGCCCATTGGGAGCCACCGGATGTTACAACGACGGTACCTGCAAAACTGACACACGCTTTCACGCCCAAGTCAGTGTTTATGAGAGAGATAGAGAGAGAGAGAGAGAGAGAGAGAGAGGCATAAAAGATTATGAGATCTAATGGTGTAATTTGGCAAGTGAACCAAATCGTATCGAGTTATAACGTAGTAAGTTAATCGTCTCCAAAGGGATTGTCGTTCAACTCTGTAATTAGTAGAATCTATTTAGAAAAGCAAATAAAGGAGAAGATTTGAAGGTGGTTGCAGGGTTTTAATTGTCCTACCCAATGTGAGATTAAGTTTTTGTGATTCAGAAGTGTAACGACGATTAGGGAATCCTTGAATCCCCCTTCGTCTTCGTTGGAAAGTATATCTAGAAATCATTAGTTTATAACTTGCCTTATATTTGGATTTAAGAAAGTAGAACATAACCGTGTGATGAGTCTGTGGGCATTTATGTTATGAACACATGCCGTTGTCTGATTATTTTTTTGTCTTTGATTATTGTTCGCGCGTAATTTTTTATATATGAAGTATATGCTTTTTTTTGTATGATAACATTTAAAAAAAATGACATGAACACATGCCGTTGTCTGATTATTTTTTTGTCTTTGATTATTGTTCGCGCGTAATTTTTTATATACGAAGTATATGCTTTTTTTTTGTATGATAACGTTTAAAAAAAATGACATGAACACATGCCGTTGTCTGATTTTTTTTTTGTCTTCGATTATTGTTCGCGCGTAATTTTTTATATATGAAGTATATGCTTTTTTATTGTATGATAACGATTTATGTGGTGTTTTTATTATTATTTTAGATTCGTAACACCCGTAGGATGAGATGCATAAATCACGGGGCGAAGGTGGTAGATCTCCAGCGTCCACATAGGAATCAAATCTGGTTTTGGGATCCTATAAGGGCGAGTGGGTTGCATGATTTGTTGTACACAGGGTATTCTACTGTTAATCATGCTCTGCTCCAGGCGCTAAGCGAGAGGTGGCATTCTGAGACCAGCAGCTTTCACATGCCTACTGGGGAAATGACCATCACTTTAGATGATGTGGCGTGTCTGCTGCATGTTCCTGTTGAAGGAAGGATGCTGAGCCATAGGAAGAAGGTTGTCATACCCCATTTTTGACCCGTGTTCAATTCGTTTCGCTCGTCTTTTAGGCCAAAAATTTTCGTCGTTTCAAACGAAATTTCGGCAGGGAGGTATTTTAAAATACCTCATTTTTTGTTCCGAAGGCGACCGTTTTTATTTTATTTTGTTATTATTTTTATTAGTTTTTTTTATTATTTATTATCCTTATTTTATTCCTTTTTAATTTCTCTTTTTATTTTTAGTGTTTTCTGTTTTTTATTTTTTATTTTCGTTTTTATTATTAATTTTTTTTTATTTTACTGTTGTTTTTTTAGTTTATTTCTTTATCCACTTTTCAGTCCAGGCCCAGGAAGGGGCATTTTTGTCCATTTTCACCTGACTTTTTACTATAAATAGTACATTAAATGTACTATTCACGCAGTCAGAGTCAGCCAGCACAGTACACAGTACCAATCAGAAATCAGTCAGAGCCACCCATAGCATCACCACACAAACACCACAAACCACCAACACAGCCCTCTCCACCACCGTCTACCACCAACCAAAATCCATTTTCCGGCCAAAAAAAAAGAAAAACTAAAATTTTTCCTCTTCTCCTTTTCTTTTCCGAACCAACACAGAAAAAACCCAAATCACCCAAATCACCACCGTATTCATCACTGATCCAGCCACAACAACATAGAACCATAACAAAAATCAAAACGCAAAAAGCAAAAAATCAACACAGTCCAACCGTTTCATCACCAAACCGAACCATAAACCATCACGAATCTCTCACAACCCAAACCAGTCCGTCAAACACGAACCCAATAGGCTAAACCCGAACGCAAACCAAACCCAAAAGCAAGATAAAGCCGAAGCAGTAGGACAAGAAACCGACTCCAAACGCGGAATCCAAAGAGGTAGATTTCGAAACCGGTTTATTCAACTTAGATCTACACTTCTCAAGAGAGTTTTTAAGAAAAACAACTTCGTTTTTGCGTTTAGAGAGAAAAAGGAATCCCAAAAAGTGTAAAAGATTTTAAAAAGGAGAAGTTTGCCCTTTCTGGCGCGGCGGCGCCGTCCCCAGGGCTGGCCGGCCACCGTGCCGGAGTCCTTTTCCATGGCCGGGCTTTTGTTTGATCTGGTGAGAAGAGAGAGAAGAGAGAAAATGAGGGAAAGAGAGAGAAAGAATAAGAAAAAATGAAGAAAACCGGACCTGGACTCCTTATATATGCAGCTAAACCGGACCGGTTCTTCCGGACCGAACCGGTCCAGTTTTTATTCCATTACAGCCCACTGGACTTAATGCGGCCCATAATCATTTCTTTCTTTTATTTTCTGTTCTTTTCTTCTTCCCCCTCTATTCCTTCTGCACCCCCCTTCCTCTTCTCTATTCTTTTATTTTTATTTCTTTTTCTTGCACTTTTATTTTTTATTTCTTTTATTTTTTATGCACTTTATTTATTGCCTTTAATTTTCAGTACCCATGCATTTTTTTTTTATTTTTTTATTTTATGCACCATATTTATTTTATGTCTTGCATTTTTATTTTCTTTTTATTTTATGCATCATATTTATTTTATGCCTTGCATTTTTTATTTTCCAGCACCATATTTATTTTATGCTTTGCATTTTAATTTCCAGCACCATATTTACTTTATGTCTTGCATTTTATTTTCTTTTTTATGCATCATATTTATTTTATTGTCTTGCATTTTTATTTTCTTTTATGCATCATATTTATTTTATTGTCTTGCATTTTTATTTTCTTTTAGCATCATATTTATTTTATTGTCTTGCATTTTTATTTTCTTTTAGCATCATATTTATTTTTATGTCTTGCATTTTTTATTTTCTTTTTATTTTATTTTCAGCATCATATTTATTTTATGTCTTGCATTTTTATTTTCTTTATTTATTTTATGCACCATATTTAGTTATTGTTTTGCATTTCATGCATTATTTTTATTTCCTTTAGCATACTTACTTTAATGCAATTTTATTATTTTTGTCATTTATTTTATTGCCATTAGAATGTATCTAGGTCCAATGTAATAAATATAAATGAGAATATGCACCGACACCACATTTATTTTTTATGCTTTATGTCGAGGACGATGATGTAATTTTGACCGTATCCGAGGAAAAGGACCCTCACTTGATCCAACGTCATTTTGAGGGATCCGGCGCGTTTAGACTTTCTCAGCATAACTTAGTCTCTGGACCTTAGGACTTAATCAAAATTTTCACAAAAAAAGTCAAAAAGTCAAAATCCAAAAACATTTTATAATCAAAATTTCAAAAAAAATTAATCTTTTATCTTTGCTTTCTTAATCAAATTTCAATCAATCTTTAATCAATCAAACCTTTTCTTCAATTTAAAATCAATCAAACTCACTTCTTTTATTTCTTCTATGCCTTTTCGGCCTCTTATCTTTCTCTAAACTTTTTCAAACTTTAAAATCAATCAAAACCAATCACTCATTTTTTTTCACCCCGAACTACGTGATTTTGATCCCGCTCGGGTACGTAGGCAAAAGACTTTGTCTTTCCAAATCGACAAAATAACAAAAACATTTTCCTTTCTTCTTTTTCATCACTTTAATCTTTTCACACTTAGGCATTTATTTACAAACAAATAATCAATTTAGCATAAAGATAAAAATAAGCAAGAGGTTCCTATAGAGTACTATAGACGTTTAGGGTGCTAATACCTTCCCTTTGCGTAACCAACCCCCGGACCTTTGATCTCTTAAAAATAGGGTTTTTTCGAACTTTCTCCCTTTTCCTCGGAAAAATAAAAGATCGGTGGTGAGCTTCAAATTGCGAGTCAACGCTAATTAATAGCTTGATATCCAAAAATCACCGCGACAAAGGTGTCTCAGGTTGATGGGGTGGAATTGATGGTGAGGAAATTAGGTGTCACCCAGGAGTATGCAGTGAAAAACTGCAAGACTGAGTATGGTGGCTACATTAGCTATAAGGCGCTGAAGGAGCTTTATGAGGATCACCTGAGTGTGGCCACCACATTAGCGCTTGCTGAGACACAGGAGCAGCTCCAGGAGCTAGCCAGGCGTAGGGATGCCTGTGTGAGGTGTTTCCAACTATACCTGCTTGGATGTACGTTGTTCAGTGACTTGAGCAACAAACACATCGACCTAGTATACCTGCATACGATGGAGACCTTTGCTGGGATGAGGGACTACTCGTGGGGAGGAATGGCATTGGCATACCTTTACCACACTCTATCCGAGGCCTCTTCGCTTGCAGGAAAGAGGATCGGGGGAAGCACGACACTTTTGATGGTAATAATTTTAATTTACTATGTCTTTTAATAATTTACTATGCTTTTTAATTTATTATGCCTTTTAATTTACTATGTTTGCTAATAACTTACAAATGTGTTTGGTTTGTGCAGGGATGGTTCTTGGCACATTTTCCAGAAGTCTACCCATATGACCATAATGATAAATACAAGCAAAACTATCCTTGCGCGGCCAGATGGATTCCACACAGGGGTCATGCGAATCTGTAGCCATACCGTCTGGCGCTGGATCGTTTGGAGATGGATGATGTTACCTGGATGCCATACGAGGATCATAGGTAGATCCAAGAGTTTGTGAAGATATGCTGGTATTCAGGATGGATCATGTGTGGTCGTGACATCATCTACCGTCACTTGCCTAAGCGGGTTAAAAGGCAATACGGGTACGTGCAGGACATCCCCCGAGCTCCGACGTCTGTGCTTCCTCTCCATTTTCAGGCCGTTGCACAGCCTTTCCTAGACTTCTGTGTGCACATCATTCCTCAGGCTGCGTGGGGTAGGGAGGTTGATCAGCCATGGCAGTACGAGGAGGGATACATAAGGTGGTACGGACATGTGTCTCACCCAAAGATTCTGCCACCTATTGATGGATCTCCTCCGAGGCCAGCAAATGAGGAGCAGATCATTGCACGCCATCAGCAGCGGCACCAGGAAAGAGGCTCGCCTGATACCATTGACATGGTTGGTGGACTTGCTAGCCAGGCTGATGACTACTTGAGTCAGGAGGCGATGAGCAGTGAGCAGCTATATCAGGCGATGCGCCATATCAGAGACATGATGACACCGATACTGTCCAGGAGGTCGAGGAGGCGGCAGCAGCAGCATCATGATGACTAGGATCAGGATTAGGACATTTTTTTAGGACTTTTGTTAGTTTTTTTTTTTTACATTTCTTAGAATTTTTTGTAAATTTATGACACATTATCGTAGCTTTTTTGGTACAATTTTAACATGATTTCGGGTTTATTTTGCTTTATTTTGATTACTTCGAAACAACAATAACAACAATTCATTCACGATCCGAACTAAAAATTCACACAATAAGCGTTACATTACATTACATTATCCCTAAATATGTTGTAACATCATGAATGATGTTGGATTTTAATTTAATTCTTGAAAGTTTGCGGAAAACATATATATGCTCTCGTGTCTTATACTTAGTGTTGGACTCAAAAGAATGAAGAGAACACAACACATGTATTCTACCAAATCAGCTATATATGTTTTCACATCGAATTCCCTCATATAAGATGAGTCATGACAAAAAGGAATGCGTTCTAATATATTATTTTGAACTTAATCCTACTGCCCTGCCAACTGACAAAGTTTCAATTGACAGAGGAGCATGATCAAGTACAAAACAACATCTTAGAACTGCATTCCCTTTTGCCACACTCATCTTATACGAAGAAATTCGATGTGAGAACCTATATAGCTGATTCGGCAGAATACATGTTGTGTTCTCTTCATTCTTTTGAGTTTCCAAAAAGACTTGCAAACCCTTACACTAAGTATAAGACACTTCAATGCCAAGATTTTCCGCAAACTTTCAAGAATTAAAAAAAAATCCAACAAAATAACGACACAACATAATAATACTACCTAAACATCTTCATTCGGCCGAATCAAACTCTTGAGAATATCTTCAGGCGACCTCAGCAACATAACATCCATCTCGAGGGGGATCATGTTCGGCTCAGCAAATATCGAGAACATGGTCCTCACGTCGTCGTCGTTCGTTAACTCCGACCGAGTGAACAACAAATTCTCGTCTGAGTCGAACGATGGACGGTGATACCAAACGTATTCCACCCTCCTCGCGTCTCCGTGGTTGATTCGTTGGTTGATTTCATGAAGTAGATCCTTCAATTCTTTTAACGTTACATCGTCGCGAACCTTGAAAAAATGTTGGTTACCACCGTTGAAGGATACATGAAAGTATACTTAAACCATTTTTTTCAGATCTACACCATAAGAAATTAAAAACAATCCAATTAAAAACTCATTCAAACATTTCATCAAACACTTGTAGTGCAAATTATACATAAACCCTAAAGCTAAAAATTACAACATAAACATGCAAAGATTTAAACATTTAAGCAACATAAGTCATTTCCATGTAAACAATATATCATTTCTTGCCAAAAAAATCAAAAATTAAAGAAAGTCTAAAACTAAAAAAAAATAAATTAAGATAATAAATGTAACATATAAGCATAAAATGACAATGAACTTGATTATGGAAACTTACTTGTTATTGGAGTGTTGGTTGATTTGAGGTTGAAAATTTTGAGATTTTTGAAAGATTTGAGAGAGTTGAGTGTTGGAAGATTTGATTTGAGATTGAAGAGATGAAGTTGGAGCTTCTGGTTGCTGAGCTTCATAAGTAATGATCGCAGCGGCATTTAGCTGCCGATGGGGACGGCGGCAACTAACTGCAGCCGGACCATTCTCATCGGCAACTAACTGCCGCCGGATCATGCCCATCGGCAACTAACTGCCGCCGGGGTAAAAACGTAAATTACTGGTGTGTTTTAACTTTCTTTAAAGTGGGAAAAACAATTGTCCTATTCTTTCTTAAGGAAATATTGAAAGTGCAATGACATTTTTTTAGGAAAGAAGGTGCAATGACATGATTACAAATTTATTGGCATCTCAATCAAGTTGGGAAAAAAACAAAATTAAATGCAACCATATAATCTAAAAAGAATTATAAGAGCAAATTCAATGGTGATTTAATCAAAGGGTTATTTTGTGGGTTCAATAAATCATACTCCATCCTTCCCTATTAATAGGAGTAGTTTACAAAAAAGTTTTGTTCCTAAATATAAGATCATATACAAATTCCTAGATGTATTAATTACTCTTTTTTCAAATATACCCCTTATTAATACTATCAATTTGTCTTGGTATATGAAAAGTTAACATTAAATATATATTTAATTAAGGGTAATTTAGTAATAGTCACACACATTTGAGACAACTTTATTACTTTAACAATTTTTTTTAATACACGTGATTTTTGTAAATTACTCCTATAAAAATGGACGGAGGAAGTATCATCTTAAGGATTCTTTTTATACGTTTTATCTCAGTGGCTCAATGCAACAATTCATTCTTCACTATTAGTTCCATTTGAGCCACACCTCACTTGAATTTAAATAAACTAAATTAATTTATTCACTATTAGTATTGTATCCAATGGTAATAACATTCATTCAATTTTTCATTATCTTTAATTTTCAAAGTAACCTTGCTTTGCTTCTGTGAAGTAACATTCTCATTCTCATTCATTGGTGCGCGTTATCTACCTTTTAAGATTCCTTTTTTATTTGCTCCAACTTTTTAAGATTCCATATAAGCTACTAGTTGACTAAACATATATTATTATTATTTTCATCCTTAAAAATACAACAATATTTAATTATTTATTTAACTTTCTAAGATTCCACGAAGTATATCTCTCAGAAAAAATTTCATAAACTGTAAGGTATTTATTTAACCTTTTATAATATGGATATTTATTTAAATAATTCGTTAATTCCATGATTTTTAATTATTTTTTATCTTTTTAAAAAATATTACTTTTATTAATATTTTTGACTTCATTATTCAAATTAATCTCCAAATCCAAAATGTGTACTATCCCGAGATATTCCACCTGAAAATTGACCCCTACGCCAAAATTACCGTAGCAAGTAGCTTCAAAGCATTTTATTAACTAAAAGAAAAGTAGTTTCACAGCTGCAAACAACAAAAATCATTACTTACCACAAGTTAATGTTGGAATATTTAATTATAATTTAATTAATTATTATATTCCAATGGTTATTATGTGGGCATGTATATCTATTTTAATTATATTAACTATTTATCTTTGAAGGGCCTTAATTGATTAGTGATCAAATAATGAAAAAGGCTTATAAGATTTCTATTAAAAACAATAAGTAGTTATTTAAGGGATATGGGCTTGGATACGGATGTCTGGATGATCCATTAACGGAATAATGGGAAACTCTAATGGTCATCCAACCCAATATACCGTACAATGGCAAAACCGCTCTTCTCCCCATCTGTTGTTTCAGATTGCTGCTACCGGAAAACTCCTTTGTCATGGATCCAGGTATTCCTATGACCTTGAAAATTGAATTTCAATAAATCAAACATGTTGTATTTGATCATAAACGTATGTTCAATTCTTGCTTCCACTGATGATTATCAATTTAAATTAAATTGAACCTGTTTATGAAATTAAATACCTAACAAATGGTATCAGAGCCACCTTCATGTTTGATTATTGGGATTCGCTTTTACTGTACCTTTGGTTTACAGTGCAATCACTTTGGTTTATTTATTTTTTTTAATCGTTTTTCAATACGGTACAATTTATCTTTAAGCAATTATGTGTGCACGGCATAAAGCATCATTAATCGCTTTCAGCCGTATTTTTTTTCAAAGCAATTGTTTCAATTTTTTTTCATGCTATTGTTTCAATCGCTTTCAGCCGTATTTTTTTTCAAAGCAATTGTTTCAATTTTTTGTTTCAACGCCGCCGTCCAATGCTTTCAGCCGTATTTTTTTTCAAAGCAATTTTTTTTCAAAGCAGTTGTGTGCACACGGCATCTGTTCCTTTTCATGTATCATGTCTATTATTATTATTGAAGTTATGCACGGCATCTGTACCTTTCTTCCAGCATTATTAAGCAATTCCTTTTTTATTTAATGCTATTATTAAGTTGATTGGGTCTGTTCCTATTGTGCACGGCAATTGAAGCGGTTGGAATTTAAAAGAAAACAAGTAAATTATTTTGGTTCATTCAACTTTGTAGATCAATGTCAAAATTTGTGTTTTTTGCTACACTGTTATGTGTCATTGACTTATTGGATGAGTTTAAAGTTTTTTTGTTATTCTTTTTCAGACTAAAGTTAGTCTAACCAAATGGTTTGTTTTTTTTAATCTTATAAGGATTTGAATTTGATTTTCTGTTTTATTTTCAAATCAAATCTTTTGGTTTAATTCATCCATAAAGTTGTTATATGATTAGCAAATAAGTGTTTGGATTTGATTTGACATGATTTTTTTTTCAAATATCATTATCATATCTTACAATTTAATTTCTATTTGAAATTAGTTTTGATTCACGAAGATTTTGTACATAAAGTTTATTTTGAGAAAAATAAGGCATATATATATTTGGTAATTATATATATACTTGTGGAATATTTGTTGCCTTTTACTAATAAATCTCAAAATATTGTTGCCTTAATTTTGTAGTGCAGAAAAATAAGTCTTAGATTCTTTAAATTTTTGGGAAATAATAATTCTAGTTTTGTTTGTTTGTCTATAGACATATAAAGTTTGTTTCCTTTATTTAGGAAAACATTTATGCTAGAGTTATGTTTTATTTTGTTTAAAGAATCATTCAGTTTATATATATGAATCAATTGTAGCATGAATATTTTTGGCATATAAGATTCAATTTTTTTTTTCTTTATTTGATTTGAAATTGAATATTTGGTTTATAGCATGATTGTGATGTTTGAGATTATTGTTATTAAGTTTCTACAATAACATCATTTTTCTTTTCCTCCAATCATGCATTTTTTGACATATTTTATGCTATTTATGTTTTCGCTTTTATGCGATACCTGTAAATGTATTGTCATACACACATTGGTGTGATTGTTGACTTGCATCTTCTTTCAAATTCTTGTGAATTTGTCTTCACACTTAAGGGTTGCTGAGTGGCCTTATGGTTACTTAGCGACATAATGGACTAATTCGGCCTACATTATGTTAGTAGTGCCTTGTAAATTTAAAGATCATTCCCATTTAAAAACATTTAATTTATTGTGAAATGTCTAGTAATTGCAGTTGTTTTGGTTGAAGCAACATGTTGCCAAAGTAACCTCTGTTAGATTTAATTCAACTGAACTTACAAAAGACGTAGTATGCAATTATTCATGCGAGTTGTAGTCGGCCCCAAGGAAGACACAACTTGGCCGGATAATTACATGCATGTGATAGTAAATGTGTGGTGATTATAAAGTAATTTTCCATGTAAATAATAGGATACCCTAAGGTGACTATTATTTGACAGGACTTATCACCCCATTTAATATATATTAAAATTGTCTAGTAATTGCGGTTGAGTCGGTTGAAACAATAATGTTGCCCAAGTAACCTCTGTTGCGTAGATTCGACTCAACTGAAGTTACAAAAGATGTAGTGTGTAATTATTTATGCGAGTTGTCGTCGGCCCCAAGGAAGGCACAACTTGGCCGGATAGTTACATACCTGTGGTGGTAAATATGTGGTGGTTATAAAGTATTTTTTCCATGTGGATAATAGGATGCCCGAAGGTGACTATTATTTGACGGGACTTATCACCAATGTTTGATCATCGCATTGAGAGTATCGCTTGCAGTTAATTTTTACAATCCGAAGATTGGGAATTAATGGTGCGTTTGATATCTTGTTAAGGTCTTTTATTTACAAATAAAGATGCACGTTTCTATAATATTTTATTGACATGTGTGATAATGTTGTGTGAGTGTAAACTTATTTATACATTTAAGAGTTTACATTCGCACGAATATAATGGTAAACATATGACAATTATAAGAATTTATTCTTTGTCAAAGTAAATTGTCATTGTTTGATCATTGCTGTAAAATACCACTAGCAATTGATATTATTGTTTAAAGACTTGATATTAATGGTGCACTAGGTATTTTTTGTGAGTGCTTTTGCTTCTCTTGTTCTCTTTAAGCTAATACAGCTTATGTATCTGTTAATTTGAGTTAAATTTTTTTTACTCTTAAAAGTTTTAACTTTTAGGAATTAAAGAATAATATTAACATTGTTCTTGGATCTAGACCTTATATAAGGGTGGTGAAACTCGCATTCTCTCGCAAATTCAGTATCTAATGTGAGGATCAAGTTTGACAAGTGAGTATACGTCAAATCTTATAGGTCTTATGTGATCATAAAGTTAAAAGTGTAGTACCCCAATTTTGTCCTAAGCCTTTTAAAACAAAAAAAAAAAAAATCAAAGAGGGAGGAAAAGTCAAAGTCAACAAAAGTCAACAGAAAAGTCAACATTTCAAAAATGATGACTTCGCACTGCGAAGCTCACTTCGCACTGCGAAGTCTGCGAATTTTCTGCAGATTTTCAGATTTTTGATTTTTCTGTTTTCCTTTTCTTTTATTGTATTCCAGTCATTATCTATAATTATTATCATGTATTATTATCATGGATAATGCTGGATTTAACCAAGTGGAAGAAAAGAACATGTGACAATTGGAAAAGCAAAAGGGAAAGGAAGAGGAAGCAAAATTGATCAAGTAACCTAGCCACTTGCTGACTTTGGGCAGTCATTTCCCCTCCCACTTGACCTGCAACTGACCCTGCTACTTGCCAGCAACCACCTTGCCATAGGCTTTATCAAAACCACTCAAGGATTAAGGCAAAGTTGCTGCCCCTGTTTTGCAAACAGCCTTGCTTTCATCATTTCCATCATTTTTCTGTCAGAATTCAGCTGCTTTGGGAGCTGAATTCGTCCAAGGTCTTGACCCTTGCAGCAAGCCAAGGTCACCTCTTATCCTTAGCATTAAATGCAAAGCATTTCAGTCATGATCATAGCCCAAAAACAGCCCTGCTGCAGATTTTGTCATCATGACTTTTGATCTCATTTTGGCCTATAAAAGCAAGGCATTGCTGCTGAATTCAAGGGGGTGCTAGAGAGGGTTCAGAAGGGGATTGAGAGGGTTAACATACAGAGGTTTGAGAGCAGAAAACCAGTGCAAATTCGAGTGAAGTGCTGCACATTTTTCTCACAAAAACAGAGTTGGTTTTTTGAGCAAGTTTAGAGCAAAATTCCAATCCTTTCTTGCACAAACCATCTTAAACCAACACAAAGTAATCAAGCACTCAAAACAGCACTAAACCTCTCACAAAGAGTGAAGAACTAAGGCAATTTGTCACTGGTTGTGTTCATCAAACTTGTCCAACCTTGCAAAACCATAAGCATTCAAGCCTCTTCCATTTCCTTGCAAACACAAGCCTTGGGCTAGGAGCAGGTAAGTCATTCTAACTTATTTACACTCCATTTGCATACTACTTTCATTTGTTTTGTTTTCAATTGGGTTCAATCTCAGTTTTGCATTTTTGAGTTTTTACTCATTTTGGATTTAAAACACTTTTGAACACAAAAGAAATCCCAAAGTTTGCAAAACCTTTAAACTAAGTTGTTGCATTCATTTCATTGCTATTTTCAAAGCTTTTCACTCCTCCTAAGGTTTTGAGGCTAGTTCAGAAGTTGCTTCTGAACAGAAGTTCAGAAGCAGCTTCTGAACTCAAATTTTCGCATACTTCGCAGTGCGAAGGTCTGGTCGCAGTGCGACCATGACAGAATTCAGAACATGAATTCAAAATCCAATTTTTGAGGTTCTAACCCAAAGCTCAGAACCTAAGAGGTTTGAAACTCATTTTATTCAAACCATAACAAGGATTTTGCACAATATTGACAAATTCACAAGTTCGTGTAACGCTTTTTGGAATAACTTGCAAAACAAGTTATGTTCATCAAACTTTCAAAACAAACTTGAGCAATAGGCTAAGTTCATCATTTTCAAAACCAAACTTGAACAAAAACCTTGTTCATGATTTTCAAATCAAACGTGAACTTAAGCCGAACTTGTTCGCTTTTCAAAACCATTTTCAAAATTGAGCCGAACTTGTGCATTATTCACAAACTTGTGCTTTTCCATAAACTTGGACAACCTTTGTTCATAGGTTGCAACAACCAAGTGTTTTGTTCACTTTGGGATTTCTTGAGTTCCATAAAAACTTGAATGAAAAAGGGATGGTTTGACGTATGGCTCTCCATTTCCCCGGTTGTACGAATGTGTGACGTATGTCTCGTCGTTCGGACAATTGTCATTCTATTTTCAAAAACATAAAACAAACCCAACACACCAATTTGGCCCCCGTGGTCAATCCGAACCTTTCTTGGTCCTTCGGGACCAATTGAACCCTCTCTTGACTCCGTTGAGTCAATCGAAACTTTTTCGGTCCGCCGTGGCCATTTCAATTCAATGCTTGATCCCGTTGGATCCATTGAACCTTTTTCGGTCCGCCGTGACCATTTGAGTCAATGCTAGATCCGGTTGGATCCTCTTTGAACTCTTTCTTGACTCCGTTGAGTCAATCGCAACTTTTTCTCGGTCCGCCGTGACCATTTTAATCAATGCTCGATCCCGTTGGATCCATTGAACTTTTTTCGGTCCGCCGTGACCATTCGAGTCAATGCTAGATCCGGTTGGATCCTCTTTGAACTTTTTCTTGACTCCGTTGAGTCAATCGAAACCTTTTTCGGTCCGCCGTGACCATTCGAGTCAATGCTAGATCCGGTTGGATCCTCTTTGAACTTTTTCTTGACTCCGTTGAGTCAATCGAAACCTTTTTCGGTCCGCCGTGACCATTTGAGTCAATGCTAGATCCGGTTGGATCCTCTTTGAACTCTTTCTTGACTCGGTTGAGTCATTTGAGTCAATGCTAGATCCGGTTGGATCCTCTTTGAACTCTTTCTTGACTCCGTTGAGTCAATCGAAACCTTTTTCGGTCCGTCGTGACCATTCGAGTCAATGCTAGATCCGGTTGGATCCTCTTTGAACTCTTTCTTGACTCGGTTGAGTCATTTGAGTCAATGCTAGATCCGGTTGGATCCTCTTTGAACTCTTTCTTGACTCGGTTGGGTCATTTGAGTCAATGCTAGATCCGGTTGGATCCTCTTTGAACTCTTTCTTGACTCAGTTGAGTCATTTGAGTCAATGCTAGATCCGGTTGGATCCTCTTTGAACTCTTTCTTGACTCGGTTGGGTCATTAACCGGATCCTCTTTGAACTCTTTCTTGACTCGGTTGGGTCATTTGAGTCAATGCTAGATCCGGTTGGATCCTCTTTGAACTCTTTCTTGACTCAGTTGAGTCATTTGAGTCAATGCTAGATCCGGTTGGATCCTCTTTGAACTCTTTCTTGACTCGGTTGGGTCATTTGAGTCAATGCTAGATCCGGTTGGATCCTCTTTGAACTCTTTCTTGACTCGGTTGAGTCATTTGAGTCAATGCTAGATCCGGTTGGATCCTCTTTGAACTCTTTCTTGACTCGGTTGAGTCAATCGAATCCTTTTTGGTCCCCTCGCGACCATTTCAAACCTTTTCCCAACGGACATACTTTTAACATTTCTAGCGCGATTTTAAACAAACGCTTAATAAGTCTCCCAAGCCCGAGCATACAAGCTATACGCTTAATAAGTCTCCCGAGCGCGAGCATACAAGCTACGTTGAATTGCCAGAATTTGGTTAAAACATCGTCCATTTAAAATTAACCAACATATGTACGTTTTTTCTACCAAAGAACTACGTACGCTTTGAGTTCTCCAACTACCGGGAGATACGTAGGAGCAAGATCGACATCTTGTCAAGCGCAATAATAAAAACTTTCTTTTTCCCTTTCGTTTGTTTTTATCTCTTTTCCCCCCTTTTAGTATATTTTCTTTTGACATAGATAAGCATGCGCGCAAAACATTTAAAAATAATTTAAGCTTTAGCCGAATAGAAGGTTCCCGTTGAGTACAACGGACGTGAGGGGTGCTAATACCTTCCCCTTGCGTAATCGACTCCCGAACCCGACAATGGTTGCGATGACCATCCTTTTCCTCATCGTCAAAGGGTTTTATTATCGTTTCCCTTCAAACAAAAAACTTAAGGGTTTATCAATGTTCCCTTTACACAAAAACTTTGGTGGCGACTTCACAAAGGCCCTCCGAGCGTTCGAGGACGTCCTCGGAGGATTTGCGCGTTTTTTAAACGAGGTGCGCACAAAAAGATCAGAAATCATATAAGTGTTATTTAAGTTGACAATTTTTTGTCATATTTTCTTTGCCTAAACTAAGGTACTTTTAAAGCAATACATAGAAAGACAATCTCTCATTGGAGAGTGATATTTCATTACGATTATTGGGCAAAGAAAATATTGAGCACATTATGTAAATATTTAATCTTGCTCAGACATTATAATTTCGACTATCAGATGACTTGTTCGAAAATTCAGTAATTTCGACTATCAGATGACTTGTTCGAAAATTCATCATTTAGTATTCTCTTTGCACAATTGAACTGTTAAAGTTAGAAATGATCCTTTAAAGGATCAATTCATAAAGCGTGCAAATAAAGAAAAGCTGAAGCAAGAGAAAATAAAATAGTGTTCATTCGGAAAATACCTCAAAAAGATAAGGGCAAATAAAGAAAGGTAATCTTGACTGACTTATGTCCAATGATGTTGAAAGATATATCAATTTAGAATGGACAAAGTCGATAAAGATTGTTTATTCATTTTATACTAATTTTAGATTGTCGTAGCTAGCTTATTTTTGTATTTAAAAGACAATTTGGTGAATCATTATTTGAATTAATTTTTGTTTTAATTTCTCTTTGACTAAATCAAGATATTTTTTAGTTTTATTTTCAAATGATGATTCAATCTGTCTTTTAAGTTTAGTTATTAGAGTCGATTCAGTAATGACTTGTGACATTCTATAATTGTTTAAGGGTTTGAAAACTATAAGTTTTTCGTCCCACAACTTAAGGAAATTTGAGACATAAATTGTTAAGTTTCCTTGAGGATATTGAGTTTGGGGGAGAGATATGGTAATAGAACAAAATTGAATGAGGAAGACTTAGTTCCAAACTGATTCATATAGTTACTATTATTATAGTACATTTGGATCCTCATGAGGACATTATTGTTCTTCCTCTCCATCAAGTTAAGAAGTTAATCCATATAGATCAAACTCAACACCCTCAAGAACTAGGGCATCTGGTGTCATAAAGAATTGACTAATAAGAGAAATTCTATTTGAAATACTCTATTAAGACAGTCATGATACTAGTTTGCTTATTATCATTTTGGAGCTGCATAATATGGATTTCAATATAGTGTTTCTTAATGGTGACATTAATGATATAATATGGTGCAACGGAATAAAGCTTTTGTGTCAATTGATACAAAGTAGATGGTTTGCAAAGTCATGAAATCCACTTATAAGTTAAGAAATTTGTCTCTTTAGTGTTACCACAAATTCTCATAAAGTAATTGTCTCATTTGGTTTTGAGATAATATTAAGTAGAGTTTTGGGTTTAGTAAGCTTAGTGGGAGTAAATTTATATTCCTATTTTAATGTGCCAATTTTATTTTATTTAGTCAACTATGATATATGTTAGTAATGTGAAACCAAGGAAATCTCTAACAAAAGTTAGTGATGAAAGATCCTGGGGACACCTCTTTTGTATTAGGCATTTCAATGCTTAGAGATTCTTCTCAAGGTATTATTCGGATATCACAAAAGAGTTATATCAGTAAAGTTGAAAATAAATTGACATTAAAGTTAATAAATTTTTGGATGATCTCAATCATCGAGAGAGACTTTTCAGTCTCAAATATTGCCCATTAGGAAATTTATGAATTCAGAAATTTAAGTATTTTCCTACACTTTTCCTATAGGATTTTTATGTATGATTTTATTATACGCATTTGGAAATAGCGTATATAATAAGATTGTTTGGCAGATATGTGAGCAATTCAAAGTTTGAATTGTTGAAAATGCGACCATAAGGATTCTTTAAAGAGAACAAGAGAGCTTATTCTCACATCAGGGATCTGACAATTTGGAGATCATTAGTGTGTTAGACTCTGACTTTTGGATGTGTGTATATAATACACATCCTAACCCAGGAAATGATTGTAAGTGTTTATGTCACTTGGTTGCATAGTAAAAGGGTATTGAAAAAACCATTTAAGTTATATAGTGACATAATGTAGTCATATAATGTTTTAATAACAAAGTTTATAAGGTTCATCCCCTTATAAATTATTGTTGTTAAATGATAGAACATTAGAGACAAACTTTATGCTAGGTGACCCACTAATCAAAGACATGACACATAAAGTCTTTCATATGGTTGTTGTCATTAAGGATGTCTTAGATTAGTGGGAGTCTCTTTTATTCTATGTTCTATACTTCTGTTTTGATATCGATACAGACTTTATGTTATGATTTTCTGCAGAAATAAAGTTCATGAAGTTATGTTTGTTATAACCATTTCTGTATCATTTTGTGCAAATATTGAATTTGCAAACTTCAGTTTGATCTCACTAAAGACTTATGTTGGACCAGTTGGAAATAGGCATGATTTAGAGATCACATTGCATGAAATTTCCATGCCACTCACCCATATCGATCTATGTCATTGAGTTCATTGACATGGTGGTCGTCGGAGTTCCGTCACGTTATATGTCAGTGACGACAACCGCGGTGGTCCCATTATTAATGTATGAGATGAACCAGATTGTAAAGTTGAAATCTAACGGTAGATAGCATTCAGATGTGCACCTAAAGAAATGATATAACTATTGTTTAGATACATTGGCCAAGTGGGAGATTGTTGGAATATTTAATTATAATTTAATTAATTATTATATTCCAATGATTATTATGTGGGCATGTATATCTATTTTAATTATATTAGCTATTTATCTTTTAAGGGCCTTAATTGATTAGTGATCAAATAATGAAAAAGGCTTATAAGATTTCTATTAAAAACAATAAGTAGTTATTTAAGGGATATGGGCTTGGATACGGGTGGATGTCTGGATGATCCATTAACGGAATAATGGGAAACCCTAATGGTCATCCAATATAAAAGAGGCTATGGTCCCCAATATACCGTACAATGGCAAAACCGCTCTTCTCCCCATCTGAAGCGCATAAAGGCATAAGGGTTCAGGTTGAGGAAGAACCAAACAAGCCGCCGCTGACTTTGCTGTTGTTTCAGATTGCTGCTACCGGAAAACTCCTTTGTCATGGATCCAGATATTCCTATGACCTTGAAAATTGAATTTCAATAAATCAAACATGTTGTATCTGATCATAAACGTATGTTCAATTCTTGCTTCCGCTGATGATTGTCAATTTAAATTAAATTGAACCTGTTTATGAAATTGAATACCTAACAGTTAATATTTTTGTGCTGTCACAGTATCTCTTGTTAAGGTATATTACGTGCAGATTGTATACACATCGCGTCTAACTAGCTAGTGAGGTGTGAGTCATTATGATTAGCATAAAGACAAATTAATGCACCGTTTGACTTATGACATATTTAGTGTATTTAAACTCAGCATTCACTTCAAAAGCTCAAATAATTTTTTAGCCAAATGTACAAAATGAAACCATGGATTCTTTATTTATGACCTTGACTAAGGTTTCTTCCTTTCTTGATTGATTGATTGAAGAGAATTAAGAATCTAAGGTAGCCATGGTCATCAGTGAGACTCCACCACGTCTTGAGGTAATATATAACTTTAGCTAAACATACATGCAATATTTGTTCATTTCAATTCTTTGGAATTTTGTAGGGCAAATATGCTGCAATAGTGATTTGCTGGTTTCTTGGCATTGGGGGTCTTTTCGCTTGGAACAGTATGCTCACAATAGTAGATTACTATATTTACTTGTTCCCGGTAATTTATCTATTTTCTCATGCATTTCATAGTTGATCTAGTTGCTAGATAATTCCTTTGTTGTAGCAGCATTACAGACATGCTTGTTTCCTGAATTTGAGATGGGCACAACTCTACTTTCATGTTTCTATCAAATTATGTTTTTTAGTTGAGAGTTCCACGTTGGATGAGTTTTACCTAAAAAAGAGTTTACAAGTGGAAGATATATCTTACTTTACAAACCAGATTTGTAGAGTTTGGTTAGACCCAACCCAAATCTTAAGATGGTACCCAACCAAAATCTGTTGGTCCAGGAACGCTATCTTCCACTCTTAGTCCTTAATATGAGGAAGTGTGTTGAGAGTCTCACATTTGATGAGATATGACATGAAAATGTATTTATAAGTGGAAAATTGTTCTTCCCCCATGCAAAATTGTTCACTCCCACATGAACTGACCAAAATACCTTCAGCGTGAGTTAACTCACGTTCGGTATACTCTCATGTGAGTTAACTCACGTGGACTGTCTTCCATCTTTGTTCTTTCTTTGATTTTCATTTTCATCAAAAGAAAGAAAACAAGGTATAATCTTATGGCATCAGTAGAAGTCTAGACTCTAAAAGACTAAAATGTTTGAAACTCCACAAGAAAAAAATGTTTACTTAATTTTATAAAATTAGTCAAATCAGTATTGTTTAGAATATATAAACCTAAGCCAAGTTGTTGTATGCTAGTTAGTTTTTCAGCTGAAGCAGCTGGATTTGCTTCTAATTAAGTACTTGAGAAGGATTTGAAATTGACAATGGGCACATATCAAAATTAATATTAATTGGAAAAAAAATGATTTATCAATGGCTTCTAAGTACAATGTATGAATGTGCTTCGAAGCTATAAGCGTTGCCAAACTAACTGCTAGTTTATTCTATTATAGTGCCTCTCTCTCTCAAGTCTTAAAGATAAACAATTACCCGGTTATATAAATTTCTATTGTCAAATTAATTGCTATAAAACATTTATTTCATAGTATTCTTTTGAAACTGGTAATCAAGGAAAATGACAACCATTTGTTTCATAAGATTATACCTTGTTTTCTTTCTTTTGATGAAAATGAAAATCAAAGAAAGAACAAAGATGGAAGACAGTCCACGTGAGTTAACTCACGCGGTGGTTCGACGTGAGTTAACTCACGCTCACGTGGGGTATACCGAACGTGAGTTAACTCACGCTTGGGGTATTTTGGTCAGTTCACGTGGGAGTGAACAATTTTGTATGGGCGAAGAGCAATTTTCTTGTAAGTGGGATACATCGTCATCTTTTAAGCCAGTTTTGTGAGTTGAGTTAGGCCCAACCCAAATCTTAAGATTTTACAATATAGATAATGTCTTAGCTAGCTGACCAAAATTCAAAGAATTGGCTTAGACAACAAAAGAATACACAACTAGTGCCTTTAACAAACTCAATTTTAAGGAAAAATGTAGGGTTAACCAATATCCCAGATTGTTATTTTGATAACATAGAATAAACAACAGAGCTTGCCTTCAATTTTAAGTGATTGCTTGCCGCTTTGCTATTAAATTTAACAATAAAGGATTAATCGTACTATAATGAATTTCTTTTGTCATTGTCGTTATTTACGCAGAAAATCAACAAACTTTCTGAACAGAACATTGAAATGATTGTATGCCTATCACTAAATCTTCTAGTGAAGTGATTATTGTTTTTTTTCTTCAAAGCATACGCATCTGGTTCTCCAATATTGTCACTAGTGATGTGATCATAGGACTGCCTTTGAATAAAAGTTTGTAATTTCCTTTCTTCCTTGTGCAGAAATACCATCCTTCTAGGGTGCTTACCATTGTATATCAGCCATTTGTATTTGGAACACAAGCAATATTGGCTTACAATGAGGCCAAAATCAGTACAAGGCTGCGGAACCTGTTCGGATACACTGTGGTTTTCTTTGGCATTTTGGCGTTGTTAATTGTAAATCCTGTTCATTTGTTTGTATACTTTTGTTCCTCTAGAATATGCATTTATGTTTTATTTTACTTCTATCTACTTGCCATAGTTGGATTTAGCAACATCTGGTAAAGGAGGGATTGGAACTTTTATTGGTATATGCATAGTTAGTGGTGTATTCGGAGTGGCTGATGCCCTTGTACAAGGCGGAATGGTGGGAGACCTGTCCTACATGCTTCCAGAATTCATTCAGGTCAGCATCACCAACTTAACTACTACTATGAGGTTCAAAAGATACTTCCAACATTTACATTTTATAACGGTTTTAGTGTTCCAGTCTTTCCTTGCTGGTTCTGCAGCGTCAGGTGCGCTAACATCTGCGTTGAGATTAATTACAAAAGCTGCGTTTGAGAATTCTCCGGATGGTCTTCGCAAAGGAGCTAGTAAGTTTAACTCTCCAATGCTTAGCTTGGAAAAATTTATTGAATCGGAGTTTATATGTATTAACGGGTAACATAGAGATTATTTTAAGCTTTTAGATCTTCTATAACTAGCCTCTATTTTCTGTTTTGTATTATTGTCCCATTTCATGTCTGTTTTCCTTAAACTATATAGCATATACAATGATGACTCTTGTTCTAACTTCCATATTGATTATTTGTAATTATACTGATAATTTGTGAATATACTGACCCTGCAGTTCTGTTCTTTGCCTTATCATCATTTTTTGAGCTTCTGTGTGTCCTTCTCTACGCGTTTGTCTTTCCCAAATTACCAATCGTGAAGTACTACCGTTTGAAAGCAGCCTCCGAAGGATCCAAAACTGTTTCAGCTGATCTTGCTGCAGCTGGCATCGAGACGTTATCAGGCGGAGTACTGTTTCTTTTATTTTTGTTCGTCCCTTTACAATTTGTCACGGGCATTCGTAATTCTTAAGATTCAGATTACAAGACTATCTAATGTGCTTCTTTCCAGGACATGGAAGATTCAAAACAACAGGATCGCAAAGGAATAAAACAATTGTTATTGGAAAACATTGATTATGCAATTGACTTGTTCCTAATATATGTGCTAACATTGTCTATTTTCCCTGGCTTCTTATCAGAAGATACTGGATCACACAGTTTAGGCACCTGGTAGGTTCATATGCATTTTGACTTCCTTTGTTCTATGTTGTGTGTATGTGATGATTTAAGAGCTGGTTGATATTTTCATTTGTTTCAGGTATGCTCTTGTTTTAATTGCCGCGTTTAATGTGTGTGATCTTATCGCAAGATACATTCCACTCGTGAAAATCTTGAAGATGGAGTCTAGAAAGTTGATCACTACAGCAGTCATTTCTCGGTTTTTACTTATACCAGCATTTTATTTCACTGCGAAGTATGGTAAGCAAGGTTGGATGATATTCTTGACATCATTCTTAGGGTTATCCAATGGTTACCTCACTATCTGTGTTTTCACTTCTGCACCTAAAGGTTACAAGGTAGGTCTGTTAAGGAGCATAAACTTTTAAGGGGTTTATAATTGTTCAAATATATAAATTCATTAATACTTGTATGTTTTGTTTTTTTGTAGGGACCTGAACAAAATGCTTTGGGAAATATGTTAATGCTGTGTCTTATTGGAGGTCTTTTTGCAGGGGTAACACTTGACTGGCTATGGTTAATAGGTAAAGGATGGTGAGATCTCAAACAAGCTAAACTAGAAAAGTGGCATAGGCATTGTTCACAAATAGATGATGGAAATGTATTTCTTTGCACTCTTTTTATCTGAATTATAAATATTTAACAATGCCTTGGGTCAATGTTGGTGTTTCATTCTTCTCAAAGCAAATTCCAGTTTTGATCAATTTCTTCTTTTTTTGCTGAGATTATTTTTTGTTGACTTAACAAGGAGATAGATATACAACTTTAAGAAAATAATTTCCTCCACTACTTTGTAAACTTATTACCAATTCAAATACAAACATTATGCTTTCTAACAACACCACTTGCAATTACTCGTTCTTATTCTAAAATCATAGATCAATAATGAGTGCATGGACATTCTAATTTCATTACTCCCTCCGTTCCTTTTTAATTGTCACTTTTTGACATTTTACACAAACCAATACAATCAATAAATGTTACTACTTTTTTATGCAATAAGTTATACTTTTACTATAATGACCTTATTCATTTAATATCTCATTTCATATATTTCTCTCTCCGCAATAAATAACTAAGGGTAATATTGGTAAAACAACATTTAATTTTGCATTGAACTTTGAAAGTGACAGTTAATTAGAAACAAAAATTTTCTTCAAAAGAGACACTTAAAAAGGAACGGAGGGAGTAATACATATGAAAGAAATTATGCAATTTGTTATCGTAAGGAACCTAAGGAAACGTTATTGGTCAAAGTGTAACCAACGGTGTAAGACACTTACACATGTCACACGCTTAATTACGTTGATGCCTCAAAAGTTATGTCAATATATAAAACTCCTCTACAATATATTAGTAGTAAAACCCCTATTACAAATAGCTATGCTAGAAAGAGTTTAGATCATTCTATCTTAGAGTTTCTCAATAATACACAAGAATTCGATTGTTCTTGGCTTTGCTATCTTGGTTTTTTATTTCAGTCATAATTCTATCATAGTTTTTGATGGATCAATTGTTTCCACCTTAGTTTGGAGCATCGTTCCCTTCACAGGCAGGGCGGAAGCATTTGTAAGGATGGGAAAAGAATATTGCTCAATATGCCCCTTCATTTGCTTACAAACCCCTCAAAAATCCAAAAATGCCCCTCGCGGTAGTTAGTTACTGAACCTATCGGGTCGTAACTCCTGCTCGCTCAAGTTTGGAGATTACGACCCGGTTTGTTTTTTCAATATTACTACACAACTTCCCGTATACTCTATCTTCCTATTTCATCCTCCAAACCGAAGTTTTATTTTTTTTGCGAAAAATTGTCTCATATCATCGTTAAACGACTGTTAAAGGATTTCTACACTCATTTGTCGTCAAAGAACATATATTTCATCTTTTTAACCAATTACATTGTTTTGCGTTTTTTGAACATGCACTAACATTTATCGCGAGTTAAGATCCGATCCTGATTCGAGGCCTAACTCTCGATCCGTTCAACACATTGATTTCCTTATTTTAGTTGCTTATTTGAGGACTTTAAATTATAACTTAGTTGTTTTTTATTTTGTTTTGTGCTTTATATGTAGTTATGGTCGAACTTCCTGTTGATCCAAAGTCAAACAATGTCAAATCTTCCGTTGATTTAAAACCAAACATTGTTGAGATTTCCGTTGATTTGAAACCAAACATTTATTCTAAAGAGAACATAGTTGAATCTGAAGTTGATATTGTTGGATCGGTATGCGATGACACAAATGTATCTAGAGGCGAGGTGAATATATTCACAAAATAGTTTTTAAGTTTCTCAAAGTTGGTGGAGCGAAAAAGTGATTATTTTTATAGTATACTTATTCGAACAACGCAAATGAGAAATTGACCGTTAATGAAGATCAACACAAAACACACGATACTGAAAAAAACCAAAATCAAATGAATTAATCAAATTAAATAATAGAGACAATCACTTAATTTTTACTGTTTTTTGGTTAACTAAGAGTAGTAAGATGCACCAAATTGTTTGATAGAAATCCCAACCAGGTTGATACCCCTACAAAACAAGAATAGTTGCATGCATACTCATGATATAATATAAAAAAAAAGTAAAATAATTACATCTAGAAATGGGAGCATCAAACCGTACCCGTAGAAAAAAAAAGTAATCGTCTCAACAAGGATTTCCGTTCAACTCGTTAAATAGAGGAATTTATTAGAAAGTAAATAAAGAAGAGATTAAAAAGTGGTTGCAAGGTTCTAATTGTTCTTCCCAATGCGAGATTAGGTTTTGTGATTCAAAAGTGTAACGGCGATTAGAGAATCCTTGAATCCCCCTTCTGCCTTTGTTAGAATTAACTCAGATAATTATTAGTTTATGAATTGTCTTTTTGGATTTAAGAAAGTAGAACATGACCCCATGATAAATCAGTGGAAGTTTTATTTTAATATCGCCGCAATTCAACTAGTTACAATTGCGGTGTTCCTTTAAGATGAGTCATAGCCCTGAATTCATACTTAGATTCGATTAAAATAATTCAATTGAGAAACTAAGCAATTTACTACTGTCTAGTTCAGACGTAATTAGGGTTGTCAGTCTTAGTCTGCTCCATCTAAGATATGGTATAGAAACAGACATTGTCATACCCCATTTTTTGACTCATATTTTTCTTTGTTTATTATCTTTTTATTATTTATTATTCCATTATAATTTTCAAATTTCTTATTTTTACCTTTTATTACCTTTTATTGTTTCATCTTTGTTGTTGGATTTTTATTTATTAATATTTATCACCATTTGCATTACTATCATTTTTATTAATATTATCATTATCATTATTATTATTAATACTATTGTTATTGTCTTTTTCATTAATAATATTATTATTATCTTTTTATCAATGTTTTATTATTTATCATTATTATCATTTATTTTTAATTACTAATATTATTATCTTTTTCATCATTTATTATGGTTATCACCTTTATTATTATCATCATTACCATCTTTGTTATTTTCATTATTACTATTATTATTGTTTTTTTATTTTATTTTAAAGAAAATACAAAAAAAAAAGGAAAGGGGAGTTCGCAGAGCAAAGTCACCATCGCTCTGCGAACTCTGCGATTTTTCTGCAGATTTTTGATTCCTTTGATTTATCCTTCTTTTGTTTTCTTTATAGTTGTTATTATTATCACCCTTTGTTATTATCATCATTATTATTATCAATTGTGGCTGATTGGATCCAACAAGCAAGAATTGAGGCATGTGCCATTAAAACCAAGGTGAGAAGGATTTTGTTCCAACCAAGCAAGTTGGCTTGCCCTTGGGCAGCTCTTATCCCTCCCAATTGACCTGCTACTCACCCTAAGCTTGCCAGCCAGCTGCTTGCTCATTTTTCTTCCTGTTTTCTCCACCAAAACCAGTCAAACATAGATGGTTTTGCTTGCCCAAAAGCTGTTTGTGTTGCCCTGTTTCAGCAGCTTTTCCTCCTTCTTCACACCAGCCCACATGTTCCCCTTTGTTTTCCCCCAACCTCTGCACATTACAGTGCATGTTTTTCTTGCTTGACTCTTCAGGATTGCAAGGATTGATCCCAAGAACAGCCCAATTGCAAGCTGCCCTGTTTTTCAGATTTTCATCATCATTGCTATCAAAGATCAGCTGCTTGGATGGCTGGATTTGGCCTAAGGTTGCAAGGCAATGTCACCTCTTCACTTTTGCATTAAATGCAAAGCAATTAGCCTGGTTTCTAGCCCACACAAGCAGCTGGATTCTAGAGATTTTCATCATTGCAATAGATTTGGTTTTGCCTATAAAAGGAATGCTATGCATAAGGATTTCACACAATCAAAAAGACACCATTCTACACATTTGAAAAACCATTACATACACAACAATTACAGCATTTTGAGAGCAAGAACAGAGTTCAACACATAGCAAAAACCAATTGGAACATTAGAGCTATTTGTTATCCATAATCTCCAACATAAAAGCTTTGCAAAAATCACAAGCATCCAAGCTTCTTTCATACAAGCATTGCTAGGAGTTCTGTAAGTATTATAAAGTCTTTAACTTTCATTTTGCATTGCTACTTGCATCTTTAATTTTGTTTAAACTCATTTTGTACAAAAAAAACCCCTTTTGAAACTTCAAAGGAATCTCAAAGTTGCAAAACACCAATTTGAGTTGTTTTAAACCTTTTCTTGCCAAATTTTCAAAGCTTTTTAATCCCCTTAAGGTTCTGAAGCTTGCTCAGAAGCAGCTTCTGAACTGAAGTTCAGAAGCAGCTTCTGAGTTTCATTTTTTCGCATAGTTCGCAGAGCAAAGTCATGGTCGCTCTGCAGAACTCAGAACCTGAGTTCAGGCTTCCAAAAGCCAATTTTTGAGGTTCTAACTAATGACTCAGAACCTAAGAGGATTAAATCTCATTTTGTTCAAACCATATCAAAAGCTTTGCATGCCTTTGGAAATTTCACAAGCTTGTGCAATACTTTTTGAATAACTTGCGAAACAAGTTATGTTCTTAAACTTTCAAAATCAAACTTGAGCAATAAGCTAAGTTCATTATTTTCAAAACTAAACTTGAACAATAACTTTGTTCATGATTTTCAATCAAAACATGAACTTGAGCCGAACTTGCTCACTTTTTAAAACCAAACTCAAACTTGAGCCGAACTTGTGTATTTTCTAAACTTATGCATATTTTCATGAATTTGTTCATCTTTCAAACTTGAATAACACTTGTTCTTGAGTTCCAATAACTTAAGCAACAAGCTATATTCATGATTTTCAATAAACTTGAACAACAAATTTGTTCATGATTTTCAACAACTTTTCTTTAAGTTTTTAACCAAGTGTTTTGTTTCCTTTGAGATTTCTTTGAGTTTCAACAAAACAAAAACTTGAATGAAAAAGGAATGGTTTGACGTATGTCTCTTCATTCCCCGGTTGCACGAATGCTTGATGTATGTCTCGTTGTTCGGGCAATCGTCATTCTATTTTCAACGCGTCCAACGCACTTAAACCTTTTATTGGTCCTTCATGACCAATCCAACCTTTCTTTGGTCCCCCGTGACCATTTTAAACTTTTCTTGGCCCTCGTGATCAATTCAAACTTTTACGCCTTTGTGCGTTTTCCAACGGATACCATCGCCTTAGTGCGAGTCCGTTTTTTTTTTCTTTTTCATTTAAACCTTTTTTACGCCTTTGCGCGTTTTCAAACCTTTTTTCACGCCCGAGTGCGAGTCCGTCTCTTTTTTATCAAATCGTTTTTACCTTTTCTAAGCTACCCTCATAACGGTAGTAGGTAAAACTTTTTATCGGTCTTTATTAAGCTATCCACATAACGATAGTAGACCATGTTTTGCATTTTAAAGCAAAACTTTTTCGCTCGGGCGCGATCAAATCTTTTTTAATTAAAATCAACCAACATACAAACTTTTTCTACCCAAAGAACTACGTAAACTTTGAATTCTCCATCACATTGGGAGATACGTAGGAGTAGGATTCATATCTTGTCAAGCCCTTTAATAAAAAACTTTCTTTTTCCCCTTTATCATATTTTATCTTTTTCCCTTTCATCATATTTTCTTTTTCCCTTTTTACATATTCAAGCACGCAAGCAAAACTTTGAAAAACATTCTAGCCTAAGTCAACTAAGAGGTTCCCGTTGAGTACAACGGATGTGAGGGGTGCTAATACCTTCCCCTTACATAATCGACTCCCGAACCCAAAATCTCTAACTTAAAGGTAATTTTGAACTATTTTCCTTTTTTCCCCAAAAAATTAAAAGTTCAGTCGTGATTTAAAATTAGTGATTCAACGCTTATCCATAGCTTGATATCCGAAATTTGACGCGACAGACATATACAAATTAAATCAGACTCTAGAATCATATACTAAATCAAAAACTTGATTAATGGAATCCAACAAATAAGAAGGGGTTCATCGTGAAACCTTAATCAAAGAGTTTTAATTTCAAATGGCAACATACATCATTACAAAACAAAAGAAAAACATACCCTAGATATAACAAGAGGAGGATGGAGATCATCTGCCCTGAAGCTCTGATGTTTGACCCTTGTCTTGTATCGCTATCTTTCTGAATGAATAAAAGAGTGTGCAAGCGTCTCTATTTGTAGTACATCATTACTTAGGGTTTAAGAGAAGAAAAATAAGGTTTTTAAACTAAAACAACTTGAAAAACAAGCAACCAGCACCTCTTGGTCGCAACACTTGCGCAAGGCGCATGGAGTGAGGTGCCAGGGAACATGAGGCAGCAAGGAATGCTTTCTCATGCGCAGGGGCGCATGTCCTATGCGTAGGGGCGCATGAGGCAGTGCCACCAGTTCGGATTTTGCAGTTTTCTTCCCTTTTTTTAGCGTTATTCTATCTTGCAATGTCTTGGAACATGAAATGAATTTTCTTCACTTTATATTCTCTTCAAATATATTCTAATAACCATTGATCTTAAATCTTCATATCCTTAATCTTTCACGTGATGTTTTGTTTTGTCGATTTAATAGGATTTCTCACTAAAAAGACTCAAAACACCTATGAAGTTGCATGATTTAGGATAAAACTGAATTACAATGACTCAAATGAAAACAATACAAAAACTTCTTCAAATCATTGACAACTCCTCTAAATGATATCTAATTATCCTTCAAATGCAAGGTAAATAACTAAAAACATAAGCTAAACTATCATATGATGTTCCATCATCACAACCCTAAACTTAAATCGTTGTTTGTCCTCAAGCAACAAAATAGCAAGAAGTTAGTATTTATATGAATTTGAGAATTGGAACATACCTTTCTGGAGATGGTGCTCAGATTGTTCCTCTTCCCACTCCAAGACTTGACTAACTTTGAGGACAAAGAGAATGGACGGATACTTCCAGTTTCAGCAAAGCATTTTCGAATGACTATCCAACGAAATTATCCATATCAGGCAATGGCCCAACGCCATTGATTTGAAGCTTCTCAACGACTCTTAATGTGTTGGCACTATTCTCCAAAGTCTCTCAAATCCATGTCTATAAAAAGAGCTAAAGACCTGAAGAATATCAACAATGCTTTGCTATTTTACTGTGCCATTACTCTGCCAAAATCAAATAGCGCAAAAACACTTAGGAATTTCTTATCAATTTTTTGTTGGAACAAGAAGGGTCTTGTATAATTCATCTAAGGTTTTAATGATAACAAATTATTGAAGAACAATTGGATATACTAATATTGGTTCAAGTGTGTAGAATCATAGAATATATCCATCAAAGTATTAAACATGTATTAAAGCATCATAAGCACAAGAGAAGTTCAAAAGACTATGGTAGAAGATTTGAAGAAAGGTCAACCAGAAGTCAACATATTGGATCAGAAGAAAAAGACGCCTCTTAGAAGCTGAAGATTTGCCTCATCGGACTCCGTGGAGATCATCATACACAGAAGACCTAGCTAGACACAAAAGACCCCATCTGACTTGGAAGACTTTCAGACTTCAGAACAACCTGAGGGACCCAGACTCCACGTCAGATTTGTCATCTTCTATATCTGTTTGCATCAAAGGATCTTAGCATAGTTTTGTCTTCTTCTGACCATGTGTAGAAACCGACAAAGAACTTCAAGGGCAATAAGAATGAAAGGATACTTCCTGTTTCAGCAAAGGATTTTCGACTGACTATCCAGTAGAATTATCCATATCAAGCAATGGTTCAACGTCCTTGATTTGAAGCTTCTTAACTGCTCTTAATGCGCTGGCACTCTTCTCCAACGTCTCTCAAATCCCTGCCTATATAAGGCACTGAAGACCTGAAGAAGTTTAACAAGACTCTGCTATTTTTACTGTGCCATTACTCTTCCAAATCAAATAGCGCAAAAACACTTAGGGTTTCATTTCAGCTTTTGTATCTTAGAAATCTTAAAAGTCTTAAAGAGTCTGTTCATAGATTGTTTAGTTTACACCAACAATTGTTTATCCGGTGTAAAAACAAGTTTGTTTATATTTGCTGTAAACAAATAGAAACCTCTTGCTTGTGAAGCTTGAGCATCATAAGTCTCTTGGAGAATCCTTGAGCAACAAAAGTCTCTTTCATTTGTGATTTAGCACTAGAAGTCTCTTTGGGTAACCCTTAAGCATTGGAAGTTTCTTGCATACGTGCTTGAGCAATAGAAGTCTCTTGGAGTTGTCATTGCGCAATGGAAGTCTCTTGGTAGTGACATTGAGCATTAGAAGTCTCGGCAAATGTGCTTGAGCATTGGGAATTCTCTTGGAAGAGTCCTTGAGCAATTGTAATCTAGTGAGATTATAGTGAAATCCCTTGGAAGTGCAAGGGGACTGGACTACTCCTGTGTTATGGGAGGAACCGATATAGATTGCTTGTGTCTGCTCTTTCTTTCTCTCTCTATTATCTTTGTGTTCTGTTATATTCCGCTGCACTCAGATTTTGTGTCAGAATCTGACCAGTTCTAAATACTCAAATAAAGAAACCAAAAAAAGCCACACACAATTCACCCCCCCCCCCCCTTGTGTTTTTCTCACCTTCAGTTGGTATCAGAGCACGACCAGTGCTCTGCCACTTAACCGTGCCATAGTTAAAGATCTAGAGAGAAAAGCATGTCTAATCCTGAGAGTGATACTTCAGCTTCCGAAACATCCAACAACACCTCTGAGCTCTGTACTTCAACCTCTTATAAAAACAGTTTCTCTGTTAGACCTCCATCTTTTAATGGAGATAATGCTCAGTTTTCTTGGTGGAAAATCAAGATGTATAGTCACATCATGTGTATTGATGATGAGCTATGGGACATTATTGAAGAAGGTGTCATGTTTGAAGTCGATGAAGAAGGAATCGTGCCAGACAGGAAGTGTCTGACACCTGCACAGAGGAAGATTTACAAGAAGCATCATAGAGTGAGAGGAATTCTTGTGGATGCGCTACCCTATGCAGAGTACACAAAAATTGTGAACATCAACAACAAAAGCCATCTTTGAGTCACTATGCTCTCTATCTATAAAGGGAATTAACAGGTTAAGGAGGCTAAGGCCAACCAGTTGGTTCGTCTGTATGAGTTATTCAGAATGAAGGAAGATGAGGACATTGAAACCATGTACTCAAGGTTTCAAACTCTTTAGTCTTGACTTCAGATTATGAAGAAGAGCTATATAATAGCTGATCATGTCAAGAAGATTCTTAGGAGTCTTCCTGTCAGATTTAGACCAAAGGTCACTGTAATGCAGGAGGCAAAGGACTTAGACAAACTAAGTATGGAGCTTGATGGTGATGAACCAACTAAGAAGTCTAAGTCGATTGCCCTGACCTCCAAGGGTAAATCAGCCAAAGCTCTTCAGTTTGCTGAGTCAGAAGTAGAAACTCCAGCTGGAGATTCTGACAATTACACGGACCTTGAATAGATGGCATGTTTAACCAAGAGGTTCCAATAATTGACCAATAAGAGAAGGTTCTAAAGGATCAAACTTCAAGACCAAGAAAGGAGATCAGAAAGGAGGATGCTTCAACTGCAACAAGATTGGTCACTTCATAGCTGACTTCCCAGAGTTACAGAAGGGAAAGTCAAAGAAGGATAGCTCTAAGAAAGCGAGCTGCAGAAGAAACCTTAAGAAGAGCTTCATGGCAACCTGGGATAAGCTTAATGTAGAATAAAATTCTGAGAAAAGTGAAGAAGAAACCAACTTGGGTCTGACGGCCATTACAACATCTGATACAGAAAGTAATTCAGACTCTGACGATGATGAGGTATCTTCTTAACTGGCTCATAATTATTATGTTATAAATGTCAAATAACTTGCAAGACGTTGTGAAAACAAATCAAAAGCTATAAAATCTTTACACCAACAGTTTGATTTGTTAGCAGCAAAATCCAAGTTCTTGGAACACCAAAACAAATGTCTGTCAATCCAAAACGAAAATCTCATGATAAGAAATGAAATTTTGGAAAAAGGTCAACTTTCAAATCACAAGAAAATTGACAGACCTTTGGCAAAAAATGATAATTCTCTTGAAGAATCTATCACTAGTTGTGATGACATAAGTAAGATATCTTCCAGAATCCGAAGAATAAGTAGGAACAAGAGAGAGGAAAGTAAAGTCACCTTCCTTCTTAACAACAGATTCTGTTCAGTATCATACACCGTCATGGCCTTGTCTTCAAGCACCATTATATATCCCTTCTCTAATAGTTGTCTAATACTCAACAAGTTACTTTTCATTCCTGGCACATAAAGAACACCAGTAATGAAGCACAATGAACCATCCTTCTTTCTTATCATCACCTTCCCCACACCCTCCACCTTCAAGGTTCTATCATCAGCAAATCTTACTCTACTCTTGATTGAGAAATCAAGTTCAACAAACCACTCCCTTCTTCCTGTCATATGAGTTGAACAACATGTGTCTAGAACCCAATGCTCACCATTCTCACCTTCCTTCTTAATTGACACCATTTGCACTGTTTCATCATTGCTCTTCCTTTCTTCAATGGCCATTAACAGAGTTTCCTCTGTCTCCTCCTCTTCTTCAGCCATTTTAGCATCATTTCCATTGACATTGTTGTAGCACTCATCAGCAAAATGTCCATATCTCCCACAGTTATAGCACTGTATATAACTCTTGTCAAATTTTCTCCCTCTTCCTCTAAAACCTCTACGTCTTCTTCCTCTATAATTTTCAGTACGACTATTTCCTTGTTCATTATTGCTACTGTTTTCACTAGATTTTACTTTAGCAGAATTTGAGTTTTTATAATTACCTCTTCCTCTTCCTCCTCTGTAATTGTTTCTGCCTCTACCACGTCCTCTTTGATTTCCACCAGATTTGTTGCCTGTTTTTGCCGCTAGTGCTTGCTCAGTACTAGGCTTCACAGCTTTCTTCCCATTCATTCTCTGCTCATGCGCTTCAAGAGATCCTTGAAGTTCTTCTATCGTCATCGTCGACAAATCTTTCGCATGTTCAATCGCCACCGTGATGTGATTGAATCGCGACGACACCGATCGCAAAATCTTCTCCACGATTGATTCATCAGACAACGTTTCACCACAGTACAACATCCGATTCGTCATAGTTTGAACTCTAGTTAAATATGCAGCAATTGATTCACTCTCCTCCATCCCTAGCAATTCATACTGTCTTCTTAGGGTTTGAAGTCGCACCTTGTTCTCTGATCTCCGGCGTAGGAATTCGCGAGAATATCCCACGCTTCTTTACTTGTCTCCGATCTCGCAATTTTCTCAAAAATTGCAGGATTCACACACTGATGGAGGATGCACAGACCTTTCCAATCCTTCTTCTTCGATTCTCTGTAAACTGTTTGTTGCGCAGCGTTTGCGTTCTCCAGTAACGGAGTTAGTCCGTTCTGCACCAAATCCCACACATCCTGATAGCCGAGGATCGCCTTCATCTTCATACTCCACTGATCGTAATTTCTTCCGTTGAGGATCGGAAAGGTCGTCGGAAAATGGTCGTTCGTCGCCATTGTTGCTCACACACTGATTTTGTCACGATTGAGATTTCACTCGCTTTTCTCACACTGGATTCACTCTCAAGCTTCAACAATTTGCTCTGGATACCATTTGTTGGAGCTTGAGTGCTTCACTGCACTTCACACGCACACAATCACGAAGATAGAGAGAGAGTTTGTTAGATCTGAATAACATAAAATGGAATCAGTGAGCTCTACTCAGCATCACCGTATATTCATTACTTATATACTCAATACACGTGTCACTCATGTATGAGTCAGCAACAGGGAAAATCAAAATACAATAAGAGAAAGTCCAAACTAGCTTATACTCCTTTATTTAACAATAAAAAATACAAAGAGGGTAAGATCTACATTAATTTTACTTAGTAAAAGAGTAGGTGTTAGAAAGAGTGTCCATGTAATTCTTCAAAATTTAAAATCAATTTTGTGTCAAAATATCATTTCTCGTGATACCAATTACTATAATTGGATTAATAAAAAAAATAGAGTACTTGGAAAGGAAAATACAAAACCATTGGACTAATACAAAATGACAGACATTCAATGATTCATCCTCTGTTTCGCATAAACTTGCAAAACCGCAATTGTACCCGTGAGTTCGTACTTGCAAGTTGTTTTTATTTTAGTTTTGTAATTTCAATACTCGATTTCCCATCAGTAGTGCATCTGCATCGAAAGTTTTTCTTAGCAATGCATAATGCATCGAAATTTGTAAATTACTAGTAATACTAATATCTGTCTAAATTGTTAATTTACACATTTGTTTAAGTAAGACGACCAACATACTCATTCATTGGGAGTTGCTCCTCCTTGAGGGTTCAACATTGTCACCATCGCAGCTGATACACTTGCTGGCCATTATTACAAGGTCAATGTTAATCAGTGTCCTAAAGACATTGGTTAAACAACTAAAATATGTAAGGTTTTTATAAAAAAATGATGTAATTATTATTTGATCAAAACAAAACTTCTATTTATAAATTTTTTAATCATTATCTATAGAGAATCGATTATCAAGACCCATAAATAAAAATAAAAAGCAAAAAGATTCTATTTCAATCCCCCTACAATGGCAAGAATCCAAAGAGAACGTCCAAAGCCACCAATGAATAAGAGTCTATTTGGCAAGGCACAAAAATAAACTTATGTCTTATAGCTTATAGCTTATAGCTTATAAGTTTGTCTTGCAAAAAAAGACATGTTTGGTAATAGTCTTTTCGTCAGGAGCTTATAGCTTATTTTAGGAGCTTATAGCTTATTTTTCATACGCTATTTCAAGTAGCGTTTGAGCTTATAGCTTATAGCTTATTGTTTTTTCTTCCTCTTTTACCCTTACTATTTTATTTAAATACCAGTTTTACCCCTTATGTTTTATTATAATTTAAAACAAAAAATAAATGTATTAAATACAGGGAATACCTTCGATCATGCAAAGAGAGATAAAAATGGGTTCTACTGCTTCTTCATTCTCTCTATATCGTCATTCTCCTTCTCCACCATTCCTCCATTGTTTCTTCTCCTTTCTTCATCCAGGTTTGCGACTTTTTCCCTATTTTCTTCAGTCTCTGTATTGTTGTTTAAAAGAGTTGTTTGATTCATAAATAGATTGAAAAACCCTAAACCCCAATTTATTTATTTTTTATTACTGGTGAATAGATTAGAATATTTGTTCTTTGATGTCCAATATTATACATATTTTGTGTTTGGATTCTATATATATTTGTGTTTTAATGTCTAATATATGTGCAAAGAATGGATTGAATATAATTGTAGTTAAGATTATCTTAATTCGTACTTAAATGACAATGATATTGTTGTTGTTGTTGTTATTATAATTATTATTATTATTATTATTATTATCAATATATGTTGTTCTTGTCTTCATAAAAAATTGAATGATATAAAAATGTTCTTTTATGTCATTTTACATCTATCAGCTAGTTGAACCGCTAATTTTACCAAAACACTTCAATTAGCTTATCAGCCATAAATCATCAGCTATAAGATATCAGCCATCAGTTATAAGCTATAAATTAGTTTATCAATTATCCGCTATTTTTGCCAAACAGACCCTAATTAAAACTTATAAAAAATAAAAAATTGCTGCAGTTAAGAAATACTTGCTTTATAAACCAAAAAACTTATTAAAAACTCATTAAGCAACATCTTAAATTTGAAAAATGAAATTTGATTAAAAATGAGATATTAAACTTTGATAATAATTATCCGCTAGTGAAAATAAAAAACATTCATAATCATTGAACAACTAATTATATAATAATAAATAGCAATTTAATTTAATATGGTAATTCATTAAGAAAAAATATATGACAACCGATAAAAGGCTAGCATTTTTGTTTTTTCTATCTAAAATGTGAGGTAATACTAATAAAAGATATGAATAGTTGAATACCCATTATCTGTAATTTACAAGGCAAACTAGAAAACCTCTTGTTACAAAACATCTTCCACTGCTGATTTTGTCCACTAGCCTAACATCTTCACGTGACACGAGCATCCAAGAATTAGGCCAAAAGAGGGACAAAAAAAGAGAGAAGAAGATGGCACTGATAACCCAAAAAATTCAACTAAACAGTTGCAACCTTTTTAAACAAAAGAACAAAATAACATGATTAAAGTTAATATAGTAGCCCATAATTTGGACGGCCAAGATGGAGCATGACCACTTTCAAATTGAAGTGAATCAACGGCTAATGGCATGTTTTCTTGATCAGGACTACACTTTGATTCATGTGGGTGTGCACTATACATCATTGCACGTAGAACAGCTGAAACGGTGGGTATGTATGTCGTTTTGTTCTTTGCTAGTAACCATGTTAAACCCATTAGTTCACAATCTCTATTAAACATCTTCTTAACCCTTTCACTAGCTCCCTTAGCAGCGTTCTTGTAACTCTTCACCTGTATAAATAAATTAACCATGTCACGTTATTGATTATTCATAGTAAAAAAGGTGAAGTAAATGAAAGAAAATAAAAATGCACACATTTCACAATCACAAATTAAATAATTAAAAATATGAAAAAGGTTGTAATAATTGGCAAACTCATGTGGAAAGTCATTTTCTTATGTCAACATGAAAAGAATTAGCAATATATTTAAAGAAATGAAATATTTGATGTGGCCCTTTTGCCTTCTAGTTCTAATTTTACAATTAGAAATAAAGGGAGTTGTCAAGAGTTTCATTGTGCAAGGTTCAATGGTCTTGGTAGCAATTCTATTCCAAGTTCCAAGCATAAAACAAAAAATGTTTCTTATTTCTGGTCATTTGTTCTTATTAAAATTAAAACAAATAAAATCGACAAAACAACAGCATTAGTAAATTAATGATATATGATTTGATGTAGTTATTTTCAATTACACAAAGATTCCATTTCACCCAAAAAAAATAACAAAGATTACACAGTGAATGAATAAAATAAACACAATAAACTAATAGAAGAGTCTATTTTTAAGCTAGCTACTAATGAAAATGATAATTTTGAGATAGAAGTACCGAATCTTTGGTACAAATAATTACAAATAAAGTTCAAGAGTTGTGCCCATTTAAAAAAAAATCATATTTTCTTATTCTTTTTACAATAAATTATTATTTTCATCTTAAAAACATCAAATTTCTTTATTTCCTTCATTTAACACGTGAAGGAGATCTCTTTTGCTTAAAAATCAAATCGTATTTGTCATGAGGGGTGAATTACCCCCAATTCATCAAGAAAAAAATGTAGGCTTGTCCGATATGATTTTTCTTACCATAAGTTACCATTTTCTTATTATAAGTTATCATTTTCATCTCAAAATCATCAAGAAAAAATGTAGGCATACCCCCAATTCATCTTAGAAATGGGGACAGACAATGTACCCACAAAATAAACACAAGAAATATAATGATAATTTTGTGTACCAAAAAAAAAAGTTAATGATAATTTAAAGATAAAAAAAAGTAAAGAACCTTTTGTAGGGCAGAGAGACATTTAGTGCAACCCTGATAAGAAGCATTACGACAATTATTTTCCAAGTTACGAACAGCAGCAGTTGGAGTAGCAGCATTTTTATGCAAACCCGAAACATTAAACGCAGCGGAACAAGACAACGAGCTTATTTGATGTAACCTAATACCACAAAAACATAGAATCGCATCACACGTTGCATTAGGTTGAGGAATTCGAATATTTCGACTCATAAGCGAGTCTTGTAAAGAGTTCACGCATTTCTGTGAGTCATCAGGCATCATAGGAAGTTCACCAGTTGACGACGGAGCCGAAGCATTTGCTCCGGTTCCGTCGTTGGTTAATTCGAGAGCCGAACGAGCGTGTGCGGCGAAAAGCCATGCGGCAAGAACCGGACAGCATCGGCTGCGGTCTAGGTTTTTGCCGCATGCGGCTTTTACGCCGCCGAAGAGCTCGTTTGAGAGGTCTAGTTTGCAGATTTGGGTTTCGGTTTGAACCGGGAATGCAGGGACTGTGTTGGAGGATGGGTATGAACCCGGTTCGACCGGTTGGGAGAGTAAACCGGCATGAGTGAAGAGTGGGAGTAGAAGAAGGAGTGAGGTGATGAAAAGGAAGCATGTGAATGATTGCATTTTGATTTTTGGGAGAAGATAAAGAAAAAGGAAAAGTGGTTTTTGTGTGTGAGAGAGAGAGAGATGAGATTATTTGTGTGGGCGTTGAAGGAGATGGTGATGGGTTGAAAAGGATGAGCTTTTTGAGGGAGAAAGTGATTTTGGGTTCTGAGAGAGAGAGAGAGAGATACTGAAAAGCAGAGAAGAAGGTGGTGTAGTGTTTCTCTGGTTTTACTTTTTATGATTTGACTATTTTGCTTTTTTGTGTGGAAATAATACTACAGCAGCATTGCTAAAGTAAAGGCATGGGAAAATGATGCTTAAATCAACAATAGAGCCTGCCTGCCTGCATTGCTGTGAAATGATAAGGTGCTTAAAATCAACTTGGGTTTCTTGTTATATGTTACTTAACCCATCTCACTGATTTTTGTTTCTATGCATAGATAAATAAAGGTAATATTTTTTGTTTGAAAACAGATAAAGGTTAGTCTAGTCACTACTACTTTCCACTCTAAACATAAGATTATGTTAAATAATTCTAACAACTGAAAAAATAATAATAATATATTTATTTAGTTAGTGTTTATTTTTTGGCATCTATATATAAAGCAATATAAAATTTTAGTGTGGTTTCTGTTTTTCGATTTTACCTTTGATTGAGCGTATGTTTGATTTCAATTTTGAATATTTTACCTTTGATTTAGTATATGTTTGATTTTAATTTTAGATGGTTAAAATTGGTTCTCGAGATTGGAGAATATATCATATCATGTTTGTCGATTTAAAGAAGTATTATAATTGGCAAAAAGAATTGGAGTATTATTTTTCAGCATATATATATATGATTTATAAGATCTTAGTGTAGTTTTTTCTTCAATTTTAGCTTATATTAAAGTCTAGCTGCAGTGATATTAGATTTATAATCATAATCTCAATAATTTACTTAAAAGAAGTTAATTAAATATTGATTTTAGATAATGATAATGAATCATATTTGCAATCCAAATGTGAAAAGTAGGGTGCGGTCAGTGATCTCTCGATTCATGCGGTATGCTGACGCTCCAATTTCACGAAATAAAGTAACCACTCAATAATTTAAAGTTGATAAAATAAAAGTATATTTGCTCTTTTTGAATATTATATGTGGATGCAGTTGGTAAAAGCTAAAGAACAAAAGGATTTTGACGAGAAATAGAGAGATTCGTTTTGGGGTTGCACAAGCATACAGGGAGGGAGGGAGGGGGAGAGAGAGAGAGAGAGAGAGAGCAGGTTTTTGATATGAAAAAAAGATAAAGCTGTCCTATACTTTGGCAGCTTGTGTGAGTCCTTTCCATTTTGTATCAGTCTCTCTTGTTCCCTTGTTATGGTGGTATTGGGTGTGGGGTGTGTGGGGGGGGGGGGGGGGGGACCTCTTACAGTGGGTCCTTGTTATGCTAGAGATGGTGCAAGTGTTCCATTTTTTATTTATTGCAAATAACTTTTAGGTTTGTTTGTGGAGAGGAAGGAAGGGAAATACTTTAGAAAAAAGGAATGAGTAAGTGTAAGAAATATAGGAGAATGAGAGCGGAGAGTTTTGGAGGGTTCATTTTTCTTCATAATATAAAACCATTCTCATTTGGGGAATTAAAAAATTGTATTGGAGGAGGGTTTTTGAAGATTTTGGAGAGTTTATATAAATTCTTTAAAATTTAGTCTATGTAGTTATAATATTCTTAAAATTAAAAATATATTAATCATAAGCATTAATTTATTATTCTCTAACAAACTACTCTTTCAAAAAAATATGAAAGATTTTATCATTTTCCTCTATATTCCAAACCCTCCAAAGCATTCCCTTTCTCTTCCGTCCAAACTCCCAAATAAAGCCTTGGAATGCTAGAGATGGTGCAAGTGTTCCATTTTTTATTTATTGCAAATAACTTTTAGGTTTGTTTGCGAGTTTGAAGAGGAAGGGAGGGAAAGACTTTAGAAAAAAAGAATGAGTAAGTGTAAGAAATATAGGAGAATGAGAGCGGAGGGTTTTGGGGGGTTAATTTTTCTTCATAATATAAAATCATTCTCATTTGGGGAACTAAAAAATTGTATTGGAGGAGGATTTTTGAGGATTTTAGAGGGTTTATATAAATTCTTTAAATTTAGTCTATGTAGTTATAATATTCTTAAAATTAAAAATATATTAATCATAAACATTAATTTATTATTCTCTAACAAACTACTCTTTCAAAAAAATATGAAAGATTTTATCATTTTCCTCTATATTCCAAACTCTCCAAAGCATTCCCTTCCTCATCCCTCCAAACTCCCAAATAAAGTCTTGGAATGCTAAAATAGCAACAATTAAATAATTACAAATGATAGGTTGGGACATTCCTCATCCACAAATTAGAACTTATTAATATGGTTAGATATATGCTAAGGATACATAGATGTTGAGGCATTTTCAAAATAAAATTTAAATACTAACAATCAAACTAAATTTTTATAGGTGTTTGCTCAAATCGAGATTCACCGTTTTGATTTCATCCAACTTCAGAAAAAAATATTTGCACGTATTCACTCAAATCAACTATTCGTGATCTTTAAAAATAAACAATTATGTCACATAGTAACAAAACATTTGCGAGGTTGAAAAGACATTGAATTTAGTGATAGCCGCCAAAATCCCATTACCTAAGCATTTTACGAAGCGAATCCTTCTCAAGCATTTTAACAAACATATAAGCTACAAAATTGAAGCAAATTAACCTAGAAAACGAAAAAAAAAAATAAGCACAACAATGAAAAAACACAGGAAAACAAATTCTAACTTCATGTAGAACCAATTCTCTAGACAAAATCAATTCTCCTTTAAATTATTTACACATAATAACTACAATTCTACAACCAATTGAATAAATTCCAAAATTTAAAACAAACATACACTTGTTTGTTTGGTTCCACTTCTAAAGCGGTCAAAATTGATTTTAAAGGTGTAGAATTAATTCTAAAATGTTTGGTTGTTTTAGAACAAGATTGATTTTGTCTCGAAAATCAATTATACTTGAAGTTAGGATTTGTATCTTTTCATTCTAGAATTGTTTTTTACACACAACTTTAAAGTTTAACTCACTTTTACATGGACGTATCTAAACACAAATCACTTTATTTTCAACTCATTTTTAGTCAAAATTAATTCACTAAAAATCAATTTTTGTCACTGCAAAACCAAATTTACATGTATCTATCACAATATATATCTAAAGATCATCAAACATTTCCTTTTCTCGTATAACCATACGTGTAAGTAGATAATGAGAAAGAAACATAAATAAATTAAAGGCAAAATTACATCATTTGTCCCTTAACATAATTTCAGATAAGAATTTGGTCTTTTATCTTTTTTCATTGTATTTTTTTCCTTTAGTTCATTTGCATATAAATTTTCAAACTTCAATTTATGGTTTTATTTTCTTATGACCTCTTGATCTTCAAATTTATGATATTTCATCTATGTTTTTATATGAATTTTAGATTTAAAGCTTGAAATTTATATGTAACTGGATCAAAAGAGCAAAATTAGAATGAAAAAAAAGGTAAATGACCAAATTGTTCCTTGAAATTAAATCAAGAACTAAAATGTTATTTTCTCTAAATTAAAATAGTCAATTAGCAACCACCATTAATAATAACAGAATTAATAATTAAGCATGTGTTGATGCAACTTGGATTTAGCAGACCGATTAAATAATTCTTATTAATATGTTGAACTCTTTAATTATTTCAAATGCGTAGAAAAACAATTTCAAAAATATTATTTCAAATGCGTAAAAAAAAACAATTTCAAAAGTATTATGTGAAATTATCAACACAGTTTTCTTTTTTGTTGACAAAGTGAGGTGAACAAAAGTTATTTTTATGCTAAAACAATACTCATTCATTTAAATTAGTAGAAAAAATCTAAAACATGATGGCAATCAAGGTCGTTAAAAATTAAAGGGAAATATTAACTAGTGTCCCTGCAATAATTAACAAAATCAAATTAAAAAGATTGTATTGAGAATTGTGAAAAAAAAGAGTATTTAACTTTTTAAAAGTCAAGAAATTGTTGTTTTCAATAAAAAATTTATATATTTAACTTTCTTAACTAATCTCCTAATAACACTAATTAACATGACCCAAAATTAAAATGACGAAGTCTATCTCTAAAACTTTGGGTTGACACTATGATTCTAAAAACCGTGGTAGACTTTATTGACTTACATGTATCGATTGTGTTATTTGAACAACAACTTTTGAGACAATTTTTAAGTGATTAACATAATTTTAATATGTAGTTAATTATATTCAATAAATAATTATAGGTATAATATGTGTCAAAACTCGTTAACTATTATCAAAACTTCATTTTTCGTTCCTATTTGTTTTCTTGTTGCCTCCTTTTCCTTTGTAACAAAAAAAAGCTTCATTTATCATGATATTGAACGTGATTAACCAAAAATTTTAGATATTCATATCGCATTTAGTTGAACACTTGAAAATTATAGTTGATCACATCTGAGATGTTTAGTTGAACACTTGAAAATTATAGTTGATTATATTTGAATTTATGATTAATGAAATTTCATAGGTGATTAATGAATTGCGTCGGTTGACGTATCTATTAACCATCTAAAGGATTTAACTAACCACATATATAAACCACGTTGACATTTAAAAGTTGTGGCAAATGGTGTCTACATGTAGTTTTACAAGAATCATTAATACATAAATTTTTGGTCAATGTTTTCATAACACTTAATTAATGTTTGATATTACAATCAATATATTAAAATTACGATGATCCAACATAATTTTTTATAAATTACATTTTATAACTTATGTAAAATCACTAGATCGTCATACTAAAACATCTAAGGTGATATCAATAATACATTAAAATTTATTTTTAATGTAAATAATTGATTGTGCCTATTCCATTAAAATCTTCTTAAACATGTGTCAAGATTAATTCTTCTAGTCAACTCAGCACCAAAAAGTGTGTGTACGCCTAACATCATGTAGGGTGTGTTTGGTAAAAATAAGCTATAAGCTAGCTGATAGCTGAAAAGCTAGCTGATAGATGATGACTGATAGCTGATAGCTTATAGCTGAAAAGCTCGCTTATTAAAATTAATGTGTTTGGTAAAATTAGTTGTTGAAGTGGCTGATAAATATAAAATGACATAAAAGTACATATATATTTTATTTATTATTTTGTTTATAAACAATTTTACTTAATATATTTATTTTTAAATATTTTAATTAATTTCATCTTTAAAATGGTAAATGTGGTATATAAATTAAATTGTGATTTTTGTGTAATCAAACGTTTTAACTTTGATATAATAAATATTTTAAAAAACTTTTATATAATATATCTTTTTATTTTTTGAAAATTATATAGTTTTATTTGAAATTATAAATAATATATAAACTAATAGAATGTAAGAGGATCTATATATAAAAGGAAAAAAGAAAGTGCTTGACTATTCAGCAAACCGGAAAAGAAAAATAAATTGGCAGTTACTTTGATAACATGAGTTTAGTGGTCATTTGTTTAAAAAATAATAAAATAAAAATAAAGGTTAAAAATGGAAGAAAATGTCAAAAGCTATAAGCTATAAGCTCAAAAGCTACTTGAAATAGCATCTGGAAAAAAGCTATAAACTAATGAAAAAAGCTTGTTACCAAACACATCTAATTTTATCAAGCAAGCTTATAAGCTAATCCAAAAAGTTATAAACTAACTTATTTGTGTTACCAAACACACCCGAAATCTTCAGAGTATTTTGCTTTACTTGTTACTTGTTATGGAGTCCTGCATGACAGCCAACTAAGGCCATTTTCATTTTTTTGTTCCCAAAGATAACATAATTTAAACACACACAATTGCTTTCAATCAATAAAAAAACATGAACAATTGCTAGGAGCTAATATGGACAAAATTAATTTTCCATTCACATGGAATTGTCCAGCCCCATTACTTCTTTTATTTTCTTTTTGAAGTTACTATTATACAAATCAGCATTGTTTTGCAACCCTTTTTAACCATGAAAACAAAATTTATTAGTTATTACAGCTAATATTCCTTTGGTCTATGCATATTCCATTTACACTAGAAGACAAAATATTGCACGATGCAACGTCCAATGAGAACAAGAAGAAGAGAGATAGAGGCATTATTAGTTTAAAGGACAAACACAAAGTGTCAACCAAAAGAAAATTGTTCCCTCAAAAAGTAGTAGCTTTGGGAAAAGCTTCTAAACTCCTTTTCATGCCCTCAATAATCTGGACCCTTTACGTCTTTGTTGGGGTCACATAATTCAAAATCATGCCGTGGAAAAAGGAGGGCACAATGCTTTTATTAGGTACATATTTCATATTCATAGTATAATTCAATAGAAAAAATGCATTAGTATAAGGTTAGGTTCCAAAAGGAAGGTGGTTAGCTACATCGTTGGTATTTGAGCTCCAAAAGTAGAAGGAAAAAGGTGCAATCATGGTGTTTCAAATTTTAAATTGAGGTTTCTGGGCCCAGAGATGCACCTTCCAATTCATAAAACTGATGGGTTTTTGTTTGAGTTAGCCTAATTAAGGTCCCGTCTCCCGTGCGCGACCTTCATTGGTCATGTACGGTGCAAGACCAATTTTTTTTATTTCGTGCACGGTCGTGTATTAAAAAGCACGGACCATGTTTTTTTTTTTTTTTCTAGATTTTAATAAAAAATCGTGCATTAAAAGCACGGACTGTGCAAAAAAAACACGGACCGTGCTTTTTTTGTTGTTTTGTAAACGCACGGTCCGTGTTTTTCCTCTAACTTAGACCAAATTTATTGCCTTTTTGATTTTAAAAACCGCAATTACATATATTAGTCATGATGCATAAATTCAATTCTCAATTTGAATGAATATATCTAATTGAATTTATGTATGTTTATATATATTCCAATAAGTCGTCTACTCTTTCTTCCTTTTGAATATTCATGGAGTCTTTTATTTTTTTCCTCTCAAATGCGTTCTTTTACTTTGGCCTTGAAATTTTTAACAATTACTACTCATCTTATTTATAGAATTTTAACTCTTCGTGGGACCATTATTATAGGTAACAAAATTTTGTTTAAATTTGAAGATAACAAGAAACAAATTTTGTTTTTTTTTTAAAAAAGAAAACAAACTTTGTTAAAAAAAACACAAACTTTAGTTTTCTAAATATATAACAATAATTAGTTTTATTGAAAAATATAAGAGTAATTGACAAAGTATGACATAATGCACAAAATATATTATATGTTTCAAGAGATTGCATTCAAGAGGTTGAGCATTCTTAGTTTTATTGAAAAATAATTAGTTGCATTCAAGAAAGTTTTATTGAAAAAACTTTGGTCCAAGTTAGAGGAAAAGCACGGACCGTGCGTTTACAAAACAACAAAACAACAAAAAAAGCACGGTTCGTGCTTTTTTGCACAATCTGTGCTTTTAATGCACGGTTTTTTATTAAAATCTAAAAAGAAAAAAAAAGCACGGTCCGTGCTTTTTAAGAAACGACCGTGCACGAAATAAAAAAAAGGTTGGTCTTACACCGTACATGACCAATGAAGGTCGCGCACAGGAGACGAGGCCCCTAATTAATGCATCATTCGTGTTAGAGGAGTGTTAATAGACACCATTTTTTTTTTGTACAATAAACAACCTTTTTCTAACTTTTTTAATGTCTATTATTTTAATGGATGAAATTAATGTGTGTCTCACAATTTTAAAATGAATTTCATATAAGGTGCTGAGATTATGGACAGACCCTGATGTAATAAATTATTAGTGGAGCAAAAATATTTGGTACAAGAACTAAATTTACTAAAAAGTTATATTAAAAATAGTTGTAGCAGCCAAAACTACAAATTTTGTAGACTATATCAAAGGTAGCGCACTTGTTTGTTTTCACAAGTTTTGCACGAAGGTCTGAAGGTCCTTTTAATGTTGGAAATTTAGGTCTTAATAAAACAGAATTCATAAAACATGTTCAATCATTATAAATCAATAGCGGAAGCAATCAAAACATTGAACATGATCATGATCGGATCTACAACATGTTTGATTTACCAAGGATATTAAGAATTAGGGTATTAGGAATACCTGAAAGAAGCTTTCATGGCAACCTCCCAACAGCAGCGGTCAGAAACAGAGAGGAGGTGATCTGATATGAAAACATAACAAAGGGTTAGCGGCGGCTGATTTGGTTCTTCCTCAACCGGTACCTTTATGCCTCAAGTTCTCTTCAGATGGGGAGAAGAGAGAGAGAGTTTGCTGTGTACGGTGTATTGGGGACCATAGCCTCTTTTATATTGGATGACCATTAGGGTTTCCCATTATTCCGTTAATGGGTCATCCGGACATCCACCCATATTGAGTCCATATCAATTAATTAATTAATTATCTAAATAGAAATCTAATTAGCCTTATTACTTAAATTGATCATTAATCAATTAAGGTTCTAAATTGATAAATAGCTAATATAATTATCATTACGATATTTGCCCACATAATGATATCGGAATATAATTAAATAGTAAAATATTCCAACAATCTCCCACTTGGGCTACATATCTTAATAATTATACCAGAATTCTTTAGGCGCGCGTCTGAATGTTATTTATCTTTAGATTTCAACTCTACAATCTGGTCCACCTCATACATTAATAATGAGACCACCGCGGCTATCGTCACTGACGTATAACGTGACGGAACCCCGACGACTACCATATCAATGCACTTGATGACATAGATCGATATGGATGAGTGACATGGAAATTTCATGTAATGTGATCTCTAAATCATGTCTATTTCCAACTGGTCCAACTAAAAACTTTAGTGAGATCAAAACTGAAGATTTGCAAATTTAATATTTGCACAAACTGATACAGAAATGGTTATAATAAACATAACCTCATGAACTTTATTTATGCAGAAAATCATAACATAAAGTCTGTATCGATATCAAAACAGAAGTATAAAACATAGAATAAAAGAGACTCCCACTAATCTAAGACATCGTTAATGACAACAACCATATGAAAGACTTTATGTGTCATGTCTTTGGTTAGTGGGTCATCTAGCATAAAGTTTGTCTCTAATGTTCTATTCAATTCAACAATAATCTTTAAGGTAATGAACTCTATAAAATTTGTTGTTGAATAACTTTATGACTGAATTATGTCACTATATATAACTTAAGTGATCTTTCAATACCTTTAACAATATGCAACCAAGTGACATAAATACTTACAGTCATATTTCCTGAGTTAGGATGTGTATTACATACACACATCCAAAAGTCAGAGTCTAACACACTAATGATCTCCAAATTGTCAGATCCCTGATGAGTATAAGCTCTTTTGTTCTCTTTAAAAAATCTGTATGGTTGCCTATTCAACAATTCAAGCATTAAATTGCTCAAATATCTGCCAAACAATCTGGTTATATACGCTATTTCCAAATGCATATAAATAAGATCATACATAAGAATCCTATAGACAAAACATAGGAAAATACTCAATTTTCTGAATATAAATTTTCAATTGGGCAATATTTGAGACTGAAAAGTCTCTCTCGGTGATTGAGGTCATCCATAATTTATTATCTTTAATGTCAATTTATTTTCAACTTTACTGATATAACTCTTTTGTGATATCCGAATAATACCTTGAGAATAATCTCTAAGTATTGAAATGCCTAATACAAAAGAGGTGTCCCCAGGATCTTTCATCACTAACTTTTGTTAGAGATTTCCTTGGTTTCACATTACTAACATATATCATAGTTGACTAAATAAAATAAAATTGACACATTAAAATAGGAATATAAATTTACTCCCACTGAGCTTACTAAATCCACAACTCTACTTAATATTATCTCAAAACCAAATGAGACAATTACTTTATGAGAATTTGTGGTAACACTAAAGAGACAAATTTCTTAACTTATAAGTGGATTTCACGACTTTGCAAACCATCTACTTTGTATCAATTGACACAAAAGTTTTATTCTGTTGCACCATATTATATCATTAATGTCACCATTAAGAAACACTATATTGAAATCCATCTTATGCAGCTCCAAAATTATAATAAACAAACTAGTATCATGACTGTCTTAATAGAGTCTTTCAAATAAAATAAATATAATTTCTCTTTTCAGTCAATTCTTTATGATACTAAAAGCCCTAGTTCTTGAGGGTGTTGAGTTTGATCTATATGAATTAATTTTATAACTTGATTGAGAGGAAGAACAATAATGTCCTTATGAGGTTCCAAATATACTATACTAATAGTAACAATATGAATTGGTTTAGAACCAATTCTTCCTCATTCAATTTTATTCTAATTCCATATCTCTCCCCCAAACTCAATATCCTCAAGAAAACTTAACAATTTATGTCTCAAACATTTCCTTAAGTTGTGGGACAAAAAACTTATAGTTTTCAAACCCTTAAACAATTATAGAATGTTACAAGTCATAACTGAATTGACTCTAATAACTAAACTTAAAAGACACATTGAATCATTATTTGAAAATAAAACTCAAAATATCTTGATTTAGTCAAAGAGAAATTAAAACAAAAATTAATTCAAATAATGATTCACCAAATTGTCTTTTAAATACAAAAGTAAGCTAGCAACGACAATCTAAAATTAGTATAAAATGAATAAACAATCTTTGTCGACTTTGTCCATTTTAAATTGATATATCTTTCAACATCATTGGAAATAAGTCAGTCAAGATTATACCTTTCTTTATTTGCCCTTATCTTTTGAGGTATTTTCCGAATGAACACTATTTTATTTTCTCTTGCTTCAGTTTTTCTTTATTTGCACACTTTATGAATTGATCCTTTAAAGGATCATTTCTAACTTTAACAGTTATAAACTTAATTGTGCAAAGAGAATACTAAATGCTGAATTTTCGAACAAGTCATCTGATAGTCGAAATTACTGAATTTTCGAACAAGTCATCTGATAGTCGAAATTATAATGTCTCAGCAAGATTAAATATTTACATAATGTGCTCAATATTTTCTTTGCGTAATAATCTTAATGAAATATCACTCTCCAATGAGAGATTGTCTTTCTCTGTATTGCTTTAAAAGCACCTTAGTTTAAGCAAAGAAAATATGACAAAAAATTGTCAACTTAAATAACACTGATAAGATTTCTGATCTTTTAACTTTATGATCGCATAAGACCTATAAGATTTGGTGTATACTCACTTGTCAAACTTGATTCTCACATTAAATACTGAATTTGCAAGAGAATGCGAGTTTCACCACCCTTATATAAGGTCTAGATCCAAGAACAATGTTAATATTATTCTTTAATTCCTAAAAGTTAAAACTTTTAAGAGTTAAAAATTTAACTCAAATTAACAGATACATAAACTGTATTAGCTTAAAGAGAACAAGAGAAGCAAAAGCACTCACAAAAATACCTAATGCATCATTAATATCAAGTCTTTAAATAATAATATCAATTGCTAATGGTATTTTACAGCAATGATCATACAATGACAATTTATTTTGACAAAGAATAAATTCTTATAATTGTCACATGTTTACCATTATATTTGTGTGGATGTAAACTCTTAAATGTATAAATAAGTTTACACTCACACAACATTATCACACATGTCAATAAAATATTATAGAAACGTGCATCTTTATTTGTAAATAAAAGACCTTAACAAGATACCAAGCGCACCATTAATTCCCAATCTTCGGATTGTAAAAATTAACTGCAAGCGATACTCTCAACGCAATGATCAAACATTGGTGATAAGTCCCGTCAAATAATAGTCACCTTCGGGCATCCTATTATCCACATGGAAAAATACTTTATAATCACCACATATTTACCACCACAGGTATGTAACTATCCGGCCAAGTTGTGCCTTCGCATAAATAATTACACACTACATCTTTTGTAATTTCAGTTGAGTCGAGTCTACGCAACAGAGGTTACTTGGGCAACATTATTGTTTCAACCGACTCAACCGTAATTACTAGATAATTTCAATATATATTAAATGGGGTGACAAGTCCTGTCAAATAATAGTCACCTTAGGGTATCCTATTATTTACATGGAAAATTACTTTATAATCACCATACATTTACTATCACATGCATGTAATTATCCGGCCAAGTTGTGCCTTCCTTGGGGCCGACTACAACTCGCATGAATAATTGCATACTACGTCTTTTGTAAGTTCAATTGAATCAAATCTACGCAACAGAGGTTACTTTGGCAACATGTTGCTTCAACCAAAAACAACTGCAATTACTAGACATTTCACAATAAATTAAATGTTTTTAAATGGGAATGGTCTTTAAATTTATAAGGCACTACTAACATAATGCAGGCCGAATTAGTCCATTATGTCGCTAAGTAACCATACGGTCACTCGACAACCCTTAAGTGTGAAGACAAACTCACAATAATAATAAAAATGCATACAAAAAAAAAACACCGCCAATGTGTGTAGGATAATGCATTTACAGATATCACATAAAAGCAACAACATTAATAGCATGATCCTTCAAAAAAAAAAAATTAATAGCATGAGATGTGTCCATAATGCATGATTGGAGGAAAAGGAAAAAATGTTATTGTAGAAACTTAATAACAATAAACTCAAACATCACAATCATGCTATAAACCAAATATTCAATTTCAAATCAAACAAAATTGAATTTTTGCATATAAAATATTATCCATGCTACAATTGATTCACATATGTACTAAATGATTCTTTAAATAAAATAAAACATAATTCTAGAAGAAACGTTTTCCTAAATAAAGGAAACAAACTTTATATGTTTACAAATAAACAAACAAAATTAGAATTAATATTTTCCAAAATTAAAGAATTCAATCATTTACTTTATGTACTATCAATTTATATCACAATATTTTGAGATTTATCAGTAAAAGGAAACAAAACTTCCACAAGTATATACATTAACCAAATATATATACAACAAATTTATAGTTGCTATTTCTCAAAATAATATTTAAGTCCAAAATTTATGAATCAATTTTTTTTTTTAATTTCAATTAAAGATCAAACAAAATAATAAGATCACAAAATTTGAAATATCATATCAATCGAAAAGATTTCGATTTTATTTCCAAAAGAAATCAATTCAACAAATCAAACACATCCAAATCCTTATTTACAGGCAACAAATTATATGAGCTATAATAAATCCAAATTTGTTGAATATATTTGGAAACAAATAACCTGTATACTGCATGTGACAAATATCATGGATGGATATATGAAGAAAAAGAAAACAACCACACCCATCGTCGATTTCACTTCATATTAATAGAAAATTGCCGGAAAACACCTAATGATGCAATTACCCAATAACCATGCCAGAAAAAAATTTAAGATTCAAAATCACAATTTCATACTAGAAATTAATATGATTTACATTAATTATATTTTTATTGATTCAGCACACATGCCTATATATACAAGAAAAATATCACAAGACAATTTACCGCAACAAAATAATCATATGTAGCCAAATTGAATAACCCGTCGATATATGTATATGTTCATCTCATGAACAAACAAATAAAATTTAATATTATTAATAAAAAAAATTAATATTAATAATACAAATTGCTTTATCGGTTGTCATATAATAATCATGAGTAGAACCATGGAAAGTCATTCAAATCTTATATGATATATACGATTCATGTACAGGAGGCGATGGTCATCACAGAAAAGAAAAAAAAAAGATCATGGCAGTATAAACAATCCCATAAATCGATCAAACCATGAAACTCAAAATCGATAAAATCCCTAAATTAAAATTTTAGGGTTCATCCCAAAAGATTGAAGCAAAATTGCAATCATTCTTGATAAATCAAACATGAGGACCGCTCGGATACCACTTGTTGGAAATTTAGGTCTTAATAAAACAGAATTCATAAAACATGTTCAATCATTATAAATCAATAGCGGAAGCAATCAAAACATTGAACATGATTATGATCGGATCTACAACATGTTTGATTTACCAAGGATATTAAGAATTAGGGTATTAGGAATACCTGAAAGAAGCTTTCATGGCAACCTCCCAACAGCAGCGGTCAGAAACAGAGAGGAGGTGATCTGATATGAAAACATAACAAAGGGTTAGCGGCGGCTGATTTGATTCTTCCTCAACCGGTACCTTTATGCCTCAAGTTCTCTTCAGATGGGGAGAAGAGAGAGAGTTTGCTGTGTACGGTGTATTGGGGACCATAGCCTCTTTTATATTGGATGACCATTAGGGTTTCCCATTATTCCGTTAATGGGTCATCCAGACATCCACCCATATTGAGTCCATATCAATTAATTAATTAATTATCTAAATAGAAATCTAATTAGCCTTATTACTTAAATTGATCACTAATCAATTAAGGCTCTAAATTGATAAATAGCTAATATAATTATCATTACGATATTTGCCCACATAATGATATCGGAATATAATTAAATAGTAAAATATTCCAACATTTAACTTTGCAAAATTAGGATCACCTCGAACATTTCAAACATAATTCTGAAACTCATGGCGCACCACCACTTCCGACACGTGCTTAAAATCATTTTGATAATGCTCAATCATCCTTAATAATTTGTCCACATCAAAAGCTGCAAATGATGATGTTGGACTCAAGCATGCAACACATTGTAAAAGTTTGGTATTCTCTTCATCAAATCTAGCATTGAGCTTCTACAATTACAAATCTCCAACACTAAAAAAACAATCATGCTTATGATGCAAATTAGGGACTCTTGCCTAGCTTTCTTCCGTTGCACATATGTAGCATCAATATCAGGCACATCATATCAATCTTATTACAAATTTTTACAACCTTAGACACAAGTTTTTCCCAACCATCATTTCTTAATTCTTGTAATTCATCTTTGCAAGTTAGAAAACATTCAAAAGAATGAATGTTAAATAAAGTGTTGAAAAGAGAACGTTTATAGCATTTTTATTCGTATTACTTTAGTATTGTACTATGTAATCCTCATACTCGCATGCACATTCGTGCAAAGTTCTCCTCCAATGGTATCTTGCTCTCATACCCATCCTAGTAATACAATCAATTTTGATGGTACTCCCGTGTCAATTTAGGGGTATTAAAAATTTAGACCTCAACCCACATGTTAAGGGCGTATAAAATACTCAAGAACAATGAGTCTCCTTTTCATAAGTCCCAAAGTTGTAAGTGACCACCGTTGAGTGATTTTATTAAAAATAAAAATATGAAAATAAAAAGTGTAGTTTCACTTATTTTTTATTAAGTCTTTTATTGCAAAATTTTCTTTGAACATAGTTTTTGACCGGTTCCTAGCAGTTTTGATTATCTTCATTAAAAGTTTTGAATTGTAACTTAAATTTTACCATGGTGCTTTTGTGTATTTGGCTGACCGTTTTTTAATCAATACCCAAATGAATGACTCTAAATTGCATTAAGTGGTCATATTTTTTTGGTTACAACATTAAGTGGTCATATTGCAATGAATTAGTGCTTTTTCCTGGCAATAAAAAAACATGTTGAGTAATGACGTGATTAGAGGATTATGTTTTGAGAAATGTATTCCGAGAAGTAACCGTATATATTTCGTGGGTGTTGGTTTGGTGAGTTTTCTTTGTGCAGAAGTACTCATACTTAAGTTTGGAAGGGTTGTTTTATTCTGGGGACGACGAGACAAGAAAGAACTGTTGCACCATTAAAGCAGAGCCGCGTAACGTTTTAAAAAGAGCGACCTAGTCCGCGACTCAGCCCAAATTTGTATCTATCAGAATTATTTTTATGTGCTTTCAAGTTTGATTTTTTTGCAGAAATGATTTTAAGTGTTTGACAGAAGCAACAACAATTTCAAGTGTGAAGAAATGTTCCAACAACCACGTATGAAGGCGGCTTAAAGTTGGCCCGTTTTCCATTATATGTTCTCTTTCATTTTTTTTATTTCTTAAAACAATCCATTCACTTCAAATATTTTAAAACATTTTATTTTTTCTTAATTTTTTTATTCAATTATCTCTCACTCCCCCACACACTCTCTCTCTCTCTCTCTCTCTCTCTCTCTCTCTCTCTCTCTCGCTAAATAAATTATGGAAATTTTTTTCTCTAAACAAAAAAATTGTTTATTTTATTAAAAAGCAAAATATTCATTTTTTAAAAAACAAAATTCTTCAAAAAAAACAAATAATATTTTCTAAACAAAAGTTTTTTCAACAAATTTTATTTTATTTTTTGTAAAAATATATACTTTCCAACATAAATTATTTATTTTATTAAAAGATATTTTTTACAAGCAAATCATCATGAAAGCCTGAATGAAGGCCATCGAGTTCGGGTGGAGGTATGAGGGAGCAAGCTTTAGCCAAGCAAAAGTATCCTTTTGGAAAGGAGTAAAGGGTACTGTGAAGCCACTATCTTTGAAAATGAACTCATACATGAGGATCATATTCCCTTCATAATGAGGGCATATATGGTGGTCGACAAAAGGAATTTGTACTTCTTAGTCGACGAAACCAGCTGGATTTATATCCATAAACATACACTCCTCCGCACCCGAATCGGTGTAAATTTAGAAAGCATTCAATGACTCGTCCGTTATCCAAGATGTCCTCGCCCCTCCTCTGAGATATGGATCAGTTTCTTCATCGCCATTTATCTTGAAAAGAGAATGAAAGGAAATATAAATTTGACATTCAATCAAATACACCATTCCATCACCGACAAGGTTGAAACGACAAGGAAGAGTCTGATGTGCGTTCCTCGCGAACGATTGCAAAGTAGTTGCATCTTTCTAAAAGATAACCATTGCATCGGAACCTAATGTCTACAACTCAGGGACACTAACATGGTTGCGACACCACCATCGCAGTGACACCCATATTTGTTACAAAGTCCCAAACAATCTTAAAGCACCATAAGAACAGTGGACAACGAAAAAAAGGGAGAGAGAACAAAGATATACCCAAGACCTCACACCCACAACAATTTAACAGATATTAGCATAAACAACCACCAATGGCGGTGATAACTGTTGAAGCAAAAATCTTTTTGATGAATGTTTTAATGATAACAAACCTCGTGGAATAAATGATAAGTTTTATGAATGGTGATCTACTGATGTTTGGACTTGAGTTTTTGTTATAAGAATAGGAATCACATAAGTGGATAAGCTAGAAGCCACCCACATCAATAAGTGCATTATATCTACTCCACAATGAAAGAATGAGTATATCATCAGTTGAAACAACAGTATCATAACTCCATGAAGATTCATAGCTTAAGAAATCATGATAGAAGAACTTACATCACAAGCTACACAAGAAGGTGCTTGAAGTTATGTGACAAAACTCACATTGAGTTTTATGTTATATGATTTGAAGATCCTCCATGGGTAAACAAGATAAAAGGAAATATGCATACAAGTTAGGAAGATTCTCAGAACCTCCTCAAAGTATCACACTTCTAAAGCTTCTAAGGATAAGAAGTTCAGAGTTCATAATGTTCATATGAACAGAGTTCAGAATGTTCATATGAATGTAGTTCATAATGATCATGAACATTAACCCGGAATATTTCCAGAAATATTAAAGGATTACTTCATGGATAAACAAGAATATTTAAAGTCATTGGTTACAAGCAATGATGTAAAGAAATATTCTTTTGGACTTCAAAGAAAGAATCATCTTGTTTGTCAAAACAAATGATCTCTCATTTATATGCTTCAAGTAGTTTTTGAAGGGAATAAATAAACAACCTTCATAAGGTTCAAAGTATTGAAGAACATTAGAATGTTTAAGAACATCAGAATGTTCAACATAAAGTACAGCTGTCAAAAAGGCAGGAACCCAGAAGAAACATTCTGAAGTTCATATGAAGAACCCAGGAAACATTCTGAAGTTCATATGTATGAACCCAGAAAGAGTTCAGAAGGTTGCTCAGAAGGTTCATCAGAGAAAACCCAGAAATCAATGTTCATACCAAGAACATGCAAGAACAGACGTGACATGAACAGATCATATGCAGAAAAGGATTTCAAATTTGGATCAAGAAATCATTAAAAACATCTATGGTGATTAAAGGATTAATGGACTTTGATAGTTTCTTGATATTTAATATGTATTCTTGAGTGATTAACTAAGACAGAAACACAATATAAATCAAACCAAGAATCAAGTGATCAAAGAACATTAAAGCTTATGAACTCAGTCAGAGCTCAGAAGGTTAGTCAGAGTTCATAATGTTCGAAGATAGTTCAGAAGGTTGTTCATATGGTTTATCAAGAACAAACCCAGAAATATATGAACATTATCAAGAACATTCAAGGCTCACATGACATAAATAAAAGTCCAGAAAAGTACCATGACTTAGATCAATCAAGGATTAAAGGAATTTATTTGGATAAAAGTCAAATGGCATATTCATTGTTCATTAAAGACTATGAACAATTGAAGTACAAAACATTAGGAATATTCCTCTAAGAATATCATCCTAGATGTTGTATACACTGCACTTCATTGATGTTTTACTATTAGGATTTGATTACATCAAATGGAAGTCTTACAAAACATCTTAAGTAAAACAAAAGGAACTTTCGAAGTTCAGAAGGTTCAATACAGCACATGTTTTAATTCTGACAGCACAGTAAAGTGGTTGGCAAAGTGAAACAAAAGCAAGATAGCAATCTCAAAGTCAGAATCCATAAGATTTCGACACCTAAGGGATTTGGTATTGTACAAGACCAGCAAAATCCCCTAAAGCATGAGCATGAAGTGACAATTCCACTTTATCTGTCCTGCACTGTGTCCAAGGCAAATCTGGGAAAGTATTATCCAGCAACATTATGATGTATGTGTTAAAGTCACTGCTTATGGATAATGCCCAGAAAATCATATGAGACGCATATGATGAGCCAAGAAACTCATATCTTCATTCATACATGCTGAACCCAGATGTATATCATGATGAACCCAGATGAAGATCATCAAGAATGCAACAACGTTCTGAAGTATTCTCAAGAACACAACAACATTCTGAAGTTCAAAATATTCACCCAGATTTTCAAGTAAAATTCAGTGGGGCCCATGAAACATGGCACAACACCATTGGTCACCATCCAACGGCTACAAGAGACAAAAAAAAACTCTATAAATAGAAGTGAAAGGCTCAACATTACTTGCACCATTGCAAAGCATACAAGAAAACATCTTAAAAGTGTTTGAAACTTTAGCATTTCGAATTGATCATCACTGAGATTTCAAATTGTCTCTTAAAGTGTAAATCAATTCTCATTTATCTTGTTAAAGATAATTTCTCCCTCCTTTCTTCTCTTCTGATTGTCTTCATCTTGACTACATTTCTTCAAAACTCCAATCAATTGTAAAGAGCAAATCTCATCTAGTTTTAAGGGTATTAAAGTCTAGGTTGAGTAACATAGTGCAAGGTCTGGTGTGACTTAGCACAGAAAGTTGAGAGCCTGGTGAGGCTTAGAGAATACAAGTTGTAACCGTTCCAAGGGAACAAGATTGTACGGTGCAGAATTTGAGAGGGTATCTCAAGCATCATAGTGGAAAACTCTCACAGTTGTGAGGAGTGGACTAGCCCACATTGGATGAACCACTATAATTCTCGTGTGTCATATTTTCTACCTTTACTCTTTATTTTCAGCATAAATGTTTGAATTCACTTTACACACCATTATCACTTTCTTCATTATTTATTACACTAACAGTTCTGAACGTTCTGAACTTAACCAAGTTTTTATTTCTTCCAAGTATCAACTTGAGAATGATTTACCACAAGTGTAGGTTAAATTTAAAAAGGGTCACAATTCAAACCCCCCTTTTTCGTGACTATTATTTCCACTTCAATAACTACACCACAACTACTAAACCCCAATAAAAATCCTAATATTTATAAACTAAAGAACAACATGGAAGTTTTACAACCTAACGATTCTATACTATGGCAAAGTGTTCCAAAACAAACAGAATCAAAAAATTCAAAAGCATTTAGGAAGAAAAGACCAACCTGTTAAAATAGAAGTCGAAGAAACTCTGAAAACTTGAAAGAATTTGGGAAAACTCGAAGGCTTTACAAGAAACTAGAAAAGGCATAACAACACTAAAGATGGTAAAAGGGTTTCAAATAACCCTCCAAAATCTCTTAAACTACTTATCCTATACGCCAGTTTGCAAATGGAGCCAATGTTTCCAATGCAATGCAACTATCAAGATTAAAACACATCAATAGGAACCAACACTTCCTTCAAAGGTCTGATAGAAACCAAACTTTCGATCAAATAAACGGCTCAGAGCCACCTTCAAAACAAACACTCAACAATCTAGGCAGTTAAGTGCAGTTAGTACCTTTTACACATGTCAGAAGAGAACCAAGGGTTATGTCCCCTCAATTTCCTCCTCGATATAAGGATCAACCCAAATCTAATGTGGGATGTGATAGATGATCATGTCCTCATTGTACTTGATGATGAGTTAAAACGAAAGACGTTTTCCCTTGATGGATCTCCTTGTACATAACGCTCCCCGCGAGCGTAATGTTTTTTCCACAAACCTCCTCGTGAGCATAATACCTTTTCGACAAACAAAATCTCACTACGAGCTAAACCATTTTTCCATAACTATAAGCTCCGCGCAAGCTTAAAACTAGGCAAAAGCTCCTAGTAGGCTCAAAGATATCTTATAGCAACAACTTCACATTCCACCGAAGAAACCATGAACTGTGTGTCCCCCGTGAAAGATCAAAGTCATCACTATTCACTCTCTTAACCTAATCATAATCCCCAGTTGTCACGTTCTCCATTTCTTCTTCCTCTGCTGATAGCTCAGATGTGATTTTTTAATCTACGTGTCTTTCTATCATTCCTTTACCTGTAAACCATAATTCTGAACGACCTATCTCATCATAGTAGTATTCTCCTACTGTGGGTAGGACTTTGCAGGTTGTTCGACCTGATGATTACCTCTCTTTGTTCACCATCTAACAGTAACTTTGCATTTGCAAAGAATGGTCTTCCTAAAATCATTCGACACCCTACATTCTCTCATCTCTTCATTGCTACAATGTCGATGATAAAGTCGAAACCTCCAATATTCACGGGAAAGTTATAGATTATTCCTTCAGCTTTCTCAAGTTTTCCATTTGCTAGTCCTACATCTCCATGGAATGCATGTATTTTCAAGTTTCCGAGTTCCTCAAAGGTGAAGTACTGAATCAGGTTTAAGCTAGCTCTTGAATCGCATAAAGCATCCCCTATGTATACATCACTAATCATAATTAGAAGAAGGAAACATTCTGGATCATCGAGCTTTTCCAGAATCTTCATTTCTAACATTGCACGCCAATCCTTTTTTAAGAAGATCAATTCTTCATTTGAGGGTTTGGTTTTTGATTTTAGGATCTCTTGTTGGAATCAAATACAACAAGGACTTTGCTCTAGCATCTCCTTGATGGGCATTTTCAGTTTATACCTTGCTTCGATGTTCACCAGCTTCTGGAAACTTTCTTCAGGTTCTTCCTCTCCTTTAGGCAACTTTTCTTCCTTCTGTGACATCTTATCAACGACTTCTAGCATTTCGATGTGCTCTTTTATCCCCATTGATCTCATTTGCTGAAGCTCTTGTCTCTTAGAAAATATTGCCCTATGGAATTCATAATAGCTCGGTTCTTTTTCCAATGTCTCCACGAAAGGTATTGTTTCATCTACCTCTTTTAACATCTCTATTAAGAGTTTCCATTTTTGTTCTTCACTCCTTTACTCATTTGTTATCTTTGGTTGATTCCATTGTTACATATTTCACACTGATAATAAACTCGAGAAATCTAGGTAAAGTGAAGAAATGTTCGTAAGTTTATGAGTGTTAGGCCTAGACTTAATGATTTTAATAACTACTAAATGACTCCTAAGAAATTATTCCTAAACCCTAATCCTAATCTTAAGCTAAAAAGGTAAAGTTAATTCTATGTTCCTACTAAAAATTATTACTATTCTCTTAATTATTACTACTTCTAATCCTAAATCTATTGGTTAGTCCTAGACTCACACTAATTATGGTTATTATTATTGACTCAACTCCTAATAAGACTGCTAAAATTACTAATCCTATTACCTAAAAAAAATGAAAACTGAAAAAGTAAAAAAATGTTAATTTTAATTCTAAAAAATTAAAAGCTAAATAAATACTACCTAAAAATGAAAAAAATAAAATAAAAGTTTGTTAGTCCTAACAATAAAAGAAAGAAGAAAAAGTTAGTCCTAAAATAAAATTAAGACATAAATCTACGAAAAGTCATATTCTACGGTTAGTAACAGTTAAATAAAAACTAAACTAATAATAAGTAAAACAAGTAACCTAGTTGAAAATATCAACAATCTTTGGCAACGACGCCAAAAATTTGATGGACAATTTCGGCAAATGTATTAAACTCGTTTACAAGTAAAAAAGTGATAAGTAAGATCATCTCCACAGAGGTTGTCATTTCAACTCGGCAACGCACGTTACTTATTAGATGCAGAAATAAAAACAATTAAATTAAATAAAAGCGAGTAAATTAAGGGGGTTTGCAAGTTCAATTTGATTGCTCAAAGCAGTAGTGAGTCAGTAACTTGGTTTGATTGCAAAATGTTAGTGGTGGTTAGGATTCCTCGAATCCCCTCTATTCTCTTGTTGGATTTAACAGACAAATCTTCATTTAGTTATACAATAAGAGTTCTATTTAAGTTATGAGTTCGTGGGGCAGTAGATCCCTCTAACTGTAAGTTTCACTTGCTGATCACTCTAAGGTTATATGCAACGCTAAAGGTGAAGGTGAGAAAAACACAAGAGGGGGGGGGGGGGGGGGGGGGGGGGGTTGAATTGTGTTGGCCTTTTTCTTTCTCAAAAACTTAGGTTAGTTTAGAGTCTGATATTGATCAGATTCTGAAACTATTTTCAGAGTTGTTTTGCAGCGAATATAAAGTAAATGAGAGAGAGAGAGAGAGAGAGAAGGACACAAGTAATTATCCTGGTTCCTTCCACAACCCGGACGCTGATCCTCAGACGCTGATTGTCTTCAGACTTGCAACACAAGCTTCAATATTTTCCTTTGCTCTTAACTTGTTCTTTCTGAATCACTATTAGATACATAACTTTCAGCGTATGGTCCTGCACACTTAGAACAAGCATTAACATATCCAATTTTCTTTTTAACACTTTGTTATCATCAAAACTCAAAAGGGACTTGTTCATACATTTTGTTCCAACAAAAGGGTGTTGGGTCGTCAATCCTACAAGCGTCAGTAGGTACACATACAAAATACTAGAGTGGGGTTTTACTCTCTCAGAGGTAATTGAAACATAAAAGTTGAGATTCCTAAATTGTCATCTAAAGGCTCGAACTTCGTCTATGAATCTTAGAAGTTCATAACATATTATCTATTACCTTAGTAGTTCTACAAACGGACATCCTTGTCTCGTCTACCTTACCAAGGGAGGAAAGAATAAAATTAATATGCAAATATCATAAAAGAGTGTTTGCTCTGTTTCTATGTTGAGTCATAAGACCTAGATATGTTACACTCCCTAGTTCAGTGAGAGCATTAAGACTTATGCATAAGAAAAATTTAAAAGAAATTATAACATAACTGAATAAAAGAATTGAATTCAAAAGATCCAACAATAAAATAGAGGTCCATCTTAGAATTCTACCCAATTAGGGTATAATTACTCATGGTAACTAAAGACAAAATTACAAAAGAATAAAACATACCCTAGAAACTAAGAATGGAGCAAGAGACTCGTTCCTTGAAGATCTTAGTGCTTACCTTTCTCTTGAACTGCTTCGTTCTGAAATTAAAATTTGTGAATGAAAGGAGTTGTGTTTATAAGCTTATTTTCAAGTGGATTTGGGCTGGAAAAATAGGCTTTTCCCTCAAACCCGCAGATAAAAACAACAAAAAGCAGTTTTCTCTCAGAGGCGCTCGTGCGCCATGCGTGGAAGGACGAACCAATGCTTTTTCAACACTGGTTCGCACACCCAGGCGTGCCAGTGTTGTCCTATGGTGTGTTTTCGCATTTTTCTTGGCCTTTCGAGTGTTTTCTTCCTTGAAACTTGTCTTGGAACTTGAAATAGAATTTCTCCAATTTGTAATGTCTTTAAAGGCCTCTAGAATCATCATCCACTGTCTTCCCAAATCCTTATGAGATGTTTTGCTTCGCCGATTTGCATGATTTTGCATTAAATTACATCAAAAACACCTAAGAGCTGCTTGATTTTTGGAAAACTAGAATTACATGACTTAAAATAAAAACATTACAAAATATCCCGAAAACCATCGACAATTGTTCTAAAACTCCTCAAAATTGGATAAAAAATTAACTAAAATGACTGCAAAATATGTTGAAAATAACGTAAGATAACATGTCATCACCTACTATGATGCTGACTATGTTGGAGATAAGATTGAAAGGAAGTGCACAAGTGTAGCATGCCAATTCCTAGGAAAAGCTTTGATAAGCTGGTCATGCAGAAAGCAAAACACCATTGCCTTATCAACCATAGAAGCAAAATATGTATCTGCTGCAAGTTGTTGTTCTCAAGTCGTTTGGGTAAGAAATTAGTTGGAAGATTAGTCCCTAAGATACACTTATATCCTTATCCTATGCGATAGTATAAGAGCCATTAATATTTCTAAAAACCAAATTCAACATTCCAGGTTTAAATATATTGAGATTAAACATCACTTTATTAGAGATCATGTTCAGAAGAAAGATGCGGTATTAAAGTTTATTGAAACACAGGTACAATTAGCTGATATTTTCACTAAACCACTTGTTAAGGATAGATTCAATTTTATCAAAGATAATTTGTTTATCACACAAAATTCTAACGTGTGTTGACTGCCAAGTCAATGATCAAAATAGTTCTTAGATTTAAGAATGTTCTTAGAAAGATGTGGTATTAAAGTTTATTAAAACACAGGTACAATTAGCTAATATTTTCACTAAACTACTTGTTAAGGATATATTCAATTTTATCAAAGATAATTTGTTTATCACACAAAATCCTAACCTGTGTTGATTGCCAAGTCAATGATCAGAATAATTCTTAGATTTAAGAATGTTCTAGTTAGGAGTCAATCTGATCCTCATACTTCTAAGACATTGCTTATGAAGTCTCATTTGAAGTAATTTATTTGATTCCAAGTCATTGATTTTTCATGGACCATATTTCCCTCGTTTTCTCATTTGAAATTAAATGAGAAAAGCCCAAATGGCTAGGAGCAGAGAATGAAACAGTAACGACTAGTCTGCCTAGATTCTTCCTCTCTCCATACAACAAGTAATCATTGCTAGCTATGGCTAACCAACTTCCTAGCTTTTTTCTTCTACTAGGTTGAAATATGCCCTCTCACTCCATTTGAAATCATTTCAAACTCACCCATCTCAGAATTTTTCTCGCATTCACATTCAAAGTTTAAAATCCCTGCTTTGCCGAAAACCTTAATCAAACTAAAAATGGCAAGAACAAAGGGCCTCAACAACCCTATTCCATTGGTCGATTATCCCACTTTATCCTCCAAGTCTATTGAATATGATGAATATCTGCACAAAGAATCACCTCAACATTTCTCGTACTGAGAACGTTAAACAGGTTGAATCTCAACATGCTTCTCCTATAGAACAAGAAGCTCAAGAAGCTCCAGTTCATTCTTCATAGATTTTTAACCATGCTCCCATTACCACCATTCCACCAGAACAAACAAAAACCACAAACACTTCTGCTCCTACTCACTCACAACCTAAAACTAAAAAGTCTTCAAAACCCTCCATTTCTTCTACCTCTAGAAGGTCCTCTAGACTTAAAAAACATAAGCCTAAGGATTCTTAGAGTGTTCATATCTCACTTGATTCTAAAGATGATAAAGAAAAAGTCTTAACAAAAAATAAACCTTCTAACCGATCTAGAGTTGTTGCTTCTGAAGTCGTAGAAGAAGCAAAGGTTAAACCTTCCTCCTCCAAAAAGACAAAGGTCCCTGAACTAGTAGTTGCTCCTTCCAAATGTCTCAGATCATCTCCATCAAAACAAAAATCTTCTGATTCATTATTCTCCACCTTAGAAGAAGAAAAAGACAACTTTAAGAAGAACTTGTCAACTAGAGCAATGTCCATAGGGAGAATTTATGATTTTGAGTATCTTCTCAGTGTTGGCTGGAACATCTTGGAGCTCACAAAACATAAACAATGGTCCAAGATGCTGCAAATTAAGCAAACATATTAGCCTAATGTTGTCAGAGCATTATATGGGAATGCTTGTGTAAATGAGGACATAACTTTCCTTGCAACATTTTTGAAAAGGATAAAAATGGAAATCATCACAAGCACCCTTAGCAAGATCACAAAGGTGCCAAATGTTGGGGATAAGCTATTTGACAAAGACCGATGGTATAGTAAAGTCACATTAGATAAGCAAGAACTTATCTCCACACTGATCAAGGATGAAGAAAAGGAATGCATTTCTTCTAACCTTCAAGACCTGCTAAAGATTCCACACAACATGTGTATCCATTCCATTCTTCCAAGGAAAAGATGCTTTGGGAATGTGGCTGACTCTGACCTCTGTGTTATCTATCATCTCATGAAGAAGTTGCCCCTGAATCTCAACTTTGTGATTATGCAACATATGATAGAAGCAGTCAAAAAGAAAAAGGCAAGCTCTATCGTGCCTTATGGTATGTTTCTAACCCTAGTCTTCAAGAGGTTCAAAGTACCTCTAGAAGATGAAATTTCTAAAACTTGGTGGCAGGTCTTTAATAAAGATAATCTGGTGATGTTAAGAATCATGGATCATTTGAACCTCAAGGAAGCTGTCAAAGGAAATGAGAAGAAAGTCAAGAAGGAAAGCCCTCAGGAAGGAATCTATCTTCCACTAAAAAGGAAGATAAGTGATTTTGTCCAAAGGAAGAGGATTGTGAAGCCTCTATTCTATGATGATGGGTCTTTTCAAAAGAAAACTGAAGATGAGAAGAAGAAAGAGGAAGAAGAAAAACTGAAAGAAGCTACAAAAGGATAATAAAAAACTGGTTATCAGAAATCATTTCAATCTTAATCTGAGATTGAAGAAGAACTCCTGCTGATGTTAGTTCTCCAATTCAAGATTATGATGTCCAAGTAGACAACTTTGGAATCTCTGAGGAAAACAAAACAGAAGATATGAAGGAAGAAACTTCAGAAAAACATGAGAAAGTTTCCTATGAAGCCAAGCAACCCCTGGCTCTTATGTACAAAAGCTGGAAGCATTTATTGGTGAATGATCAACCTTACCTCAAGCTGCTGAGATTTGCTAGAAAGATGAAACCAATGTGGCAGATATCATGTGAAATCTCAAATTTGATGGAAGCTTTGAGAAGGATGAAAATAATTCTGAGAAAGAAGTAAGTGGAAAATCTGAATTAGAGAAGGAATCCAGTCCAGATAAAGAAGGAAGTGTGGACATAGTAAGTGTTACTTCTGAAGATAAAGAGGAAACAAATTATCCCTTGAAGACTCAAGAAGACGAAAAGAAAGATGAAGCTGCTGTTGAAAAAGAACCAGCAGAACTTGAAGTTCAAGTCCCTCCATCTCTAAAATACTCCTTCAATAAGACTGTATTTGAGAATCCTCCATCCAACACTTATGAACCAATGATGCAGATCAATTAAGGTGAAAGATCTTTATTTAACTCACCTATTATGAGTACTATTTCTGACATAGTTAAACCATTCTTGATTTCACCTCAATATCCAGCTGTATATACTCATGCTCAACCAAGCAGTTCCCAACTGCCCAAGATTCCAACTGAGATTGGGTCCATTGATACTTTTACCAATGAGCAAGGGAAAGATAAGGAAGCTATGAATTCTAAGTCTACTTCAAGAGAGTCTGTACTTTAAAAGAATCAGAGAAAAATGAGGAATGACATCAAAAAGATATTTATTGGACAACAGATTATACAGAAGCTTTTGCTTAGGGTCATAGAAAAGGATAAAAACTAGAAGGCTTGGGTAACTAAAGAGTTGCTCCCACATTTTCTATACCAAATCAATCCTTCTGCTTCTCACCTTCCTGGTGATTATGCCCAGATGCCAAAACCATCTACTTTATCTTTATTAGATGATTCATCTCCTTCAGAGTAGCATGGCTGCTTGTTGACAACTTTTTGCTAATGACAAAAGAGGGAGAAGTTAGAGAGTAAAAGGGAAAGTATAGGATCCGTTTCTGAACTCTAATTATCTAATATCTTATGATTTAAGCCTTGTTTGATCTTATCTTGTTTGGCAAGAAACATAACATGTTTTTAGGGATATTAAATTTGAACCATGTATGCACGAGATGATGCAATTCTACAATTGTTACATCTTTTTTATTAATAAGAAGGGAAATGTTAACGAGTGCTCCCAGGGCACTCTTTAAGACCTTTAAATGGTACTACCTCCGTTCATTTTTAATTGTCACTTTTTGACATTTTACACAAACCAAGACAATCAATAAATGTTTCTACTTTTAATACAATAATTTATACTTTTACTAGAAAAATCTTATTCATTTAATGTCTCATTTTATGTATTTATCTCTCCACAATAACTAGGGGTAATATTGGTAAAACAAAATTTAATGTTTCATTGAACTTTGAAAGTGGCAGTTAAATAGGAACAAAAAAATTCTCGAAAAGAGAAACTTAAAAAGGAATGGAGGGAGTAACTTTTTTTGAAAATTTATGTAATCAATGCATCGGAAATTGAAATATTTGACTTTTTTATGGAATAATTTATTCTTTTAGAATCCTTAAAGAGTGCCCCGGAGGCACTCGTTAACAAGACCCAAATAAGAATTACAGTTTTGGTTTAAACATTGTTGGTTTTGCACAATTTTTTTCTTCAATTGTTACATTACATATCTGCTCAATTTGAGGGGGAGTTTTAAAATTTTTAAGATTCTCTAAATTTATAAAAGAAATTGAGGGGGAGTAAAATTATTCCATAATTGTTGTATTTCTTAAATCAGAATTAAAATACTTGATCCTAAATTCAATAAGTTTGTCATCATCAAAAAGAGGGAAATTGTTGAGGAAAATCACAAAATCATTCTTATGTTTTGAATTATAACAAACTTCAATGAAGTAAAGTGATCAAGGTGATTCTGATATTGGTTGTTTTCACTGACATGCTTTCGTCCAGTGTTCTTTAGAACATGATATTGGAAATACATAAATATCCAAGGAAACATGAATCTAAACAACACTAAATGTTAAGAAGAACTTCAGATTGCTCAGAAGGTCTTCAGATTGAGATCAGAAGCATCTCACGGGAACTAGAAAATTGGAGAATTAGATTGACCAAGAATATAAGATCAAGAGTTTAATTCTTCAATAAAAATGGAACTTCATAATAGACTTCAGAAGCACTTCAGATTGCAGATCAAAAGATCATATAGGCACATCAGAAGCACTTCAGAAAGGCTAATCCAAGAAGTTGAATACTTTGTAATGGGTTGAAGTATCTTTTGTACTCCCGTTATAATATTTATTTCGCTTATAGATGGGTTCTTTATAAACTTAGCATTAGAGTTATAGTTTGGATAACAACAAGCCACAGAAGTGTTTTATTCAAAAAAAAAAAAAAACCACAAAAGTGTGGTAAACAAAGAAGATACATAACCATTCGGAGCTTTATTTTATATCAATCGAACAGAATACATGTCTCATTCTCTCTCTTAGGTTCAATTGAAAGGAACAATAGCTCCACGTTTATTTATTGACATTAGGTTTATAATTAAAGGCGAGCAACAAGGAAACAATATTACATTAAAAAACAAACACCAACACACTAATAGTCATTCTTTCTGGAACACGACTGGAAGGGCACCACCATCGAGGGCCAACAAAATCTTGCCATTCTCACGAATAACACCAACAGTCCCACATTGAATCTTACAACTAGGGCACACCTCTGTAGGGCACCATTGAATGTTATAGTTACCTCCAGTTTGGGTTTGCACAATCCTAAAAAAGTTACCTTGTGATCCTTCACCATTATCTCTTCCAGTGACAATCAACCTCCTTCCACTTGTTGCATCTTTCTCACCTAATCTCCAGTCTGTTGACTGCCCACAACTTGTGGATGTTAGGAATGTAACTCTCAAGTCTCTGTTAAGCCTAACATTGTCATCATCATCATCATGATGAGGAGCAAAAGGAGTGAACTTCACAGCCACTCCGAGTGCCACTTCAGTGTTGTCAAGACCAACATGCAAAGGGCATGGCCCATTTCCGGTGACCAAAGTGGAACCTCCTCCATTGCCTGTGATAGCAGGCCTGATGAAGTATTCCTCATCGTCCTCAACGGGTTCGCCACTTGTGTCGATGACAAACTGGGCTATTGATGTTGTTGCCATCAAAAGCCACACATGAACTAAGATGAATATGATGAGGGATCTAGTTGACATGGTTGTTAATTGATTATAAACTTGCTTGCTCAAACTCAAAAGGCTATGAATAAGTATAAGAGGATTTAGTGGTTTTGTGTTTTTGTTGTTCGTTGTTGGGCAAGGTATTTATAGGACTGATCTTGTTACGTACCATGCATGCAATGCATAAAATGATTGATGAGTATATGAATAAAAGTCCAATTAATTAATAAATGATTCTTTTTTTCAATTGTTAGTTGTACCTTAAGGATCTAATATAGCATTAAAACAAAAATGAACTAACCTTATTGAGGATAGGTGGCGTGTCAAGGATAAAGACTTGACTTGTGTTCTTCTTTGGATCGGGCAACTTTGTAAGGATGGAAAAAAGGAAAAGGAAAATGGTGAAAATTTTCATAGTTTCAATCGTCGAAATGAATAAATAGGACCAAAACTGTGCAAGTAGAGACCAAAACACTTTTATTCCCATTTTTGTTTCGGCACTTACTCTCCCACCCTTTTGTCCAAAATGATATCGTTAACTAAATTTAATTAGGCAAATTTTATGGTACACTCTACCGGTACATCAAATCGTTAAATTAATAATTAAATGAGTTGTTTTTTTGAAAAAAAAAATATTTTCTATCATTGACAATTATAATAATGAAATCTTTTTTTTTGAAGGATAATAATTAGATCTTATTTACCAAAAACGTCGACGAAATAAAATATATATTTTTTTGAATTTTTATTACTCATAACAAAGAATATTTATTATTTTTTATGAGAAAATGTTACAAAAATTAATATGATTCTTATAACAAATGAAATGATGTTTTTTCTTATGAAATGATGTTTTCTAAAATATAAATATTGAGAAATAACTCTTTATTTCATAAAATGATCGTTAATTTATAAATTTATAAAACAAGAGTACCGGTACACCTCAATTTGTGAGGTGTACCGTAGAAGTTCCCAATTAATTAAGGTTTTTTTTAGATTACACTTACAAAATTATATGTATATCTAACAACCAATACAAATTAACCACATCAACAAATTTGCAATGAAGTAAAAATTAGTGGTGAACATTAGGGGTGGGCAAAAAAACCAAAAAACCGAACCGAACTGCTGAACTGAACCGAACCAAACCAAAAAAAACTGAACCATTACTAACAGTTCTAGAACTGAACTGAAACAGTTCGGTTCAGTTCAAAACAATTCGGTTCGGTTCGAAACAGTTCGGTTCGGTTCGAAACAGTTCTGTTCGGTTTTACCTTCTAAAATTCGATTTTGTTTGGTTTTTTATATTTTTTTCAATGGTACCAATAATAACAGTTCGGTTCAGTTCGAAACAGTTCGGTTCGGTTTAGAACAGTTCGGTTCAGTTCAAAATCCAAACAGTTCGGTTCAGTTCAGTTATTTTAAATTTATCAAACAGTTCAGTTCGGTTCAGTTTTCATCCCGAACCGAACCATGCCCACCCGTAGTGAACATAATGGTATCCATGAAGTTTAGTTGAATATGTATCATTGTTCCAATCATTTAATGTCTTGTCACATTTTTATATTAATTTATATGTCAAACAAATTTTACACAACCAAACTCTAAGGTATCTAAAAAATTGTCAAAATTAGTATGTGGGTATATCATTTGCAGATTTACTCGTGTGGCCAATTTTTATTGATTGTTTGGATAAATTACTCACAATTCTTCAAGGGTAGCATAGACCACTAATTGCTATAGTTAGATTGAAGAACTTAAATGTAAAAAAGTCTTTTTTTCCCCTTTATCTTTTACCTAATATGCTTATTGATCATTTTTTTTATTTGTTTAGGTCCTTTATGCTTCGCAACGTCAATATACGTTCATCCTATTCTTTCTATTACCATTAAATGAAAATTGAGTTGTCAATTAACTTTCACACGCGACGCCTGCATCATGCACTATTAGAAAAACAGCTTTTAGTGATCGAAATTTTGGTCACTAAATCACTTAGAGATCGATTTAAACCGGTTGGTACGTACCACCGGTGGCTAATCTATTGTAATCGAATTAGCGGCTGAATTTATAGCGAACGATTTAAAGACCAATTTTAGATGCTGAGAGACCAAATTTTAGAGATTTTATGTGCTAAGAATTGTCCTGGAAAAATATTGATACAAAATATAGATTTGTTTTCTTCTTGGAAAACTTGTATCGTTGTTAAAACATATATAATTCTTTGGACTTTGTCCAGCCCTTTCAATTGCATGCAACTAAGAACGGCAAATATATTGCTTACAAGGAACCAAAATTAATCATCTTGTCTATACTACATTAATATAACTTTAAATATACTTGTCTGCAAAATTGCATAAACATAGAATACAATTCTAAGCTACCTTGAATTTTCCTCTTTGTTTGATAGTCTAATTGCAAGTATACCAACAAGCATCAAGAATCCCATTAATGAAGCCCACAAGATAAAGTCATGTAATGCAATTTCAGTTAAAGTCTTGGAATTCATCTTCATATATGATACAATCACAAAGTTATAAAGAAAATAATACTAATACTTATGAAAGGAAATGATTAAAATTGTACATAAGTTAGAAAATAGAAATGAAATAATAACAAAATGTAGGTAAACTGTGCAATCAAAAAACCTACACAAACTACCGCAATAGCTTTGTGAAAGACTCAAACTTTTAGGCAAATGTCACAAATAAACAAAGGTGCAACAGCTTAGCAGGAAGAGCAAACATCAAAACAGATAATCATAGCCACACTCCCAAATGGCCCAAATGGTCTAACTACATAACTGCAAACTAAATAATCAAGTCACCCAATACCTGCTTTAAGTTTTGAGCTAAACCATAAAAAATACAAGTATAACAAGTACTACTTCATTCAGTAACAATAACGCAAAGCAGATGCCACTGAGTAGGAGGCAGCAACATCAAAGAACAATACATTATATCTACAATGATAATGAGGTTAAACTAGAAATGAGTGTGATACATATGTTCAGCATGACAGATGAGGATTGACAGGTGCAGCAGAGGCAGCCGCAGCTGAAGAGGAGGCAGGCGTGGAGAATTGCGAACGATGGCTAGTGTTCTTCATGCCATTTTCATATTCTACAACTTGTTTAGTAACAATGAATCACAAACTCTTCAGATTATTGCTTGCAGTAGAAATTTAATAGAATCAACTCTTCAGACTAAGTTAAGGTTTTTCAATTGTATATATAAGTCTTATTAGTTATAAAGAATAGAGCATGAAATATGATTTCATCATAAAGTACTTACAACAACATAGAGTAGGGAAACTATAGATTCAGGAATGTGCAGGCTTGCTTTGGCTGAAAAGTTATAATTATATTACATCTTCCAACAGTAGAACTCATAAATTCAATAAACACTTCACATTTAAAATGGATAGGTTGTAAATTGTCATAGACAAAAAACTACAAATCACATTAATCTAGCATATCCTCTATAAAAATCATGACTCCGTCTCTACTCCACATACATCATCATCTTTATCATATCGTCGATCTAGCATAACCTAACAAATTCTCGATCGGCGGTTATGAAAACTTTACAAATTCTCTGAATAATGACGTCATCTTTGCTCAAAACGTCATTTTAAAACTGTCTCTTCAGTTTCTCATCATTACTGCGCCACTTTCTGGGGATTTAGTGGGTCACCACATTCAGTTGAAAAGTTAGTGGGGTTTAATCAATCATAATCACGTGGCAGTTTCTTACAGGATCAGAACTCAAAAGTTTTTCTAACCTTTCTCTTTCCTGATACTATAAAAGCTAAACCCACTCTTCTTCTTCACTTATCCTAAAATTTTCCCTCTCTTGCTCTCTCCATTTTATGAAAACTCAAGAACTCCATAGAAGTTTTTCAAGCTTCAAAGCTTTTTTAGGCATCAAACCTTCATTTAAATCAATCCTCTTTTCACAAAAGTTTCACCATTTTCTCCAAGCTTTCCAATGGCGTCGTCATCTTCCCAAAACACTAAAGTTCCCCTTGCTGCCAACGTTTCTGTTCTTCCTAAAAAGAACATGAAAAGTTTCACCCCCTCAGCCTGAAGTTGATGAAAAGGCTAAAATCTGGCAATCCCAGGTAATAATTCCTTATTCAGTTGATAATGTTGTTTATGGATTTTTAGGACCCATGTTAGATACTGATAGGGATATGGAGAAACTACACACATACTTTCCTGGGTGGGATCTTGCAAAACCTAGGATTTTTTCTGAAGGACCTCTCCACATGCATTTCATGAATGTTCCTCAAAGGGTGTTTAGATCAACCCCTTCCTCAACCAACAGTTCAACATATTTAGAATGGCTAAATAAGGTCGAACCTAAGAAAGAAGATTTTTGGAAAAACTTAGGTATCTTCGACTTGATCCAGTTGTCGAAAACTGGCTTAAACTATGATGGAACCTTCCTTTTGGCTGCTATTCATTTTTGGGAAAGCTCAACCAACACCCTTCACTTGAAGTGTGGTATGCTCACACCCACTCTTTTCAACGTAGCAGCCATCACTAGGCTTCTACCAACAGGTGAAGTCTATGACCCTACCAAGACTAGTGGAGATAACGACTTCGAATTCCCTGTCTCAAGAGCCAGCTATAGCAACTTTCTGACTGATCACTTCGACAGAAACACCCAAGAAGTCTCTAATCAAGAGCATATAGCCTTTCTCACATTTTGGCTTTCTCACTTTGTTTTTTGTTCTGGTTCCCTACAAAAAACCATGAAAAAACTGAAAGCCAAACCATGAAAAAACTAAAAGAAAACAAAGAGTTGGCACGTTCTGGACCTCTTTGGCTTTTCCAATTGTGGTTAGTGGCCACTTTTGAAAAACAATTAAAATTCTTCACCCCACCATTGTATAAGGATGAGATAGATAGTCGAAGCATAGAAAGAATAAGACTGGCTTATCTCAGGAGAAGAGAAATCAACCTCCCAACAATCCAAATCTTCAAGGAATACTTTAACATTTTCTTAAAATGTGATTCTTTCGACTCAACAATGGCCCCTTTCGTCTGTCGAAGTGTAGGTCCGGACTGGTTTAAAAGGGAATTTCCAGCTCAAAACCCTAAGTACTTCGACGAAAGTGTCAAAATTTGGAAAGCATATCTGACTCCAAAACTCTTGTCCCTTAGGATTGCTTCAGGCAAAGCTGGCCTGGGGCTGTTGCATCATTACCCAAACTTGGTGGCAAGACAATTTGGCCTAAGCCAATTTCGACCTTCTCCAACTTGGAAAAAACCCAAAGAAATTTGTAAAGGGTTCTTTCAAATGACGAAAGCTCAGTTTCTCTAACGTTTGGAGACTTCGACTGATCAAGCCCCCCAATTCACTCCATTTTCTTTTCAAGCATCTCATTTATGCACTGAAGATTTTGATCAATGATGGAATGAATATTTTTATTCAAAGCTTGTTGATGATTCGACTTTTCTTGCCAACCTGACAAATGCTTTTCCTTATTTGCAGGAAAAGGCAAAAAAATCCAAAGGTACGCATATAAAAGAAATTCAAGCTTTTCAATTTTTTTTTGAAGTTGTGTATAATCCAATGAATGTCGAAAAAACTGTAAGAGAAGCTGCACTAGTTTTAAAAGAAAAAATAATTGAAAAACTTCCAAAGCTAACTTTTCCTCTTCATGTAAAAGATAAAGAAACTAAGTATAAATTAGCTTTGGATTTTCATTGTGTAAAATTTCCACCATTACCTAGTGCAGACTTCACCTTAGCTTTTTCACCAAACTATCCTTCTTCGTTTCATTTTGGTTACAAGAAAATCCAAGAAACTTTGAAACCACAGAGGGACAAAGTAGTTTGGGCTAAACAATATTTATTCGACTTCAAAGGTCACTTACACATTGATCTTCAACATGTCGAAGTCAGAGGAAATACACCTTTAGCAGGTGACACAAAATGGCTTAAACAATTTCTTCTTGCTTTTGTTTACTTTTTTGTTCTTTATCTAACATAAAACAACTTTTATGCAGCTGTCCCCCGTCGAAAAGCACAACCTAGCGTGGTCGAAATAGAATCTGAAGATGATTCTGAACCACCAGCCAGAACACAGGATAAACAAGTAAGAGTCAACACTTATCACCAGAAATAAATGCATTCTTATGTCGAAAGCTTAACTCAATTTTCTTATCTTTCAGAGTCGAAAGAGAACTAGTGAGTCAACATCAGAGGCTACTAGCAAGAAAAACAAGAGGGCAACCCCTTCAAAAATTTACAAGAGCTCAGCAGTAAGTTTCTTTCATTCTTCGACCAAAATAATGGTAACTTCATCCATTTACTTAATTTTCATATCTCTGAATGTGCAGTCGAAAGCCACCATCAAAAATCAAGAGGCAACAACAACCACTGAGGCCTCAGAACCACAAGAACAACAAACTGCTGAAATGGTGGTCCCACAAGAAACAAACAAGAACAAAATTGTCGAAGACACTTCCTCTGGCGTCGAAAAGACAAAGAAAACGAAGAAGAAAGATGGTGCTGACACTTCAAGACTTAATGTTGAAGCTGTCAAAACAGATGATTCTTCTCTTCTCCCTAATCAGAAACTCAAAAAAAGAAACAAAGTCACTCCGGCAAAGGACCCGAGAGTGCGAATTCTTGTCCAGGAGTTACTGAAAAGGTAAATATTTTTTGAGAAAAACTTGCTTTTCTTCGTTTTGCTTTTTCGACCCATTATTTGTTTCGACTAATCATTTTAAATTCTAACTTTGCCATTTTATGTAGGATGCTTATTCGACTGATAAACCAAGTCAAGAAACTACTCCTCCACCACCAGAAACAACTCATATCCCTTCAAACACTTCTCCTATTTTGGAGACTGCTGTTGAAGAAGAGACAGTCAGCCCTCTGCAAGGACCACAAGCAAACATTCCCAATCCTTCTCCAACTCAACAACGAAGGGTCGAAGCTTCTGACTAGCTCACTGAGCAAGAGCAGGCCATTAGAGACTTACCACCATCTCCTCCATCTTCTCCAGAAGTAGAAGAAAATGATAATGATGATATGTTCGAAGACCAAGATTTTCAACTTGATGGACAAACCAATGGAGTCGAAATTAATGACCAAAGTCCTCCAAGAAATGAAGAGCCAAATGATGAAAGAGTTGAATTTTATTTTGTCGAAAGTTCTAATGGACTAGACATTCCTACTTCAGAATCAGAAGATGAAATCTTTCCTGCATCCAATGCTGCATCAGCTTCGAACCTCCAAACTTCTTTGAGCCAAGAAGAGTTTGTAATGCTAAAGGTCGAAGACCCTCTTGCTGCCTTGAAACTAGTTACGAGTAGTAGGAGTTCTTCCTCCAATCAAGCTCAAGACGCTTCGACCTCAATTGGAACAGAATTCCTTGTGAATACTCATGAAGAGTTGATCCAAAAGCTGAATGACAAAGTCTTAAATGTAAACTTTTTCTAGCTACTTCGATAAGAACCTGGTGACTACTATGACATCAAAGGCTTAGTGGACATCCTATTGAATTCTCCAGAGTGTGCTGAGAATGAGTCTCTTGTCTATTTTCTTATTGAGTTTGGACCTCTTTTGGAACAAATAATGAGGCAAATTCAGAAGAAAAAGGAGACTAGTGTGAAAGTAGAGACAAAGGCAACCTTTCGACAGGGGGAGCTAAACAAAGGTTAGTTTGCAAAGTCTGAGGCACTTTCCATGGAGCAAGGGCCAAACAAGAATAATATGAAAGGGTGGAGTTGAGTGCTGATATTTCTCAATGGGAAAAGGAAGTCGAAAGTCTCCAAACCAAGATCAAAACTGCCAAAGTAGCTCTTCAACATTATGAGAATGTTGCTAAACTTGAGGCTGAGATTGCAGCACTTCTTAATGTTGAATCCTTCATTGATCTCAAATTGAAACATGCTGAAGCAGCTTATGAAATACTAAAGAGCAACCTAAGGCTTTGAGTTCGACTAGATAGCCTTTAATTGCTTTTTATTTAGTGTTTGTCATGAAAATGTGTAACATGACACTATCCATTTGATGTAATATTTTGACAGTATCTTTTATTTCGACAATTGCTTTTTGGCATTTTATATTTTTTTTAGAATGCCATGTTTTCAATTTATTGTCGAAATTACTCTTGAGATATTTTAACTTCCTGCAACATAGGCTTATATTTCTTTAGATATTTGCCATTTATGCGAAATATTCGACTATCATAAGCTAATTCTTCTATCTCATATGCACCATTTGAAAAAACTTGCAAAATCTTAAATGGACCTTCCCAGTTTGGGGACCATTCACCTAAAACTCTATCTTTTTTATCTATAGGTAAAGTACTTTCTAAACCAAATCTCCTAAAGAGAAAGATTTAGACTTAACTTTTTTATTATAAGATTTTGCAACACGTTCCTTTTGTCTTAAAAGAACTTGTAATGCAGTCAGTCATTCTTCATCTAAATCAACTAACCTATCCAACATCATATTCCAATAATGATCTGTTGGAATTTCCATTTGTTTTTGAACTCTAGTTGATTGTAGACAAATTTCAATTGGTAAGACTACATCATGACCAAAAGTCAGTCGAAATGGTGTAGAATTCGTTGATTCTTTTGGGGAAGTTCGACAGGCCCATAAAACTTAATCTAAAGTTTTATGCCAATTCTTGGGTTTTTGACCCACGTGTTTTTTAATCAAGTTAATGATAATTTTGTTGGCTGCTTCGACCTGACCATTTGCTTGTGCATAATATGGTGTCGAAGTTAAAACTTAAAACCTGTTTGAGAGGCAAATTCAACCATTTTTCGACCAGTGAAAACTGAATCTTGGTCTATAGTTATGGTTTCAGGGATACCAAACCTATATATAATATAGTTTTGGATAAAACTGATAACTGCCTCTTGACAACATTAGGCAAAGGAATAGCTTCAATCCACTTAGTAAAGTAGTCTATTCCTACCAAAATATAACGATGACCTTTTGATGAAGAAGGGTGGATTTCACCAATTAAATCTAGAGCCCAACCTCGAAAAGGCCAAGGTTTTACAATTGAATGTAACTCACTTGCAGGTACTTGTTGTATCCCTGCATGTTTTTGACATTCTTGACAACCTTTTGCGAACTCTATGCAATCTTTCAACATAGTTGACCAATACACACCTTGTCAAAACAAAACTCCTTCTGGAGTCTTTTTGAATAATTCATTTCCAATGATTACATAACTTAAAGCTCTATACTTAATATTTTGACTAACTATTCCTGATGGATTCTCAAGATATTCGACAATTGGTTTTTGCCAATCATTGTTCGTCAAACTGTCAATGGCAAAAATTTCAAAAATTTCAGAATTTTCTAAGTTTTCAGAAACTGAACCATTTTCACCATTTGGCGCCCCAAGTTTTGGCATTGACAACTGTGTCAAAGAAAAATCTGTCGAAATCAATTTATCTTTGATTTCAATCAATTCTTGGAGTTGGCATTTTGGAACTTTGTAACCTAAAGCAATTTGTGCCAGGTCATTGGCCTCTTGATTTTCAATTCGAGGCACATGTTGAATGTTAATGGAGTCGAAATGTTTTAACAATGAATTAGCTGAAACAAAATACATCATTAAATTTTCATTGATACATTTGTTTTTTTTGTTAATTGTTTCACCACCAATTTTGAATCTCCTTTTATTTTGACATCTTTTGCCCCCAGTTCTAACAACATTTGTAATCCTGTTATTAAGGCTTCATATTCAGCCTCATTATTGGAGCAATGACCATTTATTTTATATTAGAATTTTGTTGGTATATTTAAAGGAGAAATTATCAATATACGAACTCCAGTACCATTTTTGTGGCTAGAACCATCAAAATACAAAGTCCAAGGCTTTTTATTCACATAACTTTGTGTTACTTCGACCAAAGAATGATCTACTATAAAATCAGCAACAATCTGACCTTTGATTGCTTTTAAAGGATGATAAGTCAGTGAATATTCAGAGAGTGATAAAGCCCAATTTTCAATTTGACTGTGTAGAATTGGTTTAGACAACATATGTTTAATAACATCAAAATGCGAATAAACATAAACGTCAATAGGCTTTATATATTGCTTAAGTTTAGTACATGAAAAATACATACATACATAGACACAATTTTTCAATGGGACTATATCTAGTTTCAGCATCATTTAAAACCCGACTGAGATAATATATGGCTCTTCCTGGGCTAACATACTTCCTATGGTCGAATCAGATGCTGAAATATACAATTTCATGTTCTTATTCCTAATTTGAGGCTTTGTCAGATAATCTTTGATTGTGTCGAAAACTTGTTGATGCTCCTACCCCCAGTGAAAACTATCCTCTTTCTTCAGTCGAAGTAATGGCGAAAAAGCTTGTGTTTTGCCACTTAAGTTTGAGATAAATTTTCTTAGAAAGTTGATTTTCCCCAATAAAGACTGAAGCTCTTTCTTGGTCGAAGGAGGCTTAGTTTCCAGGATAGCCTTAGTTTTATTCTGGTTGATTTCAATGCCTTTTTTGTGTACGACAAATCCCAAGAAGTCACCTGCACAAACATAGAAGGCACATTTTAGTGGATTCATTTTCAATCCATATTTTCTCATTCTTTCAAATGATTGTCGAAGATGATTTAAATGTCCATCTTTCGATGAAGATTTTACAACAATATCATCAATGTAAACTTGCATAAAATTTTCAATAAAATCATGAAATATTGAATTCATTGCCCTTTGGTATGTTGCACCAGCATTTTTTAGGCCAAAAGGCATCACCACCCATTCGTAAGTGCCTAAGGCCCTTGGGCAACAAAATGTTGTTTTCGACACATCTTCAGCAATAAAGATTTGATTATAGCCAAAATAACCATCAAGCATACTTAAATATTCAAATCTTGCTGCTGAATCGACTATAATTTCTACCACTGGCATAGGATATTCATCCTTTGGTGTAGCATTATTTAAATCCCTAAAATCTATACAGACTCGAAGAGTCCCATTTTTCTTAATAACAGAAACAATATTTGCTAACCATTCGACATACTTTGAAGTTCTAATGAACTTGCTTTTGAGGAGTCTTTCAATTTCCTCTTTGATTTTCGACATAATTTGAGGTGCAAACCTTCTTGGAAGTTGCTTTACTAGCTTCTTATCTGGCTGAATTGGTAACTTCAATTCCACCATTTTCCTGCTTAATCCAGGAATTTCATTGTAAGCCCAAGCAAAGCAATCTTTGAACTCCTTCAAGAGTTCAACTGTCTAAACCTTCAAATCTGGATCAATTTTAGAATTGATATAAGTTGGTCTTTTGATTGATCCATCTCCCAAGTCAACTTCCTCTAAAGGATCTTGAGCTTGGATTTTCCTGGTCGAAAAAGAAGGGTCTTTTTCAAAACCCAAAGGCTCTTCGTCATATATGCAGTCCAGCCTCTGGCTCTCAACCATTTTTTCATCAATGTTTTCGACAAACATTTTATCTATGGCTCCCACAACCATTTTTTGTTGCATTTCGGCCTCTAAAGCCTTTTTTATTTTATTTTTGGCCATATAGGTCGTAATCTTTGCCCAAACTTCTTGTTTAGACATAATAATTATCATCAATATTCCACCCAGTTGGGCGAATCACTCCTTCCTCCAAAGATTCATTCTCTGGATACTCCTTTTCCCACTTGAATCCATGGGTAGGATGCAGCCTGACAGAACAAACATTCTCCTGGTCAATAAAACTAGATTCAGCTGCACGGCATGGCGCTATATTTGCCAAATTCTTATCCAAGGTTTTTCTGGTGACATGGTTCACCTCAGCAGTGAAGTAACTTTGATCTGTCTCGATGTTTTCCACCAAACCATAATCTCTCCAGATGTAGATTTTTTGGTGCAATGAAGAGGGCACAACCCCAATTCCATGTATCCATTCTCTGCCTAAGAGTAAATCAAAATTCGCCTTGGTAGGCACCACCATGAACAGTGTAGGCCTTGTTATGGTTCCCACCGTTAAGTTAACTTGGAGGGCACCAAACGAATATCCAGATTTTCCCTCGTAATTAGAAAGAACAATATTGTGGGGCTTCAAGTCTGTATCAAACTTTCAAATCCTCCTTAGTAAGGATTGGGGCATTAGGTTTACTGCCGCTCCACCATCAACAAGAACTTTGTTGACGCTCACTTCATTCACTCTTGCAATGTATAAACAAAGGCTTCAAATGGCTTTTCATTGAACCATCTGGTTTTTCAAACATGGCTTTCTGTTCATCCACACATCCATAGTTTGTAATATAATAGCACATTGGCTTGTTGGCCATAGGCTTTGGGTCGAAATCTTCATCAGATTTTTCGACTTCAAAAATAACATCATACTCCGCAGGGAGTATTGAAAATGGCCACGAGTGTAAACACTCGAAACGAAAACAGAGTCGCCACCGAACTTTATTTATCCTAAAAGAGGGAAAGGAAAATATCGATAAAACCTTGGGTAACATGATCTGGGAACCATGAGACGGGTTCGAGAGTTTATTATGCGAGAGGAAGGTGTTAGCACCCCTCGCATCCGTTGTACTCAACGGGACCCATCTAGGGGAAGGGTTCGTTTACGCTCATAGTTTAGGTTATCTGCTTATATGCTGGTTTCTTACTTCTACATTATTAAAACAAAAAAAAATTATTGGGGTGTTTGACGAGATGTTGCGATACCGCTCCTACGTATTCCCGTGTGCAATGGGAAACTCAAAGCTACGTAGTTCTTTGTAAACAATGTTTGTGGGTTGGTTGTTTTTAAGTGAATAACATTTATGTCGCATTCCCATGGTTAAATGCCGCTTGTATGCTTGCACAATGGAGGCTTAAGCTTTACTTGTATCAGAGGAATGGATAAAACCTTATCCAATTTGAAAAAGAGTTTGAATGTGTTGAGTTATTTTTAGGTTTTTTTAAAGTGTCTGAGAATGAGGACAATCCGGTATCACGAGACATACGTCAGGGATCCGAATCATCCGGGGTGAGAAAGTCATACATCAAACTTCCCTTTTTCATTCTGATTTAATTAAGTTGATTTTGAAGAATGAGAATCATCCAATACCACAAGACATATGTCAGGGGTCTGAATCATCCAGGGTGAGAAAGACATACGTCGGACTCCCCTTTTTCATTCTGATTATATTAAGTTGATTTTGAAGAATGATGATCATCCAATACCACGAGACATACGTCAGGGGTCTGAATCATCCAGGGTGAGAAAGTCATACGTCAGACTCCCATTTTTCATTCTGATTTAATTAAGTTGATTTTGAAGAATGAGGATCATCCAATACCACGAGACATACGTCAGGGGCCTAAATCATCCAGGGTGAGAAAGACCTACTTCAGACTTCCCTTTTTCATTCTGATTATTCTTAAAAAGTTTTCCAATTGGTTCCAAGACGGTCAAAATAAAAAAAAAAAGGTGAAGGGGAGGAGATGAGAATGGATGCAAGAATGAATGCATGAGAAAGCAATAAATAAACACTTAATCAAACAAAATGCAACGCAAAAGTACTTAATTAAATAAGCAATTAATTGAATAATCAAATAAACACCAAGCAAACTATGAGCAATTATTGAGGAAGAAAAGCACTTAAAAGCACTTGAAAATAGAAAGGAACTTATATAATTTTTTTTAAAGAAAATGCAACTTATAAAAAAACAATTATTTAAACAAAATGTTCTAAAAAAAAGAAACACTTTTCAGAGTGCATGAAATTTGACTCAAGCTTAAATAAACACTTGTTCAAATAAGCACTTATTTGAATAAGTTTAAAAAACAATTAAAATAAAGTCACAGAGGGGGTTTCAGATCTGAAAGTGTGGAGCAAATAGCTCAACAGATCTAGCACCAAGGCCCAAGGCTCATCCCCTTCAACACAAAAAACAGCAAAAGCAAAAAAATAAAAGTGGGGCCCGCGGTCAAAGGAAGAAGGAAGTCAACTCCTTCTTCCTTCTTGCAAAATCGGCCAGCATGTGTTACCAAGCACCCATGAACTCAAAAACTCAAACGGACCTCAAAAATTACAAATGAATATACCATCTTGCTCGATTTCCACACTGATCATGAATCTATGCTTAGATTTCTCAGTGGAAGCTTGTACAGAGAAAAAAGTAAACAACAACTTCAAATAAAAAAACACACAAACAATTTAAGAAAATCTAAGCAAATCTAAACATTGGAAAAGCTTCACAACACTTCCAGGAATATAAATAAATCGAAACCCACCTTGTTTGAACTCCAGATTGGTCTAACCAAATCCAACTTTTTCTTAGCAATGGTGAGTTTAGGATTCAAGGTTCTTGGTGGTTTTTCTTGTGTTTTTGAGTGTTTTTGATCTTATGAGAGTGTTTAGAAGCTTTGGATCGAAGAAAAATGAAGGTTTCAATTGTTTTTGAAGTTTTTGGTTTTTTGATGAAAATGATGATTTTTTTTCTCTCTCAATTTCGGCCTCCTCTGATGCACAGCTGATGGGGTATTTATAGAGGGAGTAACTTGGTGACCAAGAGTGGAAAATTAGGGTAAGAGTGGTTGAAGAAAGGGCAATTTAGAATTTTTGCAAAATGATATATTTTTGTGAGATTTTTTGTGAATTTGCTTCTTTTCTGTCATGTCTTTGTTTATGGATGATGATGTGTACGAAAATGATGAGCTGTGGTGTGTGAGGATAGTTCTAGAATGATAAATTGTGGTGAAGGAATCAAATGAGAGTGAAATGTGTATTTGGAATGAATTTGTCAAAGTTGGTGTTTTTTTGGATTTTGATTTGAATTTTTTTTGTGTAATTGGAAGTACAATTGGTGCAAAGTCATGATTTTTGTGATTGGAAATGAATTAGAAAGGAAATGAATCAAAGTTGGAATTTTGGGTGTGATGGAATTGAGTTTTCTTGAGAATGAAGTAAAAAAATAAAATGAATGAAAATAAATAATAAATTTTTTTTTTTTTAAATTTTGAATTTATTAAATGAATGAAAAAAAGTAAAAATAAAAATGACCAAGAAAAATGAAGAAACAATTTTGAATTTATAATTTTTTTAAAAGGGCAAAATAGGGATAAAAATAAATTTATCCAAAAAATGTGAAAAATGAGAGTGAACATGAAAAATGTAAGGTCCATGATCCCCGAAACTACTAATCAACGATAAATAAACATCTAACATGCAATCGGGATCTTACATTTCTCCATATAGCTCATATTAAACATATAATATGAAAGTCTCATCAATAAAAATAAACAGATCACAGCGGAATATCTCAAACATATATATAATCATCTCGGGCCATCTCAAAACATCTCAAAATAATACATAAGTATCTGGATCATAAAGATCACTCAAAAATAAATCCAACAGAGTACAAAAATAAAAATCCCAAAAGACATCCTAATCAGAGCTCCTAACTCTAGACGTCTCCAAGCAAAGCAGAAAAACATGAGTTGGGCGTCAAGCCACAACCCATCACGACTCACCGATAGCAAATACTCAATCCTGCAAATCTACATCCACAAGGGATGAGGCAACAACAGTCACTTGAGGGTAAGATATACATTCATTAATAAGGAATAATAAACAAGTGTAGTTCAGATAACGTTCATATTAACAACAATGTTCAACATAACAAAATTGATTATTCAAGATTCAAGAACATGTAACTCATAATCATATTCTCATACAAGTCTAACTACACCATCATATCAATTCATCATTTACAATCATTCGATTCATACCCTCATCGAAAAACAATCATCAAGTTAATTATGACAATTCATCATATCACATCTTCAATGCACATTTACCAATTAGATGCACAAATTCTCATCAACACATTAATACATAAGACTCATACTTATGCAATGTTCCTAGACGACTCTAAATGCATGTGGTACCAATCATCGTCACTTTTTGGATATCGAAACTTACCGAGTAATCCCATCGTCACTTTGTATACTAAATATACCATCGTCACTTTGTACACTAAATGTACTATCGTCACTGGACTTGACTCATGAATGAATGCATGATCATATATTCGACTCACATCAAGTACACATAAGACTCAACAACAACAACATCATCATTATCTTATATTCTCATATGATTTGAAATTCTGGCAGAACCTGTTACTGAACCGTAAAACAGAGCTGAACAGAGTACGTATAACAGTGGTTCAGAAGCAGCAAAATAAAAGACAGAAAGTAAAGAACACAGTTAACCCAGTTCGGTGACAAACACACCTACATCTGGAGGCTACCAAGCCAGGAAGGAAATCCAATATAATAGTATCAATTCGAAGTCCTATGACAACAACCCCTGTTTCACAGCCTTCTCACTTAATCACTATCCATGGTATTTCTACCTAGGAACTCCTAGATATAAGACCCCTCTTACTTCCTACTCAAGTAATCACTGCCCCAGTGATCTTAAACTCTAAGACAATCAAAGATGAAGACACACTTCAAAACACAATCAGTCACTTTTGCTTAAAAGCTTTAAGTGATTACAACTCAGTAAAACTAAACCAACTCTAACAATTGAGTGGTGTACAAAAACACGGCACAAAGCTTACAGACTCAAAACCTAAGACTCTCTCTATAATGACTTCTGTTTTGAATGAATTTCTCCAATAGCAGCGTCCTCTATTTATAGTCTTCAACAGCAACATAATTCTGAACCAAATAATCTTCAAAGATATAATCCCAGAATTCTTTAGAAGCAAATAGAAGCAATTTATTCTTTAGAAATATATTTTCCAAAGATTACTTTGAAAATATATTCAAAAATAAAAGAAACCAATCTTCAACAAATATCTCACGCAAATTAATCTTCCTTCTAGAAACGCAGCTTGGATAATTCTTCAATTAAATCTTCAACAAATCAAATGTGAAAATAAACACTCCAAGGAGCAGAAAATAGAACGCAGAAAACCAACTTCTGAAGGAACTTCTGAAGTCTGCGTCTGAACATTTCAGCTTCTGAACATCAGCTTCTGAAGGTTCAGCGTCTGAAGTACTGTTCAGCTTCTGAAGTACCAGCTTCTGAAGAACTGTTCAGTTTCTGAAGACCCAGCTTCTGAAGACGCACATATTGAGATTTCAGCTTATGAAGACGCACATATTGAGATTTCAGCTTCTGAAGACGACAACTGCTTGTATATTTGATTTTAGCAAACATGAAGCCAACAACCAAATATCCAACATGATTTAACATCGTCACTTATTAACATCATCACTTATCATATAAACTTTCATATGATCAAACATCGTCACTTAAATGCATAACATGTATCATCATCATTTACTCAAACATCGCCACTTAATACATAACATGTATCATCATCACTTAATCAAATATCATCATCACTTAGTATCATCAATAGCATCATCATTAGCATCATCAATATCATCATCAGTAACATCATCAATAGCATTTATAAACAGCAACACATCTCAATTATTACAACACCAAGTGTTTACAAACTTCATCATTCACATAATTCAAGTTTCATGATTTAATCACACAAACTACATCAATCGACATTAAAGATCACAACTTCATAATTACCTACTTATTTATTAACTCTAAATGATTCATTAGACTTGTCATTAATTTTAAGGATGTTTCAAGATTCATTGAAAAAGTATGCGGAAGTTTTCACGAAAAATGTGTCATGAACTATGTGTAGTATTTTGATCATAACTCAAGTTATAAAAATCTAAATGAAGTCCAACCAACGACAAATGAAAGCTAACATCCATATCTATAACTTTCAATTTTACACCGAAACCCAGTCAAAAACAGAAACTAGTGAAAAAAGGGACAGAACAGCAAAAGCTGTTGCTGTCAGAGTTTGCTGCAGCGAGCCAGTGGTCGCTACGGCGACGCAACCCAGAAAAACAAGGTTTTTCCCTTACGGGAATCACTCAAAACTCGCCCAAAAATCTCATTTTTGATCCCCATCAACCCAAAATCAGTTTACAGATATTAACCATGATCAATACACTCAATTGATATGGATTTCACAAGGTTTTCGGTTAATTTTCAAAGTTCGTCTCAAAATCTCATTTTCACCAAAACTAATCCAACAAACATACCTAGCTTAAATAACTTCATTCCAACATGTTTAACATCACAATATACACCTATTCTAACTATTCCAACAACAGTTTCCTCACTTTACCAACAACTTATTCATTTTCACTTAATTAAGTCATTTTCACCAAAACACCAACAACAACAACTTATTTCACAACAAACCACACAATAAACATAGTTTCTTGCTCACAATCATAACCTTAACATTAACACATAGTAACAGCAGCAAATTAAGCAAATTCGGTCAAATAAGCACTTTTACCAAAATCACTTAATTCACAACTTATTCCACATAACTTCATGATTTCTCAAACAAATTACATACACATACTCATAATCAATTACATAATCACCAAACAACACTTAATCATCATATTAATCATCACAAACATCAAAATTCATCAAATATACAAGCAATTGTCCAATGTGTTAGTACCAAATATACAAGCAATTGTCCAATGTTTTATAATTAATCTGTTTTTAGTTTATGTGTTAGTACCAAACCAATTGTCCAATGCAACCCCCCATTTTAACACATCCTTAATATTAATTCTTTTGCCAAGTAGAAATTGAAACAGTCGCATGTGAAGACGAATCTTATAAATTTCATTACTTTGATTCATTTTTTGTACACTTGTTAAAAGTCTATCAAAAGGCAAAATACTAATAAAGACATATTAATACCACACAATCAACAACATAAAAGCAATACCATATTCCTATCAACTGAATCAACACAAAACAAGCCTTACATGAACCTCCACTTGTGCTGGAACTTCGGTAGCACAACGGTAGAGTTGACTTTATGTTGAGATCAACACAACATTTTCTAAAACAACATAAATTAGAAAGAGCCGATTGAGGAACGAAAATGGCAGACACATGGTCTGAAAATGGTGGAGAATAAACACTTATTTATAGTTGTTGAATTCGCAGAACTCGCTTAACGAATTTGCACTCTCTTAGCAAATTTGGTCGGCATTCCCTAACGTAAGAACACTGACATCATCATTGACACGCCCACTCTCCTTAGAATGTGAGCTGGCTAAGCATGTGTAGGGTTTGACGAGTGGGATCCCCTCGAGTTCTCTTAGCGCGTACCTGCTCGCTAAGTTGATTTGTCTGGTTACTCCAACTCAATATAGCTCGTTCGTATATACCAAATGAAGTTGGGACACGCTTTAGATACTTTAGTCGCTCATACAAAAAACATGGAACCAGAGTACACACAACTTATGTGATTGCTCCGTGTTGGACGTGTGGCAAGTCATGAAGCACTTAACAGGAGGAAGTGACTACATGCTAGCATGCATTGCCGAGTTAAGGGTGATCTTGATATTGTTGAGTCGGGCTAGGCGTGACTTGAATAGTCAAATTGGTGCTGAGTAGAACCTGGCAGAATAAGGTGAGTTAAGCATAATTTCAACAGTCAACCCTAACTATTAAAGCTGAATTGTTAAAGGTCATGTGGTATAGTTGTCTTTACTAGTTCCCTTTATGAATTTTACTTTATAAATTATGATTTGCTTTAACTATCCACAAATATTTAGCACTGTATTGATTTATTATTCAGTTCAACCACAATTAAACCAGTTAAACCATGATGCAAAGATCTCGCCGGTTCGATCTTCGATGTGATTTTTAAAACATTGGGTAGGTTGTAGCCTAGGATCAAATTGTAAATATTATTACTAATACTCCCTCCGGTCCTTTTTTGTAATAAGCAAAACACATTATTCATCAAGAACAATGATACAACTTGAAAATGGTTATTCACATTCAATACTCCTATAAATTTAAAAGTATGGACCCTAATATTGCTAACTGGGGCATCAAGTGCATTTGTTAAAGAAGCTAAAAAATGAAATTTTAAGTTTAAAATGTCACTTTTCAAAACTTTGAGGAATTGACTTCACAATTTTCAATGTAATGCTACTATATTTGATTTCTTAACCGGTATCCCTAGACACTTGATAACATTTTCCTAAAAGTATTTTATGCATGCCCCTATGTTAATTACTTTTAATTCTACTCCCTTATTATAAGCACCTTTGACTAACTTCAGACATATTAAGAAAAGTTGATAATATAGTTAATGTGTCTAGTTTGTATGTAGATTTTACTAAATTGTCATTTATTTGTATGTGTATTTAATTTGACATTTCATATTCCAATGCAAGTTAACGGTATTAATTAGTGGTCTGTTTAGGAAAAAATGCACTTATTAATTTGTATATGAGCTTTTATTTAGGGACGACTAAACATTTTTTTCAAAGGGGGTTTATAATTAGGGATAGAGGGAGTATTAACTTATTGGCAAATGCTAACTAGTGCCCCGGGTATAGTTAATGTGTCTAGTTTGTATGCAGATTTTACTAAATTGTCATTTATTTGTATGTGTATTTAATTTGATTTTTCATATTCCAATGCAAGTTAATGGTATTAATTAGTGGTCTTTTTAAGAAAAAAAATGCACTTATTAATTTGTATATGAGCTTATATTTAGGGACGACTAAACATTTTTTCAAAGCGGGTTTATAATCAGGGACAGAGGGAGTATTAACTTATTGGGAAATGCTAAATAGTGCTCTCGAGGCACTAGTTAAGGACTTAAAATGGTAAATTTTTATGAAAGCTTGCCCAATCAGTGTATTGGAAATTGAAAATTTTGACATTTTAAAAAAATAATTACTTAATTTAGAATGCTTAAAAAGTGTACCGAGGGCACTCGTTAGCAAGACCGTAACTTATTTAGTTTTGATATTCTCTCATAATAAATAAGGGTACAAATAAAACATAACATTAATACCCTTGAAAATTAGTCGATGTTTCTTTTGATACTTTTGTTTTTCTCATAAAAATGATACATCCTTCGTCCTAAATTATAAGTCGTTTTAGGAAACAAAATTGTTCTAAATTACAAGTTGTTTTGTAATACCAATGAAACATTAATGTTACTATTCATATTATATCATTTACTATTTATTATTCTCTCTCTTATTTCAATTCTTTGATTTATCTTTCTCATACCACAAATTTGTAAAACAACTCATAACATCTCTTTCGCATACAAAGTTAATTACATTTATTATTATGTGTGAAAGCCCAAAACATCATATAATGTGAGACGGATGAAGTATTTTTTTTAAAAGGTTATAAAAATGATACTTGTTTTTCTTATAAAAGAGATCGGATGGAGGAGTTACTTATATACATAAGGGTCATGCTAATTTGTGTCCTTATAACACAAGTTAAAGATTTTAAAATGCAATTAAAAAATTGGTCATGCTAACTAGTGCCGCAGTGGCACTGGTTAAGGAGTAAAAAAAAAAATAAGTTTTAAGTTGAAAACAACACTTTTTACACTTTTGAGGAATTTATTACACAAGATCCCAGGGACTATCCCAAGTGTAACACATTGTGGGTCAAAGGCCCTCACTTCATTTAGAATAATAAAAATAAAAATAGTACTAATACAATAAAAAGAGAGATGGATATGTTTTATTAAATCACTTATACTCTTACTATAAAGTATACGCATCCGATTAACAATATTTTTTATAGCAAATTCTCAAATAAACTATCAAAGGCTTAACGACGCAGCTTGTTGTCTATTTATTTCCCATTCATGTGTAGTATATTATATGAAACTCTTTTATTCCTGCTATCAATAATATCAAGAATCGAATGTGAAATTGTGTGGAAGATGAATGGTTAATTGATTGTTTGGTTACTATACTAAACATATAGTATATTTATGATAACATCATTCAATGTAATCACAATATGAAAAACCGTAGAGAACAATTATGATGTATATTTATACTTTTTCTATAAAAAAATGTATATTTTTTTATTACAAAAAAAATGTATATTTATACTTTTAAAAATAAAATGTTATATATTTACTACGACTAATTTTTTTTTGAAGGGTACTTCCACAATTTATTATTATTATTATTATTATTATTATTATTATTATTATTATTATTATTATTATATGTGTTTGCATTTTCTTTGGCCTACACTACTTTATATTCCTGGGTCCATCCCTGCAAGATCCAATACAATATTACTATATTTGCTTATATTAAATAAACAACTTTTTGAAATTTTTAAGACATTGAATGCATAATTTCAAAAAAAAAAAAACTTCTACATTTTTTTTCTTATCTTATGTCTCAAGGACACAAATTTACATTTTCCTATAAATAAATCCAAACCCTTTTTTTTGGACGATATCATTGGTGCATCTGAAACAACGTTAAGTATGAAATGATTTTTTTAATAAGTTTTTTAATAAGAAATTAATAATTAATGACTGAAGCTCACATATTTTAAATGTGGAAAAATGAGATGTCCGGAGCTTAAACCTCGATCATGTATATATTATGCATCGTTCCTACCAACTGAAATAAGTTCACGAAACACCGTATTTTAGTGTTTTTTTTTTTGACAAATTTTTAGTTTTTTAATAGACAATAATTTGGGACGGAGGAGTGTATCGTATGACTCCGTTGACACAACATTAAGAATTTACGCATGTCGTTTTGGGTCCCATCCCTCCCTCCCCAGTCCAGTCCCCACACAGATCCCAAATCCCAATGCTAAGAGAAGATACCTCGTAATTCCTTCCGCATGAACTTTTCGCTTTCCATTGATTAATTAATCAACAAATCAATTTCAATTACAGATCCAAATCAAAGTTAATTTTTCTACTTCAATCTCATTCCATCTCCAGGTACACACACATACTCATCCATCGCCATCTTTCCTTTTTCCATCTCACATTAATCAACCATGTTTAGTTTCATAACATGTCTATATGTCTCCATTTTGCACATTCTCTTATATTTTCATGAGCACGTACTCGGACACGTCGACACCAATAATAGTTTTAAAAAATGACATAATTTAATATAATCACATGTTGCGGCTTGTCACGTTACACATGTCAGACACAAACACACATTCAATCAGAAGTGTCGGCATTATAAAGACTACTGCAATAAATATTGGTGATCTCTGACTTTGAGTTTGTGCAGCTGCATGCAACAATGGCTGATGAGTTCTTGAACAACTTTAAGATTTCGAATTACATTCTTGTACCGGAGTCCAGGGTTGAGAAAATTGAGGAATGTGGTCTGCTTGTGCCTAAGTGTCCTGTGCTGGTTTTTGTTAACTCCAAGAGTGGTGGTCAGCTTGGAGGGGACCTGTTACAAACATATCGTACACTTCTTAATGAAAAACAGGTATTTTTATACGTATACAGTCCCAGTTTGGATATAAATTTATTAAGCGTTTATCATGTAATTGCTTATGTATAAGTTATTTTTATAACAAAAGGTAAAGTAAAGTCAAACAGTTTTAAGTTTTAATATTAGCTGTTTTCATAAACTATCCTGATGAACTTATGCAAATAAGCTGAAAACAACTCATAAACCTCTCGCAAATAGTCAAACTGTTTTAATATAAGTTGTCATGGAGAGCTTACACAAATAAGCTGAAAACAGGTTATGAACCTCTTCGAGTAGTCTAATGATTGCTTGTGTAAGTAGATAAAAATAAGTAAGTCAATCTAGACAGGCCCATAATGTACTGAGTGTTTTCATTTCCGCAATCTTCATGTTTATGAGTTTGCGGATAATCGTGGATTGAATCCATGAAATTGTATGAGTTTGGTAAATTTGGTTCATGAAAGTGAAAGTTCTCGATTGCACTAGTACTTCAAGACACTTGCAGTGACTAAACTGACCCCATAAAGAAGTCAATGATCGATAATTTTTAATTTCATGAATTATTTTGAAATTTTGTTACTTTTAGAATCAAATTGTCTATGCTTACAATTTCAAAGATTAAAATGGCGATTCATTTATGCAAATTTCGTAAGTGGGCTGAGTGGTGGAAATGTAAATTTCAGGTCTTTGATTTGGGGGAAACTGCTCCTGATAAGGCGCTGAGAACAATCTATGCTAATTTGGAAAGCCTCAAGAAACGGGGTGATCAATTTGCTATGAAGATCATGGAGAGGTTGAAGTTAATTGTGAGTTGTGAAACAAAATTTTGATGGTTATTGTGCCATTTTTGTAAGCAAACAAAGCAAATTTTAGTTGGTAAGGTCTTTCTTTGATCTGAGTTTCTGATAGTTTGAAATAAATGCTTTAGGTTGCAGGGGGCGACGGAACAGCAGGCTGGCTACTTGGTGTTGTTTGTGATCTCAAATTATCTCATCCTCCGGCAATAGCTACTGTTCCCTTGGGCACAGGGAACAATCTACCTTTTGCATTTGGTTGGGTATGAAACTGCAGTTTTATCTGGAAACTAGATTTAAGATATTACGCTTTTTCTGCCACTATCTTGATAATGAGATTTAAGATTTATAGTTTTCACATGAAGAGCTTTTATTGGGCCTGGTGCCCCTTCTTGTTTTAAGAGAGAGGGAGCATATTATTATGGCTTGTTTATTGCTGAAATTCTTGCATGTTTACCATTTACTAGGTTTCAAATTTCCAACCACTTTCCCTGTATATACAAAGATTTGTGATTCTATAATGCGTTTAAATTTGTTCCTGAAGTTTTTGGCTGTAACTGATTTTGATGATAAATGTTGAAACATGTTGTTTTTGCTTCTTTACAGGGGAAGAAGAACCCAGGGACTGATCAACGCTCAGTTGAGGCATTTTTAGATCAAGTCATGAAGGCAAAGGAAATGAAAATAGACAAGTAATGAGTTCTGAGCCTATTCTTTAATCCTATAACTAGGATAGTTTTCTTGTTCTTCTACCTATATGTCTTAATTCTGATACCTAGCTGACTTGATGCAAACTGCCACTTGAGCTACGGACCTATGGTTACTGGGCTACTACATATATTTCTTCTACAAATGTTTGATAATTGTTTTTGGTTATTTTAATGCTTCAGCTGGCATATTCTTATGAGGATGAGAGCTCCAAAAGAAGGTTCCTGTGATCCAATTGCGCCACTTGAGCTGCCACATTCTTTGCATGCCTTCCATCGTGTATCTGAAGCAGATGAACTTAATAGGGTAAGAAATCGTAACTATATTGAAAATTAATCAGATTTGTCAATATCTATTTTTCACTATCAAGAATAGAAGCCTAATTGCTAGGGGGTCACGGTAAACTAGTAAAACAAAATGTTTTGTAGATTTTAATCACTTTCCTTGTTAATTTTAATATTTGAGTTTGTGGATATTAAAACTGAGGGGGGACAGTACTTATTTTCCTAGGTTTGTTTTATTTTAATTTTTGTTTTTAGAATGTTGTCTTCTTTCCTATTCAACTTATTTTCTCTTTGTTTCTAACTGTTTCTCAGGAAGGTTGCCACACCTTTCGCGGCGGATTTTGGAATTACTTCAGCATGGGTAAGAATAGTTGTCCTCATTTCTTCTGAACCTGAACTTTATGCTGTGAATTGTGGGACCATATAAATGCGTTTGTCATTATAGAAGAATTAATTCATTTAGTTGGGGCTTTGTTATGTCATTTAAATTTGGTCTGTTTCCAATATTTTGATCTCTTACATGTTAGGTAATATCAAATGTTGACTATGTATGATCCAGTGTAAATAACTATTAGCATAAAACTTTCTCTTTTTAATATAAGCTGAAAAATTTGACGTAAGTAATGAGGAAAACAATCTATAATCATAATATATAAGTCTGCCTATTAAATTAAATTTTGAAATTTATTGATTACCGACTTCATTACTGTTTCCCTTATTTTGCTTGATTATTTTTTATCTTTTCTTAGAATAGTTTAGATCTTAGATTATATTGGGGGAATTTCGTTTCATTCCACCTAACTTTAGTACTTGTTAAAATTAAAATATCTGTTATTGCTTATGATAGGAATGGATGCTCAAGTATCTTATGCATTTCATTCTGAACGAAAGATGAATCCTGAAAAATTCAAAAACCAGTTGGTGAATCAGGTATGCAGTTGTTTCTTCAGTAATTATGTGTGCATATATGGTTGATAGCTTTGTTTGACTCTGGCTCTTGAATGGAAAATCTAGATAATTGTTTGAAAAGAAAATGTATTCTCATTCATCAACTTTTTATACCTGATATTGTGTTCCTAATTTCAATTGACATTTTAGAGTACGTATGCTAAGCTTGGATGCACGCAAGGATGGTTTTTTGCCCGTTTAATGCATCCTTCTTCCAGGTCAGTTTACTAAGATCTGTCATTGAAAGCACAAAGACTTGCATATTTTTCCCTCAAATTTTACATTGTTTTTTCCCACCTTAAATTTTATGAAATGTAAATGCATAAATATTTACCCCTGTAACTGTTTCCTTTCCTAGACTTATACCCACCCCGTATAGACACGTTGTTAATTTGATTTTAAGAAGTTATATTGATTTTCTGCACAAGCCCATCTGGGAACTTGTTAGCTCATCTAAAATTGCTTGCGTTATTATGGGCACTACCTAATGCGGCTTCGCCATCAAAAATCTATAGTTGGTGATGAATCCTTAGGGAATAGAATATCAACATTGGATTATGTCAAAACCAAAAATTTCATGTTCTTAAGTTGGGCTTATTTTTCAATTTGATACTTGGTACGGGTTCTGGTAAACGCTGGTCAGAGACTCAGTGGTTAATGATTGGAATAAGGAAGCATTAAAAATATTGTTGTCAATACATCTAGAGCATTCTCTGTATTCACCTAAAAGACCAAGTTTATTTGGTAATACAGTTGTAGCTAGTGAGATGATAACAACAGAAAATGAAACTTAATGATTTTCTTGTATATTTGGTTGCATTGTCATTTGTATACATAGGTAAATATAATTTGATTCTTTAATGCAGGAACATAGCACAACTTACAAAAGTAAAGATCATGCAAAAACCTGGTCAATGGCAAGACCTAAACATATCTCCCAGGTAAACCATTTCATATACTATCTATATCTTTATTAAAACATTAAAAAATATACAGGGTAGTGGGGAAAAAAAAAAAACCAGCATTGCTAACTTGACAAAGATCAAATATTTTAGCACCGAAACTCAACTTACTTTGTTAGTTCTCCTGCTCTTTTGTCTGCTGCCTATTGCCTTTTCCTCAGTTTACTTGAATAACACGTATGATGACTCTTTCCATTGTATTTTATGTACAGCATCAGGTCAATTGTATGTCTTAACTTGCCAAGCTTTTCTGGTGGATTTAATCCATGGGGTACACCCAACAGGAAGAAGCAACGTGATGTAATAGTCAAATCCTAATTCTTTTGTTTCTTCTCCTTTCTGGCACTGGCATTTGAACCTGGTCTGTAATGGAATTGTATCCCAGCAATTACCATACAGACCAGGATTGTCAGAAAATTCATATGCTAATTCTAAATATATACTTATTTTGTAAAACATTTTTCCTGTTAGTTTTGAGAATGAGATTAGTTAAGTACTAAATCACTAGTAAATGTCTAATACTATTATGCTAATTATTTTTAATTTTCCTGTTATTTTTAGTTTTGAGGTTATTTTTATTTTTAATTTTGATTATACAGAGAGATTTGACACCGCCATATGTGGATGATGGCCTTCTTGAAGTCGTTGGTTTTAGAGATGCATGGCATGGTCTTGTTTCGCTTGCTCCAAAAGGACATGGAACTCGTCTTGCTCAGGTATGCATGATATGATGCAATGAAACATGGGGATCACAGTTGCTCATGTAATTTTTATTATGAGACTGCAGCCTATTTCCCTTTAAAAAGACAGTCATAAGAATATGTTGCATAGTTATCGTTGTTATGCGATACATGTTAGTCTTATCTCGATTCAAACAAAATTGATCCAATCTATACAAATCACCATCCATTTTGGACATGAATTGCCGCATGAATCTCGATTTATATGATGAATTGCATGTTTCTCCTGAGCTGTGTAGCAGCCATTATTTTTTTGTCAACTCTGTGTAGTCCGTTACTTTTTTCCTTCTTTTGATTTATGACGTGAATTTGAATTGTTTTAAAATTTGTAGATAGACCAATTTATATTTGTGTATATCATTTGCTTATGAGTCATAAGATTTGTTTCACAGTTTGGTAAGTAAGTCTAGTAATTTACAATATGAATCTCGATTTGATAAAGCATGATTTATATCACCACTGAAAAAGAAAAATAAAACTATGGTGTAGCATTTATCCTTCTCCCCTGTTTCATTAGGCACATAGAATCCGGTTTGAGTTTTGCAAAGGTGGAGCAGATCATACATTCATGAGGATTGATGGAGAACCTTGGAAACAACCTCTTCCAGCTGATGATGATACCGTTGTGGTAGAGATTTCTCACCTTGGTCAGGTTAACATGCTTGCCACTCATATATGCAAGTCTAAAAGCGTCTATGATCCTTCATCACCACACCATGACAATGAAGAAGATGACAGTGATGAAGAAGACTCTGTAGCAGAGGAATATCGGAAGTTTGGTGCAGCGGATACATTTAGAATCCCAGATGATGTTGATATTTCTCAACTTAGTTAGTTCATTAATTCGTTAAGAGTTATACATTTAGAATCCCTAGTATTTGTAGTTTCTTTGATTCTATCATTGTTACAACCAATTTGCTCAATTCTTGCAGTGTTATGGCTGTAAAAGTTGTATAGGATACCCTAATATTTGTTTCTCCCTCAATAATTCTTGCTTAGATTTCCTCTAAAACAAAACAAAGAATATAAAAAAATTCTTGCTTATATTTTTTTTATATAAAAAAATATAAAAATAAATTCAGGTCTGGCAGCCTCTCGAGCTTGTGTGTCCATTTTTTTAATAGATAAATTTAAGTATATTAGATTTTAGGTTTAGTGATTAATTTTTTTTTTGAAGGTAGGTTAAGAGAGTAAATTGTTTTTTATAATTTTAGAAGACAATTATTTGATTTGTTTTGGGCGTTTTTCATAAAAAAAAAATATATAACTTTTACAATTTCAATTTTCAAAATGCTGATTTATTCTTTTATTCTATAATATGTAATATATATATATAGATACATATGCATGTATAAATCTATTCACCAAAAAAAAATGCATGTATAGATCTTAGTGTGTGTGTGTGTGTGTGTGTGAGAGAGAGAGAGAGAGAGAGTGTTACATTACATATATTATTATTATTTTTACAAATTTTAAATCCAAATATCAATATATCGTTTTTTTTATGTAGATATAATTTTCCTAATAGTAAAATAAAACTAAATCTTTTTTTATCAAAAGAATATCCCTAAAAATAAATCTTTCAAAAGGATAGACAAGTTTTATACAAAAATTAGGGTAACGGAAACTTGTTTGGATATTTTATTTTATTTTTCCAAATCAAAAAGGATCTATAATTTATTTGTTAACAATTTATATCTCAGGCTATAACCTTTATCTATAAATACATCTCTTTGTTAAGCTCTAACATCACACCTTTTGTTGTTAAATATTACAACACAAAATCACTCACATAATTTGAGTCTTGAGAGATCAACCACAGTTAAGGTAAAACACATTGCTCTTATAACTTTTATATCTATACAATTGTTTTTACTTGATTTTGTTTTAATGTGTTCTTGTGTTTGTTTCTTTGATGGTGTTTGTTTTTCTCTTCTCTCCACATGTTCTTCTCTTTTTTTGTGTAAAAAACCATTCAACTCCTAACCTTATATTCATGCATGTTATCTCTGATAACTCTTCTAATACTTTTTATTTTTCTTCATAGTCCTTTATTTTTGTTCTTTTACTTTTCTTAATCAAAAGAATATCGAAGAATTTCATATTGATATTTACAGAGGAAAATTCCCTTGATTGATACTGCTCACATTTTACACAAGGCCACAAGGTTTAAACATCAAAGTTTTGCAGTAGTTTATGAACACCAATGCTATTAAATCTGATAATTCTTCTAAGACTTTTTATTTTCGTTATGGTCCTTTATTTTTTTCTTTTACTTTTCTTAATGTGGAATTTCAAATTGATATCGAAACTCTAATTTCAACAATTTTTCTTTCGGTTTTCTTTAATTTTAACATTACAAAAATTACAAGTATTAATTGGTTTATAATTCTTTTTGCATTGTCTTCTTTTTATAAAAACTACAAGTATTAATTAGTTATAATTCTTTTTGTATTGTCTTCTTTTTATAGGATTCACACATGCTAGCTTAGTTAGAGAAATAACTTTTGTTTTATTGTTAATTTTTGTATATATCTTGTGTTGTTATGTTCATATGATCTTTAAATAGAGTTCGGTCATTAAATATTTTGGCAAGGGGCATTATTATCGTTATTTAAATTAACAATATTGTATAGATTGTTATGTGGATTTAATTATATAGCATGAGGACATGTTTAAATTTTTTTTACTAGTTCCATTAACTGCAGTATTTTTGTTTGAAATTTGTAGAATGGGTCGTGCAAAAATACCAATGAAATACATCCAAAATAAGAAATCTCGCAAAATATCTTTCAATGAAAGAACAAAGGGATTAGCAAGAAAAATTTCTAAGTTTGCTAGCGTGACCGGAGCAAAAGTTTGTTTGATTGTGTATGATGATGATGGTAATAATGTGGGACCAATGTCATGGCCAGAAGACCCTACTATTGTAAACTCCATGCTTCAAGAATATGAGCATCAGAAGATTGAGAAAGCTCCTGAGATATTTGATGTCAACAACTACTTTAAAATTAAGAAAGAAAGGGTTGAAGCTGAGATTACCAAAGTGAGGAAAGCTACCTTCATGGAGAAGCATCCAACTTGGCATCCACATTTCAATAACATGGAAGAAAATCAACTCAGAGACTTCATTGCTACTGTAAATGATAGGATTCAAGCGTGTAATCACAAAATTAGCATGTTGAAAAATATGCAACAAAGTGAAACTAGTTTCTTGCAAAACAATGCTCTCATGCAAAATATGGTTCAAGAGAGTGTTGTTTCCTCACATTCAAGCCAAGTTAATGTCATACATAGCATCCCTCAAATGCAACAACACATCAATGGTACTAGTGAGATGGTGGATTTGACCAATCATATTGATTTGCCTCATAATTCATCAACAAACCAACTTCATGATATTAGTGAGATGATTGATTTCACTAATCTTGGTGATTTGCCTCCTAGTTCATCTACAAAGCAACTTAGTAAACTTGATGATTTTGACGATTGGTTAAATCAACTAGATGATGGTGTTTTGAATCGGGCAAGGCAACCTGATCAGTTTTTCTGGAAAGATCTTTCTTGTTCAACTCAAAGTGAAGAGGGCAATGCAAGTTATCTTATTGATTTGCACCCTAGTTCGTCAACAAAGCAACTTAGTCAACCTAATGATTTTGGTGATTGGTTAGATGATGGTGTTTTGAATTGGGTTAGTCAACCTGATCAGTTTGCATGGAAAGATCTTTCTTTTTCATCTCAAAGTGAAGCGGGCAATGCAAGTTATCTTGGTGATTTTCCTCCTAATTCATCAACAAAGCAACTTAGCCAACCTCGTGATTTTGACGATTGGTCAAATCAACTAGATGACGGTGTTAGTCAATTTGCCTCGAAAGATCTTTCTTTTTCATCTCAAAGTGAAGAGGGTAATGCAAGTTATCTTATTGATTTGCATCCTAATTCGTCAACAAAGCAACATAGTCAACCTAATGATTTTGGCGATTGGTTAGATGATGGTGTTTTGAACTGGGCTAGTCAACCTGATCAGTTTGCATGGAAAGATCTTTCTTTTTCATCTCAAAGTGAAGTGGGCAATGCAAGTTATCTTGGTGATTTTCCTCCTAGTTCATCAACAAAGCAACTTAGCCAACCTCATGATTTTGACGATTGGTTAAATCAACTAGATGATGGTGTTGGTCAGTTTGCCTCGAAAGATCTTTCTTTTTCATCTCAAGTGAAGAGGGCAATGCAAATTTGGATGATTTGATCCAATGGAAAGATAAATTTTAAAGATATTTAGCATTGACACTTTACATTAATGTCAGTGCCATTTTAATGCTTCGTAGTTTTAAAGCTTTTAGCTTGGTTATTCAAAGACACAACTAGATTTTAAGTTTTTTTTAGCGCTTTATTTGATTTCAAGTTTTTTAATTTCCAGCTTTCCACTTTGCTCTATTGTTGGGTGTTTTTTGAGCATTATCTCTTTCATGATTTCGTTTTGTTTGCCTAAAATATTGTTTTAGTTTTGTTATGCTTTATTTGTTGTTTATCTTATAAAACTAAAATGATTACTTGTCTTCTACTCGTGCAAATTTGCACTTTTGCGAATCTTCCTGTTCAAATAAACCCTTTGCACGTTGAGAAGCTGTGGTGAAAAGATGTTGTGATTAACACACTACATCTCCATATGTTACAGACCAAACAAAAATTCAATAATTTAGAAGGAAATCTTTTTGCATACTGTAGTACAGACAGGAGTATTTATATCAAATTCAAATGATGCAAACTTCTGTTGAGAAATCTTTATGAAACATAAGTGAATAATTTCAGCTATCAGAATAGAACCTGATCCTCGACAGCGGGCTGTATGGCATAACCGGCTGTAGAAAATCTAATTCATTAATCAGGTTTGCGACCGAACAAATGAATTATATAAAATTGTATTGAACGTGTGAATTAATTGAGTATAACTTGATACAACAAAAGATACAATAAATACATTATGCAAAACCAAGATCATGAAAGTACCCCATTCTGATATCAGTTGCCCAGAACGAACAAAAAGTGAGTCGAGGAAGCCAAATTTTTATCTGGTGATCATGTTAGAAAACTGCTCTTGTCCCAAACATTTTGAAATGGCCTCATTAGCCTTTTGTGGTTCAGCCCTTTCTTCCATTTTCTTCTTCTCCCTGAAGTAAAAGATCATTCCAAAGAATCAAAATCCAGCCGCAAAACCAAGCAAGTTATAATCATAACATGTCGAAAATTTAGGTTAAGGAATCAAATGACTTTGAAGCAGTTAAAATAACCTGACTATAACCTGCCAAGTTCTCAGTATATCACTAGAGTGTTTCTACTATTGTATTTTCTGAAAAAGGTTATTTCGAAAATAATGCTTTTCCTAAACCCTAAACTGAAGAACTTAGTAAATGGGTAACCACCTTAATTTTCAATTAGAAGTTAAATCAAACATTCTTACTAGTATGTTTCTTGAAAGTTTGTGATCTCAATTTTATGAAAAGGACGATTAGAATATAGATTCAATCGTGAACTTCAAGGGCTAATGACTTTGTAGATTTGACACTTAAGACTAAATGTAGCATGTGGAAAAAATAAATTCAACAAATTTTACATTCAAATATTATATATCATAGGTCAAAACCCAAGAGAAGTGAGAACAACTTAATAGCATTGCAAGGTTTATGTTTACCTGTCAATGTATTCCTTTAGCAGCTCTTTAGCTTGTACCAACTTAGAAAGCAGATTGCGATACACGTCCAAATCTCGATCAACACTTTTTTTGTTGATATTCAAAGCCGAACAAAGCTGTTGAATTGACACAGATGTTAATTGATAAATAATCCCAGCCACACAAAAATTATTAGTGGTAGAATAGACACTTTCACAATCTTGACATTCAGAGAATCTTATGCAACGCCATAGTCTGATGATAGTCATATCATCTGTATACTCAATATTAGTAGTTTTAACCTTTACCAGCAATTTGTGTGCGTCCTAAATGTTTATTACCGATGAATGCAGCATTCTCCTTCAAAGTTACTGAGTAATGCAATAGTTTCAGCAGAAGTAAAACAGTGAAATCAATTTTCAATATAAATAAAGGAAATTATGGCAGCAACCCCTCTAATGAAGCCTGAACATGGAGAAGAGAGATCAAGATATCAAAGCAATTTGATCACTTCAGCTAACGAAATAAGTTGGCAATAGGAATTGGACTGTCATGAATGATTAGTTTTCTAGAACTGGTGAACACAACTTGACTTGATAGATTAAACTTCGAATTGTAAAAACAAAATATTTAATAAAATAAGTATTGGACTAAGTTGGGATCAATATATCACGAGTTCATGACAACTTAAATGAAATGGGTAACCTTTTCCAAAATTGTTGGTTCCATTGCATTTGCTAACTCAAGAAGACGAAAAAGGCCTACTGCAAAGAAACGACTATAACTGAAATCCCCATTTCCACCCGCTCTTTCTGCAATATCCTTTAAAGTCCCCTCAACTTCTCCTTCTCTAGATGAAAACTCAATCAGGGAAGTTGCATTTTGAGCACGAGCCCACTCTTCTAACTTCTGTGCATCTACTCTGCAAAGGTCAATGTTAAAGATCTTTTGATGTAAGACAGAATTCGTAAGTGACATTTATTCAAAAGCAAATCTAGGATATAACATAAAAATCCAAAGACAATGATACTAGCACTAATGCTACATGATTCTTTTTAACTTAATTGATGTTTCATGAGATGCAAATTTGTATCTGGAAAATTAATTCGCTCCATTATTTTGTCAACATACATACTAAAAATTAGTTCATGTTTTTCATTTAACAATAATCATCGAGGACATTAATGATGCTTTCATGATCTGTTAGTACTATACTTCCAATTACAACATTATCAAAAACTATAGAAGAATCAACAAGAACTAATAATTTAAGCAGGAAGTGATTTAATTCTACCATCTTCCTCCAACTCAAAAATATTTTGAGCAACTAGTACAAGTAACTATATAGTATAGCAAACCAAAAGTGATTCACAAATGACGAAATCATGTAGCAGACAGATAATACAATTTGTAGCTCTGCTTGAACGGGATTTGGGGTTCCGAAATCATGTTTGGAAAGCTCCCAATTGTCCCCCAAATCCGGCATTAGATTCTTGGTGATAAGATTTAACACAGTCTAGACTTACAGCCATTATATTTCAATCATTGAGTTGAACATATGGTGTAGGAACCACTTAAAAACAAAAACCACACACAGACATACAAACACTCGTTCTAACCTGTATTGGGCTGGATCTTCCTTCAATGCGTTAATGTATGCTTGGAAGATGGCATCTCTATCCTCATCACTAGGATACCCTTCCATGAGTTGGTCATATACAGTGACAAAGCCAAGAGCAAATACAGGATCATAACGGTATGACTTCTTGTATCTCATCAAATGTTGCTGGACAATGAGCTCCTGTAGCACAGAGTTATAGATACTAGGTATCGGTCGCTTATATGCCTTGAGGAAATTCAACTTTGTCTCAGAAACAGTTGGAGGGTCTGCAGGTCAAGTATGTAGACATCCATGACTAAGTATTGATAACAAGGTTTAATTTCTATTTTTATTTCTTTTCCCTTTTGGAAGTATGAATTTGCAATGAAGGAACCGAATTCAGAACTATTCTCAATATTTAACATATTATGATCATGATAAAAAGAGATGCTTGCTTACAGTATGAAGCCTCAAATATATATATATATATATATATATATATATATATATATATATATATATATATATATATATATATATATTTCTAAGAACGTCTTTATTTTTAAACCACATGACCTGCTGATTATATTTAAACCACATTCTGTCATTTAAAACCACATGACCTGCCGATTATATTTAGACCACATTCTCTCATGCATGAAAGAGCATCAAAGAATTTCAGATCGATATTCACAGGAAAATTCCGCAGGGACACAACAAGTTGGTATCAATCCAGACAATTTTTTGGTTAAAAAATATGTTCCTCACTAATTCAAAAATGTAAAGTAAATTCATAGAGATAAATTCCAGAGAAAACAAATGTATTTTCTCCGGATATGTGTGTGTGTGTTCTATTTTCAATATGTTGGCTATATGTTTGTCAGTGTGTGTGGTCTGTCTCTTTGTTTGGCCATGTCAACTATTATCTGTGTGTGGTCTAAGTTGATGTGGAATTACGTTTTGGATTATCAGTGTTTATTATCATATCATATCAGAGTATGCTGATTCAGATTTAACTCCAGTCCTATTAGAAAAATTTTGGTCCTTAAAAATTAGAAACATTGCACACTTTCTAAGTGTACTAATTATCGATATTATCTTATACCCTCTAATACATTACACGGTTTAGTAAGCTTATCTTCTCAATGCTAGTGAGTTTCATTTAATAACAGCTAAGGGTATTTCAGGAGAAAAGATTAGAACTAACTTCTTTGATTGTGCTTCCCTGGTTTGTGTGATTCAGTCTTTTGTTTCTTATAAATAAGAGTATAAAATAGCTGCCATGCTACCAAGGTTGTCAAGATCGGGATTTTGCTTCAGATCAAAAGGGGATAGCAAGATCGAAAAGCGTAAAATTGCAATCAAAATCGAAGGATTTTACTCAACTACTTTTGAAGGATCAAAAGGAGATAGCAAGATCGTAAAACGTAAAATCGCAATCAAGATTGAAGGATTCTACAAAAACAAAAATAATACTAAATATATTAATGACTCAAAGTCTCAAATCTTAAAGACTTGAACATAAAACAACCTGGTCAAAAAGCTTAAAATAAATGACTCAAGTTTCAAGTCCACAAAATATTTATAGCCTAGATGCTACATCACATGACGAATGCTCCAATTATATGGTTCATCCCCCATTAAATCAACACCTTCATCTTCATTAATCTCATCACCTTCTCCACCATCATCATCATCTCTTACATCACTTACATTATCAATTTCTCTTCGTCGTACGACTAGTAAAGTTTGTGAGAGGCAGTTGTGTGTGTGAGACAATTAAAAAATAGTGTTTCTTTTGTTTTTTTATAGACGCGGGTCTCGGGTCAAAATTGACCCAACCCAATTCTGCCAAGGAACCTTCAAAATCATTCATAATCCTGCGATTTTATGTTCTCTTGCGATTTCACTGCGATCTTACCACAATTTTGATCATTCTACAATTTTACACACGATCTGGAACACTGAGGGTATGCAAAATCGCACTATTTTGGTCGCAAGCAATGCATGCTATATCTTGCCACATTATTTTTGCAGTCAGCTGCTACCCCTGTTATACGAGATTGATAACAATGCTATCTACCGCAAAAGCATTATGCATGGTGGATATCCAAGCATAAAAGGAAGCAATTTGGATTTGAAAGTCATTGGAAAAACTCAAGCACAAACAAACAATTAGAAGATTCTTATGCACTCGGATGTTTGTACCAGTGACACGTTTGATCGAAGGTGTGTCCAATGTCTCACACCGACACATGTGACTAAAATCAAATAATTCATTTTATCAAATTATCAACAGTGTGGATGATAGTCAATGTGCCTTGAACATTGCAATAAGTGCAACAAAATGTTCAATTAAGGAATTTCCGCATTAAAAATGTGTGAGTTCATAATTTCAAGTCAAACAAAACATCAAACACATAATCATCGTAAAATAAATTCTACATAATCCAACCCGTTTCACTCTAAATTCATAATCCCAAAAACGGAGACACAAAATTCACATCCATATGCTTCCAATGAAAGTCACACAATTCCAAACTTAAACAAAATATGAATAACAACCCAATTCAAAAACTAGTAAAAAAAATAATTCGTTTTTTAATTTCAAACCTGACACAGAAGAGGAACACCGAACAACCAATTTGGAAACGGAATTGGAAGTTCGAACTCCAACATAGCGCAACGATATGCTCAAACGAAACCGAACCGCATCTGAATCGGAACCAAAGAAGCGAGTGGAAGAAAGGGGGGTTAATTTCCTCTGAGAAGATTGAGTGAGCGTGGAGAATGAGAAAGAAGAAGTTACGGCGGCCATCGGAATTTAAACGGTGGTGGCCGGTGTCAGAAATTTTCCGGCATAGAATGAGATTTAGGGAGAAAAATGAATGAAAATTCAAAGGGAGAGTTGCTTATGCATTGCTGTGTGACTGAGTGTGTGTGAGTGTTGTCATTAGGAAAGTGAGGTTTCTGTGGATTACATGGAAAATCAAAATCAAAAGCTTATCCATTTTGTGTCATATTGAAATTTTTGTCAATTTTTCTATGGAGCCAATGGTAGTGTTACATGTGTGCCCATCTTTATAATAATAATAATAATAATAATAATAATAATTGAATAAAATTGCATCTAAAAGAATGTTCCACGACACTCGTCGACATCTATCTACTAACTATATATCAAAATAGATGCCATATAAAATTCCAATTTTATCCTTCAGAAGGGCAATTTAGTAATCCAATAAGTGTGGAATGAATCCAAGAGCTCCAACTTGCGTGTTGATGTCATCAATCTTTGCTTTTTCCTTCCCTCTCACATCATTTCAGCTATTCTCAATATCAAAACATTCTTCCAACCTTTCCATCATTTCTATCACCAAACCAAGCTTCCACTAAGAGAAAACTTTCAGCTTCTCACTTCTTAAGGTTTGGTTTCCACTTTTTTTTTTTTCAAGATCATTTTTTTTTCCATTTTTCTCATTCTGATTTTCATTTTCATTTTTGTTTCATGTTCATGTTGTTCAATAATCTTCTTCCTTCTATTTTCGTTCATGGCCATTGCTTCCTTCTTTTTTTTTTTTGTTTGACCCATTTCGATTTTTCTTTTGTGTAAGAAATGTTTCTCTTTTATAGGTTTTTGATTTTAGGTAATATGTTGATGCTCCATTAGATCTGATTTTTTTTTTAAAAAAAAACAATTGATTCAAAACTTGGTAACATTGTCATATTCAAGTTTCAAACTTCTTACTGTATCGATTTTAACAAGCTATGGCTTTGATTAGTTTCAGATTTACTTTTATGCATGTAAATTTTACTTTTCTATGCATTTTAGGTGTTTGATAAAATATCTATGAGGGATTTTTGTAACTTTCCTAAGAACAAATCTAAGAAGTGAAAAAGAACATGTTTTTATTATTTTGTTTGACACTCTAACATTGTTTGAACTTATTTGTTTTTCTTTCTTTGTATGAAGGTTGGAATGGAATTTTATGTTCATCAAGAATAAAGGAAAATGCTTGCAAAGGAACAATGAAACACACAAACATGTATCACCTTTCAAAATCCTCATAATATATGTTAGTTGATTTTCAAATGTCTTTAGTTTTTATATTTTTTTAATTGATGCAAATAAAATGATTTTAATGAGTTTATCCTCTTCAATTAATATTTGTTTTGGTAGATTAGAACAGAATAAATATATTTGATACATATGTTATACCTATGTTTGAATCAACTTTGTTTAATTTAAATTTGGTTTTAGTGAAGTTGTTTGAATTTTGTAGGAATCCAATTGTTCACATAGAAGAGTGGGAACATAAGATATACATGCAACAGGTTTTATAAATACTTAATATTTTGGATATGTCTCAATTTAAATGTGTCTAAATTATATCAATTTTACTTCGTTTTGTTCATTCTTAAGTCAGAATTTATTCCTTCCTTCTTATTCTTGATTTTTTTACAGGAGGTGAGCTTTAATTGGAAGTATTGTGCAGTTTCATGTCATGTTAGGGTTCAAATGTCAAAGTTGGAGGTAGTCTTCCCTCCATTTATCCTCTTTTCAATTTGAATTTCAAATTTTAAAAACTACTTTATCCATCTTTAACCAAAGATACTAGATAGTTGTTACGAGTCAAATGTCAAAGTTCAAAGTACTCTTCCCTCAATTTATCCTCTTTTCACTTTCAATTTGAATTTCAAATTTCAAAAACTACTTTATTCATCTTTCTACTTTTTCTCTCTCATGATGTATCTTTTTTGCTTCTTAATATTTTCTTCTTTGCTAATAGGTTGTAGCATTAATTTTTTTGAGATAGAGGCTTCAACACAACAAAACATTGGTTGGTGTGAAAATATGTTTATTTCTTACTAATTTAATACTTTTAGAGCTTTAACATGTTTTTGCATACATCTATTTTGAAGGTAATAAAAATAACCTTTGTAAAGGATGTTAGTGATTGGTATAGACCATCAAAGAGGAAATATTGAGAAAATAGAGTACAAGGACACTAAAATAACTAAATCCAATTCACATGTTGATTGAATTTAGGTTGTGTTTGAATTAATTTTCATGAACATTTATATTTTTTTCCTTATTCTTACGTCTACTAACTATCAAAATAGATGTCATATCTACTATCTATCTATTAATAGAATGTATATGTTACTTTACAATACCCTTGGCAAGGGCAATTTGGTAATCCAATTACACTTCATTTGAAGAAAGACTACACATCATCAAAAATTTGGGGGCAAAATGCAGCTTTTTGAAATTCAAATTCTCCTTTTTTTTCTCTTATCCCAATCCATTTTCTACCATATTTCTCTCTCTTCCTTCTTTCTAACCTCTGTAACATATTCTTCTCCAATCATCCTGTTCTTTTTCATTTTTTCCATAAACATATTCATCTTTATGTATGTGATCTTCCATTCAAATCATCAATTTACAACTTTTCCCACTGTTCAACGAAATCAATCTACAATAATCTAAAGAAGTGTAAGCTTCGAATTACCTCTTCATACTGTGTTTCTGTCTATTTATTTCAGATGCAATTTAAGTAAAATTTGCAGGTTCGAAAATGGTTCAACTAAACTCGTGTGATTCAAGCTGAAAGAATGCTACTGCATATTTTTTCCTTCTCCTCAAAAGGTATGAAATCGAATATATTTTTCAAGAATGCTACTGCATATTTTTTCCTTCTCCTCAAAAGGTATGAAATCGAATATATTTTTCATTGTTGTTCATTTCGGATTTTCAGTTTGATGAATTTATTAATTATTTAGATTTTTTTTAGATTATGAACATTTAATTTAATTTTAAATTTCTAATTCATTTTAGACATTTTGTTTGCATTGTGTGCTTATGAACAAGTTTTTTATTTTATTTTTTTGTTGCAACAAATAACGCATGCCAAGTGTTTGATTTTATTCCCAACTAAAACAAATAGGAGTACAATAGATTCTGATTTTAAGATGCTTTTGGGGTTTGATTTGTCTAAAGGCATATTAAATTTATTTTTACAATAGGTTATGATTCTAAGTTTATTTTTATGCTTGAGATGTTTAAAGGATCTTGAGTTTTGAAACTTTTTATGCTTGAAAAAGATTGATTCTTGCATGTCTTTCTTTTCTTTCTTTTTGTGTGTGAATCTGCTTTTTAATTATTCATTTTGGGAATTCTGCGTACTGTGGGGTAGAAATTTCAATATTATGTTGTTCCACATAGGCTTGGAAAAGAAGTAAATGAAATTAAAAGAAGTATGATGTGGTTTTCTCTCTATTTTTTCTTTTACAAAATTATTATTAAATTGTTTTATTCCTTTATTTATATCCATTATTTGATATTCACTACTAAGTAAATTGATACTTGATCTGATAATGGCACAACTTTAAATAGTAAAAGAAAGACATTTGAGGCAAGTACATTATCTCACACTTTTTTCTTTCATTTTAAAACACGGGAAATAGAAGTTTATGTCATATTTTTTTAATTGTTATGTCAGTAGGTTTATGGCCTTTACTTTTCCTTTTACCCGCAGAAGTTGTGATGGTTTTGATGATATCAGTGAATGTAAGTTTGTTTGGTGAGCAAAGTATATTTAAATATTGATGAATTGTAAGGTAAGGTTGAGAAAAAAAAAATCTTATTTCTTTTCCTATATAATCAAATATTTGTCTTTTTTATCATGTTTCTTCAAAATTTCATTTGTTTTTCAAATATATAATGTTCGATGTTTTACGATTATCTTCATCTGTGTTGCTTGCATTTGTGTTGGTTTCTTCTATGTTCGATGTTTTACGATTATCTTCGATGTTTTCAAAATTATCATCTTTATCACGTTGGTTTCCTTGCATCTGTGTTGCTTTCTTCCCTCTTTCATTTCCTTAATCATATGGTTTCTTTTCAAAAGCTAATTGTGAAGTCCGCACTGTTTAGATTTTCACTGACAAGTACGGAAAACATAACATGATAAGGAAAGAACGGGAGAATCATGCGTCAAGTTGTGAGTTAAGTATGATGAAATATTTATGAGTTGTAACTTGAAATTGAGAATAAATTTCCTATTTATTTATAATGATTTCTTTACCATGTTCATTCAAATTTTCATTTGTTTTCCAAACACATATGTTTCATGTTTGGCCATTATTTTCATTCTCATTATATTTACATTTTAACATCTTTATGAGTTTGGTTTCCTTGCATTTGTGTTGTTTTCTTCCGTATTTTCTTTCCTTACTACTATGTTTTCTTTTCAAGGACTAGAAACACGAGAAACAGAAAGATAAAAACAGAACACGATAAGGATAACACGGGAGAATTGTGCGTCAAATTGTGAGTTAAGTTTGATCAAATATTAATAAGTTGTAACTTGAAATTGAGAAGAAATTTCTTATTTGTTTCTAATGGTTTCTTAAATTGTGCAGTGTATTAGTTGAATGTGAAAGTAAGGACTCACAAAATGTTAACGAAAATGTAACAACTATTACAAATATGTCACTTTGGTTTCTTTTCTTTCATTTGAAAACTTCCTATGATGCAACACATTACATATTGATACCGCGTAAGAATGAATATATGCTATTTAGCAATGACAATATTTTCTTTTCTTTAGGCATCATCGACATTGATGGTTCCCTCTATGTAATTTACGTTGTGTGTGTAACCGTTGTCTATTGTCAAATTAAAGTGATATTTCAGTGGTTGATATATCTATATAAATTGTCCATCATCATCACTTTTATTTTTACCACTATTTTGTATTTTCAGGGAGTAATTTTAAAGTTCATAGTGCTGAAATTTTCATTGAGAAGCACAGAAAAAAATGGATGAAGCCAAAATGAGAAATGGAAAACACGGGAGAATTGTGTGTCAAATGGCGAGCAAAGTCTAATCAAATAATGATGGGTTGTAAGGTAAGATTGAGAATAAAATCTTATTTCTTTTCCTCTGAGCAAATATTTGTCTTTATTTACCATGTTTTCAGAAAATTTCATTTGTTTACCAAACATATATGTTGTTACATTTATGATCTTCAACCATGGTTAGATATATCTTAGACTAGCCTTTAATTACTTTTTAACATATATTTATATTCTAAAGTAGCAGGTGATATACTCTCAATTATGAGATTTGTCATACATATCTATGAGAATATCTCTAACCATTGGTATGTCCTAAAAAAAGAAAGATTTTAGGTGTTATTGAAATTGTCCATGTTCCTGGAGAGGTAACAAACTCTCTCCAATTAACATTAACAAACCTTTCACAAAGATTCATCAAATAGAATATTTATTTTATCTTTTGTTTAATCAAAGTTTATTTTATCATAATAATGCAATACAAAATATAGTCATTTATTTTATCAAAGTTTTATAATCTCTTTAGCTGATCATGTTATTTTTCAATCATTTTAACAGGGTTTTATATCTGCTATGATAAATAAGTATTCAAATCCCAGTTACATTGTTGTGGGCAAGAAATTCATATACTCTAAAATCATTAGAGGTAATACCTAACTAAAATAAACAATTCCATGGCCAATGCTGATATCTCTATTTTTTTTTGGTAACACAAAACAAAAATCTGCTGCATTATTTGATCAATCAAATTATCCTGACCAATACACTTCTTTTTGTTTTATTCAAGATTCCATGCTAAAGTACTTTCAAACTCAAATTTCAATAAAATAATATCTTCAGTTATGTGTAGACATTTTGTTGTAAATAATTTCTTTTCCAACATATCACTATGTTCAATTTAGTGGTATTGTCAAATTTAATGGTTGGTTATACTTTTCATTTGTCAGTTTATTCCACAAATCATTCTATACATCACTTATAATACATAACCATTTTTTTTTACTATAAATGCATCTCCATTTCCTTCATTTTATTCATATCTATGTTTATGTCAATTGCCACTAACATAACTCTAATGAATTAATGGATGGTCAAGGAAGTTTCCTCACTGTCCACCTCTTAGGAGAGGTCAACAAATTAAGGTTATACATTTGATTATGATATATATCTTTCATTTTATGATTTTAAAAGAATGTGACCTTTTTCTAAACATTAAGGAATACTCAAGACAGGCAAACAACAAAGACTAAATTTGAATGGATGTTATTTTGTACCTTTAACAATTCAAAGTCAGAGATGTATTCAAGTTTAAGTTTGTGAACAAGATTGCTTCAAACTTTTTTTTAACAACAAAATTGCTTCGAACTTATTAAGGTTTCGACAACAGTTCCTAATTAGTTTTCATTATTTTCTGTCTATTCCTTTTGTTAGAGTGTTTTGTTCGTGTTATACCTCTCAAAGCTATTAGTAATGTTTTAATGTTTTTACTACCTTTCAACTTGAAATTTGTATTTCAGATTATTTATTTACATGCAATATTTATATCAAATTATGTCAAATGCACCCAATTGGATAACAATTTATAAAGTAAGATATTAAAATCTCATGTCTAATATAATTCTACAGAAAATTATATCATTCTACAAAATTTCTTAATCGTTTAAATTTTAAAAAATGCAACCCGTATTTATGCAACCCGTTTAAATTCTAAAAGTTATTTCATACATATCTTATGGACACTTTTGAAAAGTTCAATTTCAGTTGGGAACAAATATATAAGGTATGCTGCATAATATATAGACCAGCCAGATATATTGGCAGGAAAAAGATAATAGATCTTTATTCCTTATAGATTGCCTAGAGAATATTTGAAACTAATGTTTCAGTTGCCAAGCCACATGTTTAGTTTTGTCAGTTTTACAATCATCTTTTTTATCTTTGTTATCTACATTTTATTTTTATATTCCTATATTAGACATTTAAATAAATAATTCTAATGTTCATCGACAATTAGAATTTAAATTCATCGTCTGATTTTAATATTCATCGACAATTAGAATTTAAGTTCGTCAACATAGATTTTTATATTCCTCCACAAAACATTTATAAATCATCATTTTCATTTAATTTTTATAGTTAAATAACTTATTATTCCATAAAAAAATTATAATCAATTCTAGAAATGCAACCCGTGCGAAGCACGGGTTTATAACTAGTTTCCCGTAAAGATTAAATAGATATAGAATAGAATGATCATCTTTTAACTCTCCTATATAACTTTTGTAAAAAAAAAAAACTCCTATATAACTAAACTTTTTATTTTTGACCAAAAATATAACATAAGTTATATTAATAAGCTCATCAATGCTTGCCTACATGAACAAATCTCAACACGAGAGGCATTCCATGTGACGATTTGTGTGTTATGTGTGAATCACTCGCTGAAACTTATATGCATCTTTTCTTTGTTTGTTCCGGGCTATGGAATGTTAGGATCATATTGGCATGGGAAATCAAATTCGTGAGCTGCTCCAACAGGCTAACGATTTCACTTCTGTGTTGTTTGATTTTCTTAGCAGGTTATCTCCATACCAACAACAAACAACTGCTATGTTATGCTGGAGTTTATGGAAGAGACGAAACACAAAACTTTGGGAGGTTTCAAACACAACTTCGACCCTCACCGTCTCGCAACAAAAGACACCCTTCACGAATGGAGTTGTCTGCGAAGAGTAAAACCCCATGTTCAGAATGTGGAGTATCCTACCTCTTGGGCAATACCACCAGCTGGTGTGATCAAGTGTAACGTAGACACCACAATATTCCACAATAACTCAGTAGGATATGTAATGTGTTTCCGGAACTCTAAGGACCACTTCTTGATGGGGAAATCTGCCCAACTACACTACTCTGTATCTGTCCTAGAAGCAAAAGCTATCACATTGCTGGAAGCAATCAACACGGCTATTTCATTCGATTTCCACAATGTTATGTTTGAAACGGACATCAAATCGCTTGCAGAAGCCATAAATTCTTCTTCAACCTTCCACAATGAGCTCGGGGACCAGATAGTTCAGTGTAGGGGTTTCTTGACTACCAATTTCGACTTTGTAGTGCCATTCATTCGGAGGCAAGCAAATAGAGTTGCACATAGCATAGTTAGAGCATCTATTATATTGTACCACATGATTTGTACTTGAAATGCATTAATTTTGCTTTTGGTAAAAAAAAAATTGAATTATACGATTAAAAGAGTTAAAAAGTTAAAAATTATGAATTCGAATCTTAGAGCATCCACGATGGTGACACCCACTTTTTGGTACTTAAATGGGTCTCACGTGTACACATCACTTATTTATAATTTTTTTAATAATAGTACCTAATAAGCATTCAACCCTTCCAACTCAGCATCTCATACAAATTTCTTAAATATAACACAGTAATCAACTATTAATAACTTTATATCATTACATTTTAATTTTTTAATATTAAAAAAGTGTGAATCTCACTTAAGATTGAGGTCTTAAGTGAGACATTGGGTCTTATAATACCCGAACAAAATTTCTCCCCAATGAAAATACTTAATAGGTATAAAGTCTTCAAAATTTAAAACCTCCATTGAGGATGGTCTTGGCAAGAGAAAATATTAACCTAACAACTAAATTTTCTTATTTCCTTAAAAAAAAAAACTAAAGTGGTATTAATATTGTCATTTTCTTGCCCACACTACACTTTTTATGTTTTGTTTTATTTCATAAACCGCCAATAAATCATATATCAAGACATGGAGGAGCCGTGCAAGGTATTCGTTGGCTATTTCACCCAAACAAGCAAGGTGGAGCTGAGACAAAAATGTTCTTCTCCACAAATCACTGTCCGTCACCCAAAGAAAAGTAATTTAACTGAAATTTTTTCCACCCCGTTCAAATTTTAACATCCAGAGCATATTTTTCTATCATTTTAAAAAGGGGGGAAAATTAGCCACGGTGATAGTGGCTAAATACTTTTTTCATGAAGTTTGCACATCCGAATTTTAAAATACAAATGTGGAAAAAAAAAAACACATGATGCAGGGAACACATGTAATGGGATAAACCAAAAACCATACGGCTATGGCAGAGGCTGCCATTAATGTGCTGTGCAGCAGACATGCTGCGGTGGCGGTGGCGGTGGCTGGAAGGACCTCGGAGGAGTTTGAGAGCAGCTTGATGCAGCTCACACATTAATATTGCTTTAATGACTAAGAATAATCATGCAAGGCTGGTCTTAAAATTTGTAGTGCACTAGACGAATCAATAAAATTGTATCTTTTTAATTATTTGAATGTTTTTCTTTTTATATTTTGCGTTGCAAAAGATCCATTCACAATCAAGGTTCTTTGAAATTATATTTTCAATAGAATTAATCAAAGAACGTTAAAAATAAATATATCTATATAATACTAACTACTAATTAAAAATAATAATTTTGATGCTCCTAAAAAATGGTGCTCTCGGTTACCGCCCCTCCCGCCCACCCTCAAGACCACCTCTATAACTGTTTCGGACCGGCTAGAAAGCCAATCTAACACTTACACGTGGGCCAAACGTCCACCGGACCAAGGCGCATTGCCTAGAGGAATATGCTAGCAACAGTGCACCATACCCTACTGAAGCACGCCCCCGTGCATCAGGCACCGTACACGTGTCCTCCAACGGCATCCTGATAAGGCGCCACATCTTACGGGGACGATTACTCACACACACGCCTATATAAAGGTGACTTAGCTTCACCCCCAAGGTATGATTCACTTTTCCCACATTCCATCTTATTTCCCATACTGACTTGAGCGTTGGAGTGCTAACGTGCCTGTAGGTACCTTTCGTCCCACCGTGAAGACTAGTCGCCACCGTACCGAAGCACATTCTGCCACTGTTGCCTCCATCAGTTCCTCACATAATAGTTCAGTAACCATGCAGACATCATATAAAGGTCGTCAAATGAACCATGATGGAAGAGGATGTTAGAGAAATATAGTTGGACGATTTTTGGTTTAAGTCATTACTTTGGTTCCATGCATCATATGTGCATTTCTACATCTAGATTCAGTTTTAGAAATGAGTCTTTTGGAATGGGGGGAAGATGTGGAGACTTGGAAGTGGCGTAGGCGTTTATTAGCGTGGGAGGAGGAGTAGGTTGAAGAGTGTTGTGCGTTGTTGAATAACATTGTGTTACAGGTTGGAGTGGATGAAGGTGGAAATGACGCATACATTCATCCAAGAGATATATAGTTATCTTAGCTCGTCACTTTTTGACAACTTCCGAACACGTTACAACAACAGATTCTTTACACAATATTTGGCACAAGTCGGTTCCTTTAAAAATCAACTTATTTGCTTGGCGTTTGCTTCAGAATCACATTTCTACTTTCGATAACTTATTGTGGCGAGGGATTCTTCAAAATTATCAACAACTCTGTGTGGGTGGTTGTGGCTCTAATGAGGATATTAATCATCTGTTTTTGCATTGTAACTCTTTTGGAACAATTTGGTCTTTGATTTCTCATTGGCTAGGTTACGTCACGGTCAATCCTTCTCACATTTCCAACCACTTGGTTCAATTTTGACATCTAGGAGGAACTTAAAAGTGTCATCGATTGGCAATGAATCTTTTATGACTTGCTTGCAAGATTTAGTCAAGGATAGTCCAAGAAAGACTAGATCATCCTTCAGACAAGAACATTATATGTTGGGTCTATTGTCAATGATTGAACCTACCTTTGTTGATAAAGCACTATCAGATGATGGATGGATAGTTGCAATGCAAGTAGAACTGAATCAGTTTCAAAGAAATGAAGTCTGGGATCTGGTTGCAAAACCATCTTAGAAGAACATTATTGGAACAAAATGGGTGTCCAGAAACAAGCTAAATGAACAAGGTGAAGTTGTCAGAAACAAAGCAAGACTTGTAGCACAAGACTACAATCAACAAAAAGGAATTGATTACACTGAGACATTTGCTCCAGTTGCAAGACTGGAAGCAATCAGGTTACTTCTTTCTTATGCAGTAAATCATGGCATCACATTATATCAAATGGATGTGAAGAGTGATTATCTTAATGGCGTTATTTCTTAAGAAGTGTATGTCAAAAAACCTCCTGGCTTTGAAGATTTAAAACATCTAGATCATGTTTTCAAGCTCAAGAAATCACTCTATGGTCTGAAACAAGCTCCCAGAGCTTGGTATGAAAGACTGAGTAGTTACTTGCTGAAAAATGATTTTAAAAGAGGACAAGTTGACACAACATTATTCAGTAAGATTCTTAAGAAAGACATCTTAATTGTTTAGATATATGTTGATGATATTATCTTTGGTTCTATTAATGCCACTATTTGCAAAGAATTTTCTAAGTTAATGCAGGATGAATTTGAAATGAGCATGATGGGAGAATTGAAGTTCTTTCTTGGAATTCAAATCAACCAATGCAAAGATGGAGTATATGTTTATCAGTAAAAATATATTAAGGAGCTTCTGAAGAAGTTCAATCTTGAAGACTGTAAAGCAATGGCTACTCCAATGCATCCAACCTGCACCTTAAGCAAAGAAGACACTGGCACAAAGGTAGATCAGAAGCTGTATAGAGGAATGATAGGTTCTATGTTATACTTAACAGCTTCTAGACCAGATATTTTATTCAGCGTATGCTTATGTGCAAAATTTCAATCAGATCCTAGAGAATCTCATTTAACAGTTGTTAAGAGAATCTTCAGGTATCTGAAAGGAACAACTAATCTTGGACTTCTTTATAAGAAATCCTTAGATTATAAGTTGGTTGGATTCTGTGATGCTGATTATGCTGGTGATAGGATTGAAAGAAAATGAACTAGTGGAAATTGTCAATTTCTTGGTGAGAATCTGATATCATGGGCCAGTAAAAGACAATCAACTATTGCATTGTCTACAACAGAAGCAGAATACATCTCAGCTGCAAGTTATTGCACACAACTTCTCTGGATGAAACATCAGTTGGAAGATTATCAGATTCATGAAAACAACATTTCTATCTTTTGTGATAATACTGCTGTTATATGTTTGTCATAGAATCCAATTCTACATTCAAGAGCCAGGCATATTGAGATTAAACATCATTTTATAAGAGATTAGGTTCAGAAAGGTGTTTTAGATATTCAATTCATTGATACTGATCATCAGTGGGCTGATATATTTACAAAACCCTTAACATAAGAAAGATTTGATTTTATTAAAAAGAATCTGAACATGCACTTTATCTCTGATTGATGTTTGCCTCTGAATAGGAATTCAGATTCTGACGAAGTTCAGAAGATAAGATTCACCGGAAGTTCTTTATTGAGAGTCTGAAGACCAGAATCTGGACCATTTGCCTTTGATAGGTTTTTATTAGTAACGGCCATATTGACAAGTGTCCCACTAATAAAATAGTGAATCTGAGAAGTTGTCCAATGTGGTTAGTAATTGTTGGATAATAACTGCTGGGCAATGATGATTAAGCTTTGAATATTGTGTCTCGTGCCCCCAACTGTCATTAATGATATGTTTTGTTGTTTGTTTGTCTGATTGAAGTTCAAAAGATTAATTTTAACAAAAACACTTTATCACAAACACACTTTCACATTTCACAACATACACTTTCTATTTTCAAGCCTTCTCTAAAAAACTCCCAAATTTCTCAAACAAACCCTAGAACCCTAAAACTCAGAAATGGCTGGAACTTCATCTTCTGCAATGGAAATTGACACTGGTGCTGCATCGTTTATCAAACCCAAGACATTGTACACCAACAAGGATGATTTGAGAGTCTTCATTGAGAGCGCAGTGGACTTTAGATCCTTGGAGTTAAATGGTTGTAACATTCAATACTACATGGATTTCAAAGTTGGACTTCTTATTTCAACATGCTGAATGGACCAACCTACATGGGGTTAGTCAAGGATTTCTGGGTTAGAAGCGAGGTTTATGACTCAGAAGCTGCAAGAAGAGAAGAACTTCAGAAGATTGCTAGTAACAAGAAACTCAAGGGAAAATCTAGAGCAGAGATGGGTCTGAAGGAATTTGTGGAAACAGAAATTAGGTCAGGAGTGAATGGAATCAGAATCACTATAACTGAATCAACTATTGTCAAGGTTATAGGAGCAAGAAACCATGATATGTTCTTATCTGGTTCTGATATGAAGAGTCAGTGGGTAGATCAGATTCAGTCAACTTTGTTTGAAGGAAGAGCGTCTAAAAAGACAGTAGATATGAGGAAGGAGCACGGAATTCTGCACAAGATACTTCTATCTTGCTTCATGCCTAGAGAGGGAGGCACATACTACATGTTCTGGGATCATAAGCATTTTATGATGTTTTTGATGAAGAAATTCCCAATAGATTTGCCCAAGTACATCTTCAACTACTTGTGCACCTCTATTAAAGAAGGACTAAAAGGGAAAAATAATGTTCCCTATGAAAGACTTCTTTCTAAAATTTTCTACCAAGGAAGATTAGTTCAGAAATTGAAGTTTACTAGAGTAGGTTCAAATACTGAGTTGGGAACCTGCAGAGGGAAGATCCTGTCAGGATTAACAATGGGAAGCATGATGATCATACCCAAGAAGGAGGTTATAACTATTAATCAGGATCTGCAAATCAACATGAATTAGTCTGAGTACTTGGATGACTTCCCTCCCATCTCAAAGGAAGACAATCAAGAGGTACTAGCTGAATTTATAGCAGAACATTATAAAGAAACATGTGTGGTCATCACCTGGGAGATGATCCATGATCACCCTGATCAACCCTGGAAGGTTGTCAAGAAGAGGAAGTCCACTTAAGAAGCTACCAAGCCAGAACCTCAACCTCCGGCCAAGAAGCAGAAGGTGACAAAGTCTGAGTCTGCTTCAAGACTTGCCTCAATACTTGAGGTAGCCCCAGAAGCTACTAAACCTCAGAAGAAGAAGAAAATGGCTATACCTCTGCAAAGGAAGTTGGCTCTGCAAGAAACATCATCAAACACTGAAGATGATGTTGTAAGTGTTGTTGTTAGGGAGAAGACAGTCAAGGCAGCTCAAGATGTGGTAGAGCTTGCTGAGAATCTGAAGAACAAGTCTATCAAAGAGACATAGAAGGTGCTGACCTCTGTGATATCTATAAAGAAGGAAATTGGGACCTCAGAAGCTACAGGTTCTGAGACTATTAAAGGTAATTCTGCAAACTCTTCTACCCAACCCTTTCATATAGACTCACCCTCAGCATCTGATGATGATGATGAGGTACCCTTAGCCAACCATTACTCTCATCTCAAACCTTCTCCAAAACCAAAAGCAACCTCTGAACCTCAAACCAACCCATCTTCTGAACTTTTAAAATCTCTAAAACGCATTTCAATGCCTGCTTCTATACTTCTACACCCTAACCCAAACTCTTTTTGACTTCTTACCAGACTCTGAGGAAACATTGAATGTTTCACCAGTGCAAACTTGCATGCCTGGTGACTAAACATTGATGATTCCCACAACCTATAAGACATCAGAAGAATTAGCAAGTAAGAAGAAAGAACTTGATGCCAGATATAACTTAGGCAAACTATCTGAACTCTTAGAATGAGCCTGCAAATCTTCTTCCACCTCTTAACCTAGTTCATCCACTATAGATGAACTCTTTCAGCATCTAGGTGGTGAACTACCCCAAACTGTCATATTACATTTCCCACAAATAGCCTCTGAAACAACAACTGATGCAGTTGTTTCACAAATCCCCTCAACTACTGAGCCTTTACCTTTGAATCACCAAGATCATCACCATCCTATACAGTCTCTGATACACAAACTGTATCAAAAGATAAACCTATAATAGCTGAACCCCTAAATCATGACAAGCCTGAATCTGAAACAGAAACTATAATTAAACCCCAACCCCTAATCTAGTCTGTGTTTGAGTCTGTTGATGAACAGACTTCTGATGTCCTCATGACTGAAGCATTAGAAGTAGAAACTTATGTCACTTCTGAAACCTCCCCTGAACCTGATAACAATGCAACCCTTGCTATCATTGTGCCAGAACTTACTCCTGACAATAACCAAGCTGTTATCAAACTCTTCTGCTTTCCTACCTCTTCATCTCAATCCATACTCACTCTTAACCCACCTCTCACCTTAACCTCAAACCTTGTCCTACAAGAAGTATGCATAATTATTTTTGATAGTCTGGAAGAACTGGTTCAATCCAGAAATAACCTCATTCAGCTAGTCAACTATGCTGACAAATGGGAGAACCTGAGAGTTTTGGTAAATCAGACTCTGGATGAGCTGCAGGACATTGCAATTGCCTCTCAGAATGAAGCACTTAGAAGTTGGTTTAAGGAAGTGGTATCCAACATGGAAGCTGTGGAATTGAAGAAGGATATCACAAGGCAACTATCAGACTCAGCATTCTATGAAGATGTACCAAAGGATGTTCCTGAGATCCTGAAGTCTGGACTTCAAGGGTCCTTGATCTCAAAATTCCTTGTCAAGCTTGACAACATTTTGGTCAAGAGACTGGATCTGGAAGGACTTCAAATGGCCATGTTTGTTGAAAAGATAGAAGCTGAGCTGTTAGAACAGAAGATTAAGCAACAGGCTATGCAAGCACAACTTCGGAAGCTTAGTGAGAATCATGATAAGCTAAGTGAAAATCAAGCTGCTATGATCAGAAGACAAGAAGAAATGGCCAAGAATCAAGTTGAGGTGGTCAGGAAACAAGATGAAATGAGTTCTGGGATCAATGTCATTTTGGGCATGCTGCAGCAACAACATAAACTTTAGGATTTTTTTTGTTGTTTTTTCACACCCTCTTTTTGTTTTGTTTCTGCTTCTGATAATTTATTTTATGCTTCTGAATTTTAAAACTGCTTCTGATTCGTATGATTAATTCTTGCTTCTGATAAGATATGTTATTTCCTGCTTCTGATGAATGTCACTCTTTAATTCTATCTTATAATCTTTCTCTTTTGTTGATTTTTTTGTTGATGACAAAAGGGGGAGTAAGATTAATAGTTCTTAGGTTCTGAGTCCAAAATTAAGTTAATTAAAAAATTGACTTAGGAACCTTCTTCTCATCTCTTAGCCTCTGAATTATTTATTGTGATGTACTTCTGAGTGACGCTTCTTATCTTAGAAATTACTTTTTAATTATGCTTAAAATGAATTTAATTAACTTGTATAAAATTTAGGGGGAGTCTGAAAAACTCACCTTCTGGACTATTAGACTTAGGGGGAGCTTACAAACCTCAGACCCTAAAGTCAACTTGTTAATTAAATTAACAACAATTGACGATTAATACATTTGTTTGTCATCATAAAAAAGGGGGAGATTGTTGGAACAAAATAAGTTTAAGCAATGCCTCTTAAGTTTTGATGATAATAAGGTATTAAAAGATCAATTGGATATGTTAATATTTGTTCAGGAGTGCAGGACCATAGAAAAAAATTTACAAGGATTTAATCATACATGAGTTCTGAAAGAACAAATGAAGAGCAAAAGATTTGATTGAGAAGCTAAGCTTGAAGCCAGAATCTGAAGACTCCAGACTCTGAAGATTCAGAATCAAAAGTTGAAGACTCAGACTTTGAAGACTTCAGACTCAGTAGATGAAGACTCAGAACTGGAAGCATATTGAAGTAACTAAAGAACTTGATTCTGAAGCATATGGGACATCTGCAATGGCTGTTAGAATTGTCAGAAGGTCAGTGGATGTCATTGTCAATCAAGGACAAGGGTACAACCCCGATCACAAACATCCTCACATGCTCCGTTCGTACACTGCAACTTTGTTTGTACACTGCAACTTTGTCTCTTCTGCAAACGGTTCATTCCATATTCAAGAAAGATTTCAAATTCCTTCCTTCATAGTACGTGAACCAAATCAAGCAACAAATCAATAGTGATTGATCAAAGCTTCTCCAACGGACTCTATGATGATTTGGCATCCGTCAACATCTCTTTCACTCCCTATATAAAGGCTTAAAGACTTGAAGTTCAAATAAGACTCTGAAAATTTTACAAGTGCCAATACTCTGCCAAATTACATCAAACACTTAGAATTTGTTACAAACTTTCTTATCTTAGAAATTCTTAAGTTTAGAGTCTGATATCTGTGTTGTATTTTGTGAACACCACTGATAGTATATCAAGTGTTCAATTCAAACATCTTTCTCTGTATCTTTGTTTGTTTTAGAAGTCTCTTGCTTTGTGCTTGAGCATTAGAAGTCTTTTGCTTTGTGCTTGAGCATTAGAAGTCTCTTACTTTGTGTTTGAGTATAGGAAGTCTCTTGCTTTGTGCTTGAGCAATTTGTAATCATTGGATTATAGTGAAAAATCTCTTGTAAGTGACAAGGGAACTGTACTACTTCCTGATTGTGGAAGGAACCAGGATAATTGCTTATGTCTTTCTCTTCTCTATCTCTTTAACATTTTATCCGCTGCATCAGAATCTGAACTTTCACTCAGATTCTGAACTTCATCAGAACCTGAACTTTGTTCTTAGTCATTTTTTAAGAAAAAGCCAACACAATTCCACCTTCTGGTGGAAACCCTAATTTTTTTTCAAGGTTCAGGACGATTTCACGTAAATAGAACTGAAGGATCAACTTGATGAAATCAACCAACGACTCAACCACAGAGACACATGGAGGGTGGAATACGTTTGGTACAAACGTCCATCGTTCGACTCAGAGGGGAGATTGACGTTCAGTCGGCCAGAGTTAACGAACGATGACGATGTGAGGAGCATTTTCTCGATATTTGGTCAGCACAGCATGTTCCCGAGGATCGAGATGGATGCTTCTTTTAAAAAATGAACATAACATATGTTTGGGGTATTCAAAAAATATTATCTTTGTGCAAAATTTGTTAAAATATAACTTACTTAAAACAAGCGTGACTTAAGTCACATTGGCGTTGTACGCAGCGTCACATTGGTATAGAGCGTGACTTAACTCACGTTGGTATATACCGAACGTGACTTAAGTCACGCTGAATGTATTTTGGTCAAATCACGTGGGAATGAGCAAAAGTGTATCGGGGAAGAGCAATTTTCATTTTCTAGTACTAATGATGTGGGCCTCCGGTTTGAAGCTTAAGATCCAAGCCCACACGTTCTTCCGCCACTCGTTCATAAACCCTAGTTCCTTTACTTCACTGCCTATATATTCCAGCTCTGCCTCACTTCTACAACAATTTTTTTTCACTCGCCATAAATTACTGTTTTATTGTTCATTAGGATTTTTGTATGCTGAATATTAATTTCAAGGATTTCGTTGTATCGTTGTTCTGTTTGAATGTTGTGCTGTGATGATACTTATGTGGACTAGAGTTTCTGATCTGGGAATCTTCACCCAGAATTTGATTACAAACCCTTGGCTGTCTGAGCATATATCATGAAAATTAGATCTTGAATCTTCTTTGTCAATTTTTTTAAAACTTCTATATTTTTACTTGATTATTTTGTCTATTTGGCTTATGATGATAATATATTTATCTTAGCGGATTTCAGTGAGGTTTTATAACAATGATCTGAATGTTACACACACTGAGGCCATTATTACTGTTCTTTTTTTTTTTTTAATCAAAACATCAATAGTTTTTTTTATTCTGGTTTTATTACTTTGGTTTTGTCATTTTTTTTGTTGATACACATAATTTGTTACTTTTACCAATCTTTTAAGAGGAATGATATTTGTACAACCTATTTTAAACAACTTTTAATCGGTGCGATGATGAGATGAAAACACCAAGGAAGTGTTTGTAGGCAGTGGACAAAATCAACGTGGTTTTGCCGTGAGCCTTTTTTTAAAAACGACTTCTCCTTCCACTGAGTACCGTAACCATGTCTAATTTTTTGGTTCAGTTGTAAATTATTTTATTTTATGGATAGTATTTAATTTGTAATGAATACAGATAGAAATTGCTTCTTATTCACCAAAAGAAATAGAAATGGCTTAGCGAAATAAAACTTTACTGACCATAAGCTTTGTTATTGCACCAACCTATTCTATGCTTACATTGCATTATGATTCCAAATTGGATCAGGCCACTTCCATAAAATATAAATGGCACAAATCTCGACAAATAGCATTAATTGAAAAGGCTAACGCAACAAAATAACTAAGGAAAACATGAACGGAAAAATGTCTGGAAAATGTTGAGTTTCATACCTTATGTATAATGACCACTTTATTGTACCTTTTGAGTATGTAGACCACTTTGTTGCACCAAAGCTTGTCTTTTTAATCAAAGAAAAGGGGAATATCCTCACCTGAAAATCACATGATTGATATAATATGTATTTGTATTCAAACAAAGACAATTGAAGAAAAAATAAAAAACACTCGAGAAGATAGTAAGTAAACACAGTCCTAGCGCATGAGGTACAAAGAAAAAAAAAACATTAATGTAGTGCAAAATCAATTAATAGCTTTGGTGGATTTGAAAAAAATTACATAAGAAAAGAACAAAGGTGTTGGAGATTCATGAAAATAGTAGAATTCCTCATGCATCATGAGCAAAATGAAGTAACAATAGAAAATTTTGAGGAAGAATATGAAAGAAGTGCACCGATTGTTCCTTCGAACTAGGGGTGAAAATGAGTTAGGCCGGTTCGGGCTTTGTAAGACATAAGTTTGACCTACTTAAAAAATTATAGGCATGAGCCTGACCTATTATCTGTCACATGCCCCTATTACCCGTCACATGCCCATTTTCAAGGCTTGACCTTACCTTTTTAAAGGTCTGATGAAACTTGAAAGCTATTTTACACTAAGGCCTAACAACACTTATAAGCCTATTATTAAATAGACCAAAACTTATGAAGGCCTAAAACACACGAAGAGTCTGATACTAAATAACGAAATTTTACGAAGGTCTAATCACACAAATATACCCGGTACTAAATAACCAAATCTTATGAAGACTTAGTTTATGAAAAAAAAAACTTCAACAATAAAAATAATGGAAGATATATTATATATATAAAAGCTTAATAGGTCGGCCTAACGGGCTTAATATGGATTTTTGTAAGTCTTAGCCTGAATAGGCTTTATAAAAATTTGAGCCTGACCTTTTTATTAAACGAGCTGGGCCGATCTAGGCTTTAAATATGTTATGTTGGTCTATATGACAATATAATATGCACGCGGGGGAGGGGGGGTGAATAACGATTTTTAAAAAGATTTTAGAAAACTTGGCGAAAGCTTTTGAAAAACGATTAACTATTGGATTCTTGCTTGAAGCGAAAAACAACAACAAAAAGATTAAGACAATGCTCACAAAGATTTATAGCCAAATTGAGAGATTCAATATATTAAATCTTAATACAATCTAATATTAATATTCAAACTACAATTTGCAAAACTAGACAAAACTCAAACCAACCCTAACAACAGTTAAACAAGCTACTACTAATGAAAACACAAGAATATAAACTTGACAATTGAAGCTTGATTGAAAATCAAATGTGATCAAGTAGATTTTGAAAAAGGTTGATTCAATAAATCACACCAAAGTTTACAACAACAAGCACAATCACATCCAAATCAATTAAACTCAATTATCACAATTTATATATGCAATCAATCAAAGTAAACGAGTAAGAGAGAGAGAGAGAGAGAGAGAGAGAGAGAGAGAGAGAGAGAGAGAGAGAGAGAGAGAGAGAGAAGACACCACAATTTTTATAGTAGTTCCCCCTTTCGTCCTCGCTTCGGGGTACATCTACTCTTCTTGATGGAAAACGTCTCCACCAAGGACCTCCACTAGAATATGAATGTTAAATACAATGTGATTACAAGAATTCCTTCAAACTACCCCAACTTTTCAATCCTTATGCAACCACTCCCCCAATCTTCAAATACCCTTTGAAATTGGTGCTTCTTGATGTCTTCAAATCCTCAAACACCCGTGCAATCCTTGAAGCTCTTAACTCGAACTCTTCTTTGCTACGTCTAGTGGTTGGATCCCCTTAAATACAAGAACCTTAGAAAGAATCCCCAATACCCTTGGAGGTAGAATGAAATTATTCAATTCACTTCGGATCCTTGATTCCCAACCAATATCCTTGAAAGCAATCAACTTACAATCCCTATAGCACTCTAGCAATCTATGACTCAATGGAACAAAATGATTCTTAGAAAAAATGTTTAATCTCAAGAACAAATGAACAATGAGGTTTGGAGACTCTAGAGAGATTAGATGCAAATGATTCAGTTATTCAGAGGTTAGAAGGATATGAGTATATATAGAAAATGGTGACAAGTGCATTTTTTTGGCCAAAAACGTGCTGAGTCGATTCACTTAATGTGTGATTCGAATCAGACAGCAAAAATACATGCAAGAACATGTATGAAGATTGATACGATTCAGACTTATTTTGAATCGAATCAAACTGCACATAATGAATATTGATACGATTCACACATCCTGTGAATCGAATCACTAAGCCTAAAACCAAAGTCAGAGAGAAACAATGATACTGTCATACCCTATTTTTGACCCATTTTTAATTCGCTTTTCTCGTCTTTTAAACCGGAAATTTTCGTCGTTTCAGACGAAATTTCGGCAGAGAGGTATTTTAAAATACCTCATATTTTGTTCCGAAGGCCACCGTTTTTTATTTTATTATTTTGTTGTTTTTATTATTGGTTATTTTTATTTAGTTCTTTTTTATTTTCTCTTTATTATTATTAGTGTTTTCTGCTTTTATTTTCGTTTTTATTTTATTACTGTTTTTTACTGTTATTATTTATTTTATTCTTTTTTCAGTCTTTTTTGTCCAATTCCAATCCAGGTCCAGAGGGGCATTTTTGTCCGTTTTTTACCAGTCAGTGTCCTTTAAATAGTGCATTTAATGCACAGTACCAGGGGGCAGGTAGAGTGCACCCAAGTACCAGTCATTCAGAATTACACAGTCAAATCGGCCACCACAAAAAACCCCTCCAACCACCGTCCACCACCAACACCGGCCAGTTTTTGGCCACAAAAAAAAAGCTAAACTAATTCTTTTTTTTCCCTCTCTTCTTTCCCTAACTGAATCCGGCCAAGCCATACATAATACACGGTCCAAACACAAAACCAGCATAAACAGAAACATCCACAAACCAAATCTGAACTAAAACCGAAGCCAAACCCAGCCAGCACAAGGACGTGATAGCCAGGTCCAGTTCAACCCGAGAACAACATTGAACCACCACAGACCGAACCAAAAGCAAGCTAAAGCCGAATCAGTAGAACCACCACAAACTGAACCCAAACGCGAAACTCAGAGGTAGTTTCCAAACCGTTTCGTTCAAACTTAGATCTACACTCTTCAAAAGAGATTTTGGGAAAAATAACTTGATTTTCGCGTTTAGAGAAGAAAAGGATGTTTAAAAATAAAATGTTTTAAAAAAAAGGAGTGTTTTTACTGCGGCGCGGTGGCGCCGTCGGCGGCCGCCGCGCCGGAAAAGTTTGCGGACCGGTTTCTGTCTAGAGAGAAGGGAGAGAAGTCGGAGAGAAAAGAGGAAGTTAGAGAGAGGAAGAAGGGTAGAAGTGAGGAATTTTCTGGAAAAAATCACTCTTATAGCCCGAGCCCAGCAACACTGACCCATGGCCCAACTTCTTCCTCTCTTCTTTCTTCTATCAGTTTTCTCCCTGCACCCCCTTTTCTCCTTACTGCACCCCCTTCTATCTTTCCTATTCTTTTTTTTCTATCATTTCTTTTGTAGTTTTTTTTATTCTTATTATTTTTTTTGTTCATCATGCATTTTATTTTACTGTTTTAATTTCCAGCCTCTCATGCATTTTTTTTTTATTTTCGTTATTTATTCTATGCCTAGCATTTTTATTTTCTTTTTTTATTTTATGCACCATATTTATTTTATGTCTTGCATTTTTATTTTCTTCTTTTATTTTCAGCCCCATATTTATTTTATGTCCTGCATTTTTATTTTATTTTTTTATTTTATGCACCATATTTATTTTATGCCGTGCATTTTTATTTTTTCTTTATTTATTTAATGCATCATATTTATTTATGTCTTGCATTTTTATTTTCTTTATTTACTTTATGCATCATATTTATTTTATGTCTTGCATTTTTATTTTCAGCACCATATTTATTTTATGTCTTGCATTTTTATTTTCTTTATTTATTTTATGCACCATATTTATTTATTGTTGTGCATTTCATGCATTTTTATTTCTTTTTAGCATATTTACTTTAATGCATTTGCAATGTTATTTTATTATTTTTGTCATTTATTTTATTCTCATTAGAATGTATCTAGGTCCAATGTAAAAATATAAATGAGAATATCGCACCGACACCACATTCATTTATTATGCTTTATATCGAGGATGATAACGTAATTTTGACCGTATCCGAGGAAAAGGACCCTCACTTGATCCAACGTCATTTTGAGGGATCCGGCGCGCTTTAGACTATCTCTGCATAATTTAGTCTCTGGACCTAGGACTTAATCAAAATTTTTACAAAAAAAGTCAAAATAGTCAAAATCCAAAAACACTTTATAATCAAAATTTCAAAAAAAGTCAATCTTTGAACTTTCATTTTCTTAATCAAATTTTAATCAATCAAACTTTTTTTTCCACTTTAAAATCAATCAAACTCACATTTTTATTCTTCTATGCCTTTTCGGCCTCTTATCTTTCTCAAAACATTTTCAAAACTTTAAAATCAATCAAAACCAATCACTCGGTTTTTTATCCCGAACTACGTGATTTTGAAAACTTTAAAATGGAGTGAGTATTAATTTCTATGCGGTATTTGTCATGCATTAAATGTGCTTTTAACACACACCTATAAGGTTCTTTAAAAAAAAACACACACACCTCAAGGTATTCACCCAAAAAAAAACACCTATAAAGAGTTTGAGGGTTTGGGTTCAAACTCAAACAAAGGAGTAAAAATTAATCTAACAACAAACTTCTAAAATTTGTCATTAAAAAAAATTTAACTAATATGAACAAGTGGGATAAATGTACATTTTAACAGAATTACAAAAAATAGAAGTTCATCTAATAATAAATTAATTTTTGCTACGTAATTTTTGTGTTTTATTTTTACATATGAAAATATGCCACCTAAGTACCTAACATCTTTGACACAAAGCCACCTAATTTTTCATTTTGAGGTGTACACAACAATAATAGTCACAATACTTTGTTTGGTCAGTAAATATTAATGCAACGTTGTAGGATTACATTAAATAATTTTTGGGTATTATAACTATATATCTATTGTTTGACGATAAAATAATTTTTTTGGTTTTTTATTTGCCAATTTTTATTATCTTTCTATTCGAATATAACTAATGTAGAAACACGTTCTGAGACGCATATATTCTAAAAGTAACAACACCCAAATTCATTCGTTGTAAATATATCAATGACGAAGATTCAATTATGTTGCATCGTGAGCGAAATAAAATAAAAAAGCATCCTACAAAATTACAAAACACATCCACTACAGATTGACACATTGGGTACATTTATTTATTTTTTGTTTATATAACAATAACTTTTCTTTTTAATAATTTCGGATATTTTAGTTTAGGTGGATTCTAGGGTAAGAGCTTAACTAAGTCCCTCTCCGGTGTAGCATAAAAAAATATTACCGTTAGGTTTAATTAAAGATCTAGATTTGTAAAGAAAAAAAATTATCTACACATTTCCACACACAATATTCCCTCTATCCTTTTCCCACTTTATCTTCTTTAATTGCATCTTTCTATTGACCAAAATTCTGCACAACATGCTGAAGAAAATGATAAGAAAATGAACGCACAATAAACAATGGAGATGGACTGTTCTTAGTGGTCAAAACATTCATCGCATGCGTAGTATGAGTCTGGATTCTAACTCTACGCCAAAATTCGCACAACTGTATATATAAGATACACAAAATGAGCCCATAAATATAATAAAATATTTCAGGTATAATATTTTTTAAACTTATTTTGGTATTTAAGTTATTATTTAAATTTATTAATTTTATTATATAAACATTTCATTAGACAATACTAACAAATGGATGGTCAAGAACTTGGTGTGTCTATGGTTAAAGAGCTTAAAGAATATGATTGATGATAATAAAGAGTTGGGGATCATGTTGAGCAATGTGGTCTTCCAACCAATTTTATATCAGACTATTCAGTAATCCGTTCATAGGATTCTAGAATGCATAAATTTTACTATGCGACAATATTCTATTGAAAATGTTAAATAAGTTTGGATCTCATCCCAAAAGTTAACTCAAAGGATGAGAACAATCTGAAAACATGAGCGATGTTGGACTAACAACAAACTACAAACAACTTTAAAATCAACTTCAACAAAAAATAATCAAGAGGTTATTGTTAAGAATTTTGCTGAAGAGTTCAAACAAATTTATGAGACATATGTTTTGTCACTTCAATATCCAGCGTTGTTTCCTTTTGGTGGAGATGGATGCCATGTAGATATAAAAATTAGATCATATGACCACGAGGATATTGAACATAAAAGGAAAAGGGTTGCTATGAGGAAGTTCATTTTATATATATGATTTAGGACCATGAACATGTTTAGTATTGGGCACTCCTGAATATTATTCCAACATTTCTTTGTGGATTGCTACACAATGTTGGGGACTCAAAGATATTCATGGGTTAGAATAAGGGTTAAATAAGTTTTTCGTTCCTATAAATATATCAATATTTGATTTTAGTCCCTAAAAAATAAAATGAGATGTTTTCATCTTCATAAAATTTTTTGTTTTATTTTTGGTCCTAATGGATATAATTTTGACATGTTTTTGACATTTTTTGAACATAACATGAATATATGAAGGTTGAACATAATAAACGAACATAATATGAATACAATTTGGACATAAAAGTGTTATAATTTTGACATTCAAATGAACATAAAGTGGTCATCATGGACTAAAAACAAAATAATTTTTTTGTGAGGATGAAAACATTAAGTTTAATTTTTTAGGGACTAAAATCAAAATTCGCTATATTTATAGCGACGAAAAACTTATTTAATCCTCTAAATAATCAACAGACAATACAATGTGTGTCAAATATTGGTTGTAAAATAATACTACCAACTTTGTTTACCATAAGGGATGGGATGCATGTTTAACACCTGTTGGAACATCATGGCTATTTGTAAGAATTTCGATTATCACGACCTCTTCATCACTATTAGATGTGACTCAAATTGGAGAGAAGTACAATATTTTATCAAAATCCATGGTCTAAAGGCGAATGTAAGACCAAATATTTTATGCAGTCTTCAAAGTGAAGCGGGATCAATTGATGAATGATTTGAGAAAGGGTTGGACTTTTTGGAAAATTTGATGCTGACAAGAGTCGTGTTAATTAAATATTTATTTTTATTTATAATAATGTCGTCTTTGGATGTTGTATGAATAATTTATTTTATGTTTTTAAGATGTAAACAATTGAATTTCAGAAAAGAGAGCTTTCATATGTGCATATTTAATGTGTTTAATCATCGATCACCATGCAGAAAAGATGATAAATGTTCCAAATGATACCCAAAAGGCTTTCCGTCGACAACACTATAATTGATGAAAATGGTTATATCAAATATAAGAGATGTGACAGTGGAATCTCATTTGAGAAAAATGGTGATATCCCATATAATCCATATCATTTAGTTCATTATGGAGATCACATAAACATTAAAACCACAATAAATTAAACTTGGTCAAGTATTTGTTCGAATATGTCAATAAAAGTCTTGATAGAGCAACAATCGAGGTGTTGAATAAAGTCGATACAACTGATAAAAATAAATTTGTTGATGAGATAAAACAATATTATGACTTAAAATATGTTTTCCCATATGAGGTTGCTTGGCGAATTTTTTCTTTTAAAATTCATCTTAATAGTTTGTTGTAGATAAACATAGTTTTTTTTTTCTTTCTAAAGTTTATTAAATTTTGATATAAAAAAAAAATAAATTAACTGACATTCTAGCCCGTGTTTGGTAGGGGTCCACATACTAGTTATTACATTTAAACTATAACTAAATGTATTAAGCCTTTTTATGAATTAAATCACATTAGTTATTACTCCCTCCATCCCAAAATATAAGCAAAAATTGGTCAACAAAAGTTAATGTATTTGGTTCAAAATTTGTACCAAATACATCAACTTATGTTGACTCATTTTTGCTTATATTTTGGGACGGAGTAGTAATTTCTTGTGGTTTTACGTTGTATTTTAGGACTATCAACAAAAGTATCAACCAATTCCAATGATAATGCATAATGAAAGAAAATAAAACTTCATTATTAAAATATGAAGTTTGTGCTTTGCTAATGGTTCGGTTCGGTTTAAAACAGTTTGGATCGGTTCAAACGGTTCAGTTATGGTTCAATAATGGTTATTAAATTACTGGTTCAGTTCGCAAGCCATTTAAATGGTTCGGTTAATTTCAATTCGGTTCAATTCTGTTCAGCGGTTCGATTCAGTTTGTGGTTCTTTTTACTCACCATTGGTCGCACCAAAAGAAGAGATGATGACAATCATCGACTTTCCCAACACACCACACACTGATTTGCACATACAGTACCACATAGTTTAGTTGAAACCTTGTAGGGATGCAGTTCTTACACAGCCACACAATTCATTTTAATTTTTTTATTTTTTAACTTTTGGTGGTTTTCTTTCGCATTCCATATTCTCTTCCAAAATCTGGAGTTGTGCGTACTGGAACTGTCAAATATGTTGTTTGTACATACCTCCCATGGTTCTCATGCTTCCATAGAATCTGATCTTCTGTAACTGAGCTAAACATTGTGGTATACAAAATGCTAGTAGTAACATTCTCATTGAAAAGAGAGTATATTAATGATGGTTCATTTCACCGTTTTGAATGTTTATCAAGCAAGTCCGCAATTGGCTAAGTTTCAAAGTCTTGCACCCCATAGTTGAGTTGTAGGATTATTTAGATTGGAGAATAATTTCCATAATTGTTTGTTCAGCATAACATAATTAAATGTCGATATGCTTTTGAATCCCATACCTCCTTCAATTTTAGGAACAATTTACTTATCCCAAGAGAGCCAATGAACACTCTTAGTTGGTTTTAGTAATGACTCCACCAGAAATAATTCATTATCTTTTCGGTCTACGGCTCCATGGTCCCAGCTCCGCATCTTGGGGGAGGTTTGGAGGCCTCCGGAGGTCCTCGTTGTGGTGGAAAGATGTGTCTCTTCTTGGTACCAAAGAGGATGCAAGGTCTGACTGGTTTGCGGAGTGTGTGGCTGTAAAGTTTGGGGATGGTTGGAATACTTCCTTTTGGCTTGATCCATGGGTTCTTGATATCCCTTTGAAGGTAAAGTTTCCAGGCCTTTTTAGTGCCTCCCAACAATGGGGGGATAAAGTGGGGTAAATGGGGTCTTGGGAGGACGGGAGGTGGGTTTGGGTTTTTAGATGGTCTAGGGATCTGTCGGAGGAGGATTTTGGCCAAGTTAATGAATTGGGTATTTTACTGGAGGTTTACTGAGACCTAACTCGGAGGACAGGTGGTGCTGTAATTTGGATCTCAGCGGAGGTTATTCGGTTAAGGCAACATATTTGTTTCTATATAAAAATTCGGCAGGTGCGGCGGCCCTCCCATCTAATTTGGTTTCAGCTCTAGGGTGTGTGTGGAAGTCTAGAGCTCCTCCCAAAGTAGCAGCCTTTACGTGGCAGCTCCTTCAGGATAAGGTGCCTACCCGTTGCAATCTCTTTAGGAGGAGGGTTATCCATGTCCAGGGTGATACTCTTTGTGTGTTTTGTGAGGTAGCAGAGGAATCGACAGACCATCTGTTCTGCTCCTGTAAGGCAATTTTGGCAGTTTGGTATGGTATTTCTAGGTGGTTGGATTGGGAGTTAGTGCAGCACTCGAGTATTCTAGGTAGTTTTCTTAGTTTTTAGGGTTGGGTTCTAGTAAGAGAGTTGCTCTAGGTCTCCTTTTGGTTTGACTTGCTGTTGTGTGGGATGTTTGGAACGCTCGTAATGATATCATTTTTGCTGGAGGGACTCCAGATGTCAAGCTTTTAGTTGATAGGGTGAAGCTCTCACTTTTAAGAGTATTGCATATTTTATTTCTAATTGATACAATTACAACGTAAAGAAAAATTGATTGAATAAAGTGAAAAAATGATAAATTATTGAACTAGTAGATTCAGAGGAAAGAAATACTAGAATGATAGGTTAGAAGAAGGTCTAGTAACTACAAGATTAACTGTTATTTTACAGGAGAGTATCAAAAGAAGAGAAAATATATTATCCAAAAAAAAGAGGAAAGAGTAACTTGGTCAATTTTCTTTTCAATCATTACCTCATTTTTAAAAGGATAAAAAAATATTTTCTATTAACTTTACTCTTTTAATTATTGAATCAAATGACACATGTCCTTTTCATTAATTAATGATCCCATTTTAATTACATGACGACTTTTCTTAAATTAGGATTATAATTATAATACAATGTGTAAGCCAATCAGATTGAACTTAAGTACAACATCTGATCATTATTATAAATAAAAATTTACATTTTACATGATGTATGTAGTTTTTATTATAAACCAGATATATCATTTAATAAATGATGTTGATTTTTGTTTATAAATGGTATTTCTAGGTGGATGGATTTGGAGTTAGTACAACACTCGAGTATTCTAGGTAGTTTTCTTAGTTTTTAGGGTTGGGTTCTAGTAAGAGAGTTGCTCTAGGTCTCCTTTTGGTTTGACTTGCTGTTGTGTGGGCTGTTTGGAACGCTCGTAATGATATCATTTTTGCTGGAGGGACTCCAGAGGTCGAGCTTTTAGTTGATAGGGTGAAGCTCTCATCTTGGAAGTGGTTCCTGGGTAAGAGTTCTGTCAGCCTCTGCTCCTTATATGAGTGGGAGGCACAACCTGTCCTGTGCTGGTTCCGGTAGGGTGTTTGGGTTGTGGGTTCGGGCCCTTAGCTGGGGTGTGGTGGAGTGTCTGCCGCTCCTGTCTGGCTTTCCGAGGATGTTTTTTCTTTTTGTTTTGCCTGTTTCTTGCTTTAGGGTTTTTTAGGGTGGTTGTAGTTTGGAGTTTTTGTTTCCTTTTCTTGTTGGAGTACCTCTAGTACACTGAGCTAGGCGTCTGATAGTGCTCTCGTGTTCAGATTTTTTGTTCTCTTTCTATGTACTATTTGTGACTTGCTTCCTTCTTTTTCTATTTATATAGTATTACTTTGCCATTCAAAAAATAATAATACTCATGACGTCGGATGAGATTGATTGTAGAACTGATTTGATCATGACAAATGACACAATTGTTAATTTGATATTCAGAGGTTTTCTACAACTAACTTTATAATTTTTTTAAATAATCACTTTTAAGAGTATTGCATATTTTATTTCTAATTGATACAATTACAAAGTACAAGATAAATTGATTGAATACAGTGAAAAAATGATAAATTATTGAACTAGTAGATTCAGAGGAAAGAAATACTAGAATGATAGGTTAGAAGAAGGTCTAGTAACTACAAGATTAACTGTTATTTTACATGAGAGTATCAAAAGAAGAGAAAATATATTAGGGAAATTCTTGTTTACCCATTAATAAAAAGTGGGTAATACAACCCATGTTGAGTTGGCCCAATTAAAACAATATATTTATATAACATTAAAAATAATAGAAAACAAATAAATAATTTTGATTGGTGCCAACTCAGCATGGGTTGTGTTACCTACCTTTTATTGATGGGTACCCAAGTTGTCACCAATATATTATCCAAAAAAAGAGGAAAGAGTAACTTGGTCAATTTTCTTTTCAATCATTACCTCATTTTTAAAAGGATAAAAAAATATTTTCTATTAACTTTACTCTTTTAATTATTGAATCAAATGGCACATGTCCTTTTTCATTAATTAATGATCCCATTTTAATTACATGACGACTTTTCTTAAATTAGTATTATAATTATAATACAATGTGTAAGCCAATCATATTGAACTTAAGTACAACATCTGATCATTATTATAAACAAAAATTTACATTTTACATTCATTTAATTAATGATGTAGTTTTTATTATAAAACAGATATATCATTTAATGAATGATATTGATTTTTGTTTATAACAGTGATCAGAAGGTGTAGTCATCTGGTATTGCTTGCAAGAAATTGTGACAAAGACACGTGTTGGTTACAACCGATGGTGCATGTAACTTGATTATGATACATCATAAAACAATCCGTTGGCTTTCTTAAAAACCACTAGCTTCGTACCCATGGTTTTCCCAAAAACCTCTGGCCATAAACTTCTTTATATAAAGAGCACCACCTCATTCACATTAACATTAACTAACTCAAAAGTGTCTAGCTATCTCAAAATCCAACAAGAACAATAGTTACAATTTACATAATTACTTACTTTCAATACAAAGATGAGTTCAGCAATCAGAGCTTGGACTGTGGCAGCTAGTGTTGGTGTTGTGGAAGCCTTGAAAGACCAATTAGGCATCTGTAGATGGAATTATGCTTTGAAATTAGCTCAACAACATGTCAAAAACAATGTTAGATCTTTCTCTCAAGCAAATAAGCTTTCTTCTTCATCCTCTTCTATGATTTCTAAAAGACTAAAAGATGAGAAGGCAAATCAGTCTGAGGAGTCATTGAGGACGGTCATGTATTTAAGCTGTTGGGGTCCCAATTAAAGGGGCTATATTCATTGTATATTTTTTTTTTTTTTTTTTTTTGTATTTTGGAAACAATGCTTGATTTTGGTGTTAAGTATTCTTGTAAATTTTGATCAATCATAGTGTTGATTGAGCACTGCTAAATTTTAAGTTTTCTTTAATTTAGTTTCTTTCGTGTGGAAGTTGTCTAATTTGATATAGAAAAGACTCGTAATTTCAATTTGGCGGCTGCGAAAATTGATTTTGATAGAATTGAGTTCAAGAGAATTGATTTTGGTTAAAAGTGAGTTGAATGTAAATTGGTTATGTTTGGATACACTCATTTAAAAGTGATTCTTATTATTAGTTGATGTTGTTTGGATAGATAGAATCAAAATTGATTTTGAACATTAAATGACCAAATTACCCTTTTAATTGTATTTGACTGAATTTCCATTCTCATTTTAGATAATTATTTTAACTCATCTAAAATCATAAATGGATTTTAACTTCAATATAAATTAGGTCAAATACCTGTTGGAGTAAGCCCTAATAGCCAATTTATTTTGATTGGATTTGACTTTGTATCATGACTTTGATGATCCATTAAATGAAATGACATTATTAGTTTATTGGAGCATTAAGTGTGACTTAATCGTGAGACTTATTAAATGAAATGACATTAAATCATTAAATCATAAAGACTATTATGTGGGTAGACTGATGATCACATCTCATGGATCATAGATAAAGAGAGTCCTCACATAGGTATAAATATTAGAAGTAATATTTATACTAGATTGACCCACCATGAGAATACTATATAGTAAAAGTTATGAAAAATATCATAAGATATTCTCATAGTGATAGTGATGTATTCCACCTTTGACTTGAAACGACTATGTACCTTGATGTAGGATCAAGTGCTTTATCACCATTCAAACGTTGTCTGTAATAGGATGACTATAAAGTTGGTTGATGGGTACTACAAGAATCATTCTAAGGGACATGTGTGACCTAGATGAAATTTGCCCCTCCTACATAACATGAGAAATGTTTATGGGCCAAATATTGAATTAGACAAGGATGACACGATCTATGTCTTGTGCAGGACCATAGACAAAAATTATATTGATTTATTCATGTATTGGTTTTCAAAGAACAAGTAAGAAGCAAATGATTTTCAAGAGAAGCTAGTTCCAAGTCAGAATTTGAAGGTCAGAATTTGAAGATCAGAAGCTGAAGACTCAGACTCTAAAGGATACCAGACTCTAAAGACTACTCCAGAAGCTGAATACCCAGACTCTGATAGTCATATTCTCTGGAAGCCAGACACAGAAAAGCTGAATATGTTTGATACTAAAGTCTCTGCAAGTTCAGATATGGTGGCTCTGAAGTTTCAGAAGTCAATGGATGTCACATTTAGGAAAGGACATAGTACAAACCGTACCTCCAACATTCACATGTGCATTTGTACGTTGCTGCAAGCTGTGTCTCCTTGGAAAAGAACGGTTCATTCCATATAGGACACCAAATCAAGCAACAAATCATTGGTGATTGATCAAACTTCTCTAACGACTCTATGATGCGTTGACACTCTCTTCAACTTCTCTTTTCAACCTCTATATAAAGGATTGAAGACTTGAAGAATTAACCAAGACTCTGCAATATTTTGAAAGTGCTAAAACTCTGTCAAATTGAATTTCGCATCAAACTCTTAGAAATTCTTAACAACTTTTATATCTTAGAAATTCTTAAGTTTTAGAGTCTGAACTGTGTTGTATTTTGTGAACACCTCTGATTGTATATCAAGTGTTCAATCAAACATTTTTTCTTTGTAATCTTTGTTTGTAAGAAGTCTCTTGCTTGTGTGCTTGAGCATTGGAAGTCTCTTGCTTGTGTGCTTGAGCATTTGTAATCTTTGTGATTATAGTGAAAATCTCTTGTAAGTGACAAGGGGACTGGAACTACTTCCGGGTTGTGGAAGGAACCAGGAAAATTGTTTTGTGTCTTTCTCTTCTCTCTCTCTCTATAACTTTTATATTCGCTGCATCTGACTCTGAACATTGCTTCAGATTCTGAACTCTATCAGAAGCTGAACCTTGGTCTTAGTTAAGAAGAAGAAAAAGCTAACACAATTCAACCCCCTTTTTGTATTTTTCTCACCTTCAGCGGTTACTCGGTTAAGGGTGCGTATAAATTGCTCACTAGCCAAGAGTCTCATAATGTTGGAGCTACCTCAAATTTCATTTGGCTCCAACAGGTCCCCTGAAGGTTTCTATTTTGGCTTGGAGACTTCTTCGGAGCAGGCTACCGACTAAAGATAATTTGGTGACACGTGGCATTATTTCTCAAGACTCTCAATTATGCGTGACTGGTTGCGGAGGCTAAGAGACGGCTCACCATTTGTTTCTCTCCTGTTCTTGTTTCGCCCCCCCTTTGTAGCTTGGTTAGGTCTTGTATGGGCATCTCATTAACCGATCTGGACTCTCTTTAGGACTATATTGTTCAGTTTGTTGACTCCTATGTTGGCTCGCGAACACATCGTTCTTTCATGCAGATTTTTTGGTTATGTTGTGTTTGAGTTTTGTGGAATGAGCGAAATAATAGAGTTTTCAAGAATAAGGAAAATACAATTCATCAGCTGCTAGAAAAAGTCAAGTTATGGTCTTTTTGGTGGTTGAAAGCTTATAATGTCAATCTTGGTTCAAACTTTCTTATGTGGTGGTCGAGCCCTTTCGTTTGTATGGACATCGACTAACTTATTTTTGTTTCTTTTGGTTACTATTGTTTGGTTGTAAACTTTTGTGGTTCTTGGCACACCTTGTGCTACTAAGGATTTTCTGTTGTTGTTAATATAATCCATTTTTGCTTGTTAATATATTATTACTAATTTTGAAATTAGGTTGGCATGGAAATGGAAAAACTTATTTGGGGCGATCTTATGATATAAACAATAGAGCTTAATTAAGTTATTTGGCCAATTGCACTCATTTATGATTGGTGTAATGATTGATATATGTATGATTGTAATGGTTATAAATTGATGATGTAAAATATTTTTACACTGTGCTAAGTGTAAAATATTGGCACGTCAGAGAGACCTCTATCGTATACCGTCATTTAGAAAATACTATTAAAAAATAAAAAAAAATATGTATAAGAGGGGGTTAAACCAAAACCCTCAAAGAAAATATCTTTTTCCTAGAAAACTAGTTTGGAGATGGGATTAATTGTTTTTTCTCTTTACCTATTTGTATATTGTAATTAAAGAAAATACCTTCTAAGAAAATTTAATTGTTTCAATATATAAAATTTTAATTGAAATAGTAAATTTCAATCCAAATATTAAGGATGATTTTTTTTTTTTGAAGGAAAATATTAAGGATGATTATTAAGCACTATCTCTACGGGAGTTAATGGTGTTTCCTTTCTTTAAAGAATTAATAACTGTGATTCCGTATATATTGATTTGATTTGAAAAATTAATATTTGTTCGGAGATTTCTTACGCGGCTGTTGGGGGGAAATTTTGTCCAATAGACTATGATATCGTGCTTGAATTATTGCTGATTTATGGGTAATGCATGAAAATAAAACATAAGGATTCATCAAATAAATAAATATAACCAATAATAACATTTAGGACGCAGTTATGGAAAATTGACAAAAAAAAACTCTACCAAATGGCAAACTAGCAGTAGATAACGTGAAATAATAGGTAAAATTGTCAACAAAAATAATATCATGAAAGTAAAAATTAGTAAACCTCAAAAGATTACACTAAATAATTGGTTTAATCGTAAGCAACATCATTCAAAATTGGAAACTCGACTTCAAAATTGATTATCAAATTTCCTCTCATGCTTGGTTCCCTACGAAGTGGCATGCCTTCACCATAGACAACCTTTTGATAGCATGGTGTCACAATATCAGTGACATGAATTGTGATAACTCTTCCATCTAAAGTTGTCAAGTTGAAAGTCGTTTCAAGAAAAGCTTCAAGAAGTGATATCTTTTTGGTCATTAGTAAATATGTCTGATATTCAAACGAACCAACCAAACATAGTAGTTTTAAATTTCAGTGCAAGTTTATTCCTTACCATGATACATAATTAACACATATATCTAAATGCATGGTCCTCCCTACGCAAGTGTGCATGATCAAGACAAACAAGTTTATGGCATAAATAACAACAGCAAGAACAACAACATTATTAGAAGTCAACAACATGGGATCAACTACCAATTATGCAAGTAAACCATAGACAAATTCATTATGAAATCTTCACCAACCTGGAAATAGTCTCTTGTGTAAAAAAACAGGGTAAGACTACATACAATGCACCAAAATGATGGGACCCCTTCCCAGACCTTGCATACGCAGGAGCTTTAGTGCACCAGGATGCCCTTTTATGAAATTTTCATCAAATAAAGAAATTGTTATGCAACAAAAGATGATACAATAGTAATAGGGGAGCAATTGGCCAAACAACTTAATTAAGCAATATTGTTTATATTATAACATCACCCTAGATTAGCTCTTCTAAGGGTCTGTTTGACAAAAATAGCGGATAGTTGATAAGCTATTTGATAGCTTATAAGTTATGACTGATGATTGATGGCTGATAGCTGATAGCTTATAGATGATGACTGATGACTTATGGGTGATATGCTAATTGAAGTGTTTGGTAAAATTAGCGGTTCAACTAGCTGATAGATGTAAAAGGACATAAAAGGACATTTTTATATCATTCAATTTTTTATGAAGACAACAATTATAATAATAACAATATCATTGTCATTTAAGTACGAATTAAGATAATCTTAACTACAATTATATCAATCCAAAATAATAATAAAAAGAAGTCTATCGTATAATATTTCATAATAAAGCAGCAATATTGTTACGAATTTCCTTTGTCTTTGTTGATCTCCCTGATCTCTCCTCTGGTCTTTCACTACATTGATTACCATCAATAATATTCGGAAGTTCATCATGAGGAATGTAATTTGGATATTGCTCAAGAACGGTAAATATTGCGTCATCTTCTGAGTTGATGCGAATATAATTATGCAACGCAAATGTAGCTATTATAACATCAATGTCGGTCTTAACACTAAATTGTGGCATTCTATTATATAATTTATAACAAAAACTTAATAATAAGTTTTCTATCTATTCATTTAAATTATAAATCTAATAACAATAATATTGTTTATTCTCTAAAAAAATTGTATATTATAACTAACAACGAAAATTATAAAGGTAACAATATTATTGTTTACGTAACAAAATATGTAATTGCCACCATCTTCCCTTAACAAAATATGTATATTGCCACCATTTTCCATTAACGAAAACTATATAGCTTACGTAACAAAATAAACGTCCCTTAAATTTATTGCCACTAACGTAACAATTTTTTTGCCATTAACGTAACAATTTATAAAGGGTTTTAGATAAAATAGTAAGGGCAAAATTGGAAGAAAAAATGATAAGTTATAAGTTATAAGCTCAAAAGCTACTTGAAATAGCGTCTGAAAAATAAGTTATAAGCTCCTGAAATAAGCTATAAGCTCCTGACGAAAAGACTGTTACCAATTTTTTGCCAGACAAGCTTATAAGCTATAAGCTATAAGACATAAGCTTGTTTTTGTGCCTTGCCAAACAGACCCTAAATCTATACAAACCTGTACTGGCAGTGAGTACAATGCTTCTAGAAACTAGGGTTTCTGTGCTGTGTTTAGGTCATGCCTCGGGAATGGTCCCGAGGTTACTATTTGTAGCCTTTTTTGGGCCTTACCCGGTCATGGTTTTGGGCCTAAATCATAAAAGGGCCAAAACCATGACTTGGGCGCCCTCGTAAGCTGCTGAGGGCGCCCCCAAAGGGTTATGTGTGATTGTCAAGTGGGTCCTCTGTCCTTTTGGAGGACGTCCAGCCCTATTTTAAGGGTTCACACCCTTGGCTTTGGAGTCTTAATTCCTAGATAGTGAGACCTACGGTCCACAGCCCAACAAGCACGAGTCTTGGTACAAGGCGAAGTGATTAAACTGTTTACAGGGGGTTTGTCTATGACCTTTTGCCCAGCAAGTGGGACTTAGGCGCTACGAAGCCATGTGAAAAAATTTTATGAATACCAGCCCAACATGGGTGTTTAAACCCTGCATGGGTACTAGCCCAACATGGATACTAGCCCAACGTGGGTATTAGCTCCATGTTTCTAATTGAGTACCTTAGTGGGCGGCACTAGCCCTACGAGAGTGTTGGGCGCCAGCCCAACAGGAATATTTATGCTAGCCCAACAAGCACAAGTCTTGGTACAAGGCGAAGTGATTAAACTGTGTGTAGCTCGCCGCGCCCTTTGGACCGCGTGTTGAGGACGCTTCTTATCGGGATCCAACGGTTGGCGTGAGGCGACCGTTCGCTCTCGTTGACGTGTCGTAATCTTAGCGGTTCTCGGAAATCGTGCCAACTTAAGTGACGTCATCTGCGCGTTTTCCCAGGCTTTTTACTTTAAACTTCTAATCAGTTCCATTCCTTGTCTTTTCACTTTCCTTCTCCTTTCCTTGCCCGAAAAGCGCTTCTCTCGCCAATTGCGAACGGTTTTTAGAATCAACGCTTTCCTCCAAAATCAAATCAGTCCCTTTCTTCGTCCAGCTTTTCTTCCTTCGAAACAGGTAATCCCCTTTTTTGGAATTTATCTTCTGATCGTTAGCGCTTCGTCTTTTGTAATTAAAACTAGGACATGGTAGTTATCAGGGAGTGTGATGGGAAGGGAAACGAGTTATCTCCGGCTAACTCGGAGGAAAGGGACGTGTTATTGAGAGAGGCGGTTAGGCTTGCGAAACGATCGGATGGGACCACCGATTGGGTTGCCTTTGAGAATGCCTATTATGGCCATTCCCTTTTAGGGGAGTTTTCGAGCGATTCGAGTGATAGCGAGGATAAAGACGATAGCGGGAACTCATCTGATTGTGTTATTCTTTCTGTTCGTCCAGGTCCCTCGAAAGAAAATCACAGTATGGCGTCCACTAGTGATTTGGGGCTAGGGGGTTCTCCTAGCGAAATGATGCGCTTGGAATCCGTGTTTATGGATCCTGAACGAGTGGGGCTATTCCGAAGCAAGGTTAATGTTTCTTCGACGGGATGTGAAGATGATGTGGTGTTGGAGCCCTGCCGTCCTGGTGAGAAAGTATACTTACGGATGCCAAGGAGTAGGGCCCACGAGTTCTTCTACATGTATGCGGCGGTCTTTGAAGATTTGGGCGTGAAGTATCCATTCACGCCCTTCTCCGAAACTGTCCTGAGGTGGTTGAATGTGGCGCCCTCGCAGCTTCAGCCCAACAGTTGGGCGTTCATCCGGGCCTTTGAGATAGCTTGCGAGGGATTAGGCTTTGAGCCCTCTGCCGGGTGCTTCTTTAGCTTCTATGGTACTCGGGGGGTGGACAAATCGTCTTGGGTCTCTGTTGGTGCGCACCCTGGGAAACGGTTGTTCCCTCCTTACGCCTCTCATTACAAGAACTGGAGACGGACATTCCTTAGGGTGAGGGGAGGGGGGCGCGTACACAATGAGTTAAAATTTCCCATTTGTTGGACGAGTTCCCCAGCTTCCATTACGGGGTTTGCTTTCGAACAATTGAGTGCGTATGAACAAGGTGTCGTTTCCTTCCTGGATAAAATGCTGCCCATGGATATCCGGGAGTTGCTGAATAGAGAGGGGGATGTCGATAGCTTAGAGACCTATTTGCGTGAGTTGACCTCATAACTTTGCTTGTCTAGCTTTTTGCCTTTCTCTTGATTAATTATTTATGTAATGGCGCTGGCCTTTTGACTTGCAGAATCAATGGCGCCACTAACAGCTGCAGAGAGGAAGCAGTACTTGGCGGAGCTGAAGGCCAAGAGGTCGGGCGGGGTGGCTGACACTGGCGACTCTTCTGGGCTCATCCTTCGTAAGTCCAAAAAGAGAACCGAGATTGCTCTTGACGCTCAACCTGAGTGTACTGTGGACGTGGCGCAGGAGAAGACTCAGGAGGAGAAGAAAAGGAAGGCGGCGGATCGGGAGGAGGGGGTGATAAAAGAGAGGAGGTCGAAACGGGCGCATTCTCATCCCGCCATTGAACTTTCTGGCCCCAGCCGGGATGTTCGGTCTTTCTGGGATAAGGATTTTGATTTTGAAGCCTATGTGAAAGAAAGGATGGTTTGCAACCCTGACGATGTGACAGCTGGGATGCAGAACCCTGTTCCTTTTGCGACTAGGGATATCGGCGTGAACTGTTTGCGGTCGATTATGCTTTTGATGTCCGTTGATAGCAAATATGCGGAGTCAGTTCGTAATGGAGAAGCGTTGTTGGAAAGGGTGAAGCTGCTGGAGAAGGAATTACAAGAGGTTCAAGAGGGCAAGGAGAAAGAGGTCAAAGAGGCGGCGGAGGCGCTGAGGGCCGAGTTCGGCGAGAAAATCAGTGACCTGAAGGTTGGTCATGACGCTGACCTAGCTGGGAAGGACGCGGTGATCATTCGTTTGAGGAAAGAGGTCGCCTCGGGGGTTGATAGGGAGACGGCGTTGCAGGCTGAGGTTGCGGAAGCCAAAGGAGAACTGGCGCTGTCTTTTGAGACTGGGTTTGAGCGTGCGAAGGAGCAGGCCGCCCTCCTCCATCCTGAAGCTGATCTTTCGTCTATGGATTCGTTCAAGATAATCGTAGATGGCGTCCTTGTGGACGAACAATAGTCTTTGTTGTAACTTTAATTTACTTTGAACTTTCTTGAATTTGTATTGATGCGTGATTTGTACTATATTTCGTTGGTTTCTTATTCAATGATGGCGATGATAATTCTTCTTGGGTGGTAGTTATTACTTGTACGTTTTCTCGATTTATTTAAGATTGTCGAATCCGTTGAGCTTTCCGGTGTTATTGCTCTATTGAGGCATCTTATGTATGAATTCTTTTGTTTTCGCGACGTGTTTGTTTTCTTTTTGCGACGCCTTAGCGTTAAGGACTTAAGTGGCGATTTTGTTTTTCTGCTCGCGGCGTCTTAGAGCCCTCTTGGGGGTTAAGGAATTAGGCGGCGATCTTATTTTTCGGCTCGCGGCGTCTTAGAGCCCTCTTGGGGGTTAAGGAATTAGGCGGCGATCTTGTTTTTCGGCTCGCGACGTCTTAGAGCCCTCTTGGGGGTTAAGGAATTTAGGCGGCGATCTTATTTTTCGGCTCGCGACGTCTTAGAGCCCTCTTGGGGGTTAAGGAATTAGGCGGCGATCTTATTTTTCGGCTCGCGACGTCTTAGAGCCCTCTTGGGGGTTAAGGAATTAGGCGGCGATCTTATTTTTCGGCTCGCGACGTCTTAGAGCCCTCTTGGGGGTTAAGGAATTAGGCGGCGATCTTATTTTTCGGCTCGCGACGTCTTAGAGCCCTCTTGGGGGTTAAGGAATTAGGCGGCGATCTTTATTTTTAGCTCACGACGTCTTAGAGCCCTGTCTTTTAGGGTTAAGGAATTAGGTGGCATTTTCATTTTAAGCACACGACGTCTTAGAGCCCTGTCTTTTAGGGTTAAGGAATTAGGTGGCAACCCCTTTGGGGTTAGGCGCGCCCTTTGAGAGTTGATGCTATCCCGCTTGTTTCGGCGATATCTGTGATATTGGAGTGAAATAGAGATAAGAGTAAACGGAAATAGGTGCCTCATTAAAAACCCAGCTCTCGCGGGGAAAAGAGTGCTCCCTTATTCCTCTTTGTTAATTGACATCAAAATACAAAAAATTCAAAAGAAAATGCAAGCAAGACTTCACAGCAGCTCGACCTCGTTTGGCTTGTTTGTATGAATGGTGAAGTACTCAGCTGTAGTAATGGCGTAGGTTGGCGGCATTCCAGGTTCGTGGTATCGTGTCTCCATTCAGCTCCTCCAACTTGTATGCTCCGTGTGCTAGCTTTTCCCTGACTCTGTATGGTCCTTCCCAGTTGGGAAGTAACTTTCCAATTCGGGTGGGCGCGACGACCTGTCTTAAGACCAAATCTCCTTCTTTCATGTCCCTTGGTATTACTTTTGAATTGTACCGGCGGGCTGCTCTTTGTTTGGCGGCGAATTCCCGGATGTGGGCGGCCTCCCGTACCTCGTCAATCATGTCTATCCCGCATAGTAAGCTTGCTTCATTAGCCTCCTCTGAGAAGTTCTCCCGGCGCCACGTTGGCGTGTCAATTTCTACGGGCAGCATAGCGTCGGCGCCGTATACCATGGTGAACGGGGTTTCCTTGGTTGTGGAATGAGGCGTCGTGTGATATGACCAGAGCACTTCATGTAATTGGTCAGCCCAAAGTCCTTTGGCGTCGTCAAGCTTCTTTTTTATGCCGTTCAGGATCACCTTGTTTGCAGATTCGGCTTGCCCGTTTGCTTGGGGATGGATGACTGAAACAAACTTCGTCTGGATTCCGAGTTGATTGCAGAATTCTACCACCTTGGAACTGGCGAACTGGGTCCCGTTGTCAGATACTATAACTTTGGGAAGCCCAAACCTGCATATTATTTTCTTCCAGTAGAAGCGTATTACTCTGTCTGCCGTGATTTTGGCGACCGCTTCGGCCTCGACCCACTTCGTGAAGTAATCCACTCCGACAATGAGAAATTTCAGTTGTCCTGGTGCCAACGGGAACGGGCCTACAATATCCACTGCCCACTTATGGAAAGGCCATGGGGAAAAGACCGAGGTGAGTTCGCAGGCAGGGGCGTGCTTCTTATCAGAAAACCTTTGACACTTGTCACACTTTCGTACAAAGTCTGCGCTCTCTTGGATCATTGTTGGCCAGTAATAACCTGCTCTCAACAGCTTCGCGGCCAAGGATCGTCCACCGATGTGGCTCCCGCACACGCCTTCGTGCACTTCTAAGAGGACGAGGTGGGTTTCGTTTTCACCTAAGCATCTGAGCAGAGGCGATGCCTTGCCTCTCTTGTATAATTTGCCAGCGACCATGCAATACTTCGAAGCCTTTTTTCGTATCTGCAGTTCTTCCTCCTCGTTTTTGGGATTAAACGCTCCTGTGAGGTATTTGACGAGAGGCGTCATCCACCCCTCCTCCTCATTCTCCACGGCGCCCACTTCCATGATTTCTGTGCTGGGCGCTGCCAGCACCTCCTGGATGACCGTTCTGTTGTTCCCCGGGCGTTTGGTGCTGGCCAGTTTAGACAAAAGGTCGGCTCTTGAATTCTGTTCTCTTGGAACGTAGATTGCTTCGAAGAACTTGAAGGTGGAGGCTAAACTATTGACCTTTGCTAAGTATTTGGTGAGTTGACTGTCCTTCGCTTGGTATTCCCCGGTAATTTGGCTTGTCACCAACTGGGAGTCGCTCTTCGCCCTCAAATTTTCTGCTCCCATCTCTTGTGCCAGCTTCATGCCCGCTACCAGGGCTTCATACTCTGCTTGGTTGTTGCTCGCCTTGAACTCAAATCTCAGCGACTGCTCTATGATTAGGCCCCCTGGACCCTCCAACACTATGCCGGCTCCACTACCTTTGAGGTTTGATGATCCGTCGACCGATAACAACCATACGAAAGGGGCGACCTCTTCCACCGGGGATGAGAATTCCACTAGGAAGTCAGCCAGGACTTGTGACTTTATGCTGCCTCTAGGAAGATATTGAATGTCATATTCGGACAATTCTACTGCCCAGGATACCATTCTTCCCGCTAGGTCTGGTTTCCCCAACACTTGCTTGATGGGGTAGTTGGATTTGACAACAACTCTATGTCCTTGAAAATATGGTCGCAGCTTCCTCGCCGTTGCTACTACTGCTAGAGCCAGGCGTTCTATTTTCTGGTATCTCAGCTCGGCTCCCTTGAATACCTTGCTCACAAAGTATACTGGTTTCTCACCTTCGTCAGAATCTTGCACAAGGACGGAACTCATAGCATTTTCCGATATAGATAGGTAGAGGAAAAGGACGGCGCCCGCGTCTGGGCGATGCAGAACGGGCGGGCTGGAAAGGAACGTCTTAATCTTTGCGAACGCATCTTCGCACTCTTCAGTCCATTGGAAAAGTTCCTTCTTCTTTATTGAGGCAAAGAAAGAGAAAGCTTTATCGCCGGCGCATGATAAAAACCTGGAGAGCGCTGCGAGCCTACCCGTCAACTGCTGCACCTCCTTGATGCTAGAGGGGCTTCTCATGTTGATTATCGCCTGACACTTGTCTGGGTTTGCCTCGATACCGCGCCGGGTCAGCATGAAGCCTAGGAATTTTCCTGCGTGAACCCCAAAAGAGCATTTGGCCGGGTTGAGACGCATGTTATACGCGCGAACTTGATCGAAGATCTCTTCCAGGTCCTTTGCATGGCTTTTGTCATGTTTTGTTTTTACTACCAGATCGTCGATGTAGACCTCCAAATTCTTTCCGATTTGTTCTGCAAAGGCGGTGTCCATTAACCTTTGAAAGGTGGCGCCGGCGTTCTTTAAGCCGAAAGGCATAACTTCGTAGTGGTAGTTGTGGTGATTTGTCATGAAGGCCGTTTTTGGGGCGTCGAGAGGATCCATCTTTATTTGGTTGTAACCAGAGTATGCGTCCATGAAACTCAGGGTTTGGTACCCTGACGCGTTGTCGATGAGGTGGTCAATGTTTGGGAGGGGATATGGGTCCTTTGGGCAAGCGGTGTTCAGATCGGTGTAGTCGACGCACATGCGCCATTTTCCGTTAGCTTTCTTTACGAGGACGACGTTCGCCAGCCAGGTAGGATACTTGATTTCACTTATGAAACGGGCGTCTCTTAACTTGGCCACCTCTTCATCTACTGCTTTCCTCCTTTCTTCGCCTAATTTTCTTTTGCGCTGAGCCACTGGCTTCACTCCTGGGCGTAGGGCGAGGTGGTGGCATACGATGGTAGGGTCGATGCCGGGCATGTCTGATGGTTGCCAGGCGAACAGGTCTAAGTTTCTTCTCAGGAGATCCACTAGATTTTGCTCTTCGGCGGGATCCAAAGAGGTCCCCACCTTGGTGGTTTGATGTGGCTCCGGGCCTATTGTGACTTCCTTCAGATCCTCCGTGGGTTCAAGACGTTCGTTCTGGAATTCTTCCCTTGGATCCAAGTCGATGGCGTTAACTTGCAACGTTTCGCAGTGGCTGCGAAGTTGCTGGATCTGTTGCCGTACTGCTTTCGCCGCCTCCGGGTCCATGAACAACGAGGGCGACGGTGGTCGTTTTCGGGTCGGTTATCAGAGTTCAACAAACTGCGATTGAAGGCTCCCGGTCGGGACTGCGAATTTCGGAGGGACTATCTGACGTTTTGAACAAGAAACGGGGCGTTTGATTAGAGTTAGAGGTAGGTCCAGGGTTGAATCGCGGCGGATTCAAAGGCTTTGAGGTCACTTCTGGGAGGTATAAAGGATACACGGCGCTCTGATGGCTCTCAGGGGCCGTGGATCGATCGTTTCTCTCTGGGAGGCGGTGGCTAGGTCAGTTTTACCGTAGCCCCACGGTGGGCGCCAACTGTACTGGCAGTGAGTACAATGCTTCTAGAAACTAGGGTTTCTGTGCTGTGTTTAGGTCATGCCTCGGGAATGGTCCCGAGGTTACTATTTGTAGCCTTTTTTGGGCCTTACCCGGTCATGGTTTTGGGCCTAAATCATAAAAGGGCCAAAACCATGACTTGGGCGCCCTCGTAAGCTGCTGAGGGCGCCCCCAAAGGGTTATGTGTGATTGTCAAGTGGGTCCTCTGTCCTTTTGGAGGACGTCCAGCCCTATTTTAAGGGTTCACACCCTTGGCTTTGGAGTCTTAATTCCTAGATAGTGAGACCTACGGTCCAAAACCTAATTTAGAATTAGTAATAATATTTTATTTTCAATTTAAATGTTGTCATTGACACCACTAACTTCTACGTCAATCTTAACTTACAGCCAGAACATAGTTTCGATCTTGCTTTCTAGCTAGAACGAAAGTTATATATTCCTAGCCAATTCCAATTTTCTTAATTATAATAGTAACCTCCCCTCAAAAAAAATAATATTATAATAGTAACCTAAATATCAAATCCTATAAAAAAAAAAAAACCTATTGCCTTATAGCCAGAAGAAAAGTTTCGATCCTTGCCTTCTAGCCAGAACAAAAGTTATATAATCCTAGTCAATTCCAATTTTCTTAATTATAATCACTTACATATAAATGTTAAGTAGTCTGATTACATGAATCCCTAACCCTAATGCAACCCTAACACCCAAAATGACACATTTCTCGGTCACAGCTGTAACCACTGGATCACTAATGGTTTTTGTGACTTATAATTGCTTTTATTTTATATATATCTACGGCAATTATAAAAAGGGGGGTTTGAATGAAGGAATTAAGTAGTGTTTTAATTAAATCTAAAATATTTTTATGCACAATCTAATATATTTTGGTTTGTGATATGAAATATATTTTAATACTCAATAATATATTTTTATACTGAATATGATATATTTTGGTACTCAATTTGAGATATTTTTGAATTAAATCTAATATACTATTTTTATATTGAATATGTTAGAAAGTGATTTCTTAGTCCCCAAGTTTTGCTAAAATATTTTTATGCACAATCTAATATATTTTGGTTTGTGATATGAAATATATTTTAATACTCAATAATATATTTTTATACTGAATATGATATATTTTGGTACTCAATTTGAGATATTTTTGAATTAAATCTAATATACTATTTTTATATTGAATATGATATATTTTGGTACTCAATTTGAGATATTTTTGAATTAAATCTAATATACTATTTCTATATTGAATATGATATATTTTGGTACTCAATTTGAGATATTTTTGTACTAAATCTAATATATTTTTGTACTTAATAATATATTTTAAAATTGAAGAGTAAACCCGTTAAATAGTTATGAGAGAAACCTAGCTCAGTTAAAAGGTTATAAATAGAGGAGAGCATTAGAGAATTAGGGTAGTCTTGACAACCCTAATGACTAACCCTAACTTTTCTTTTGAAAGAAATTTATGAAAAAAAATCTAATATGATATATTTTGAATATGATATATTTTGGTACTCAATTTAAGATATTTTTGAATTAAATCTAATATACTATTTTTATATTGAATATGATATATTTTGGTACTCAATTTGAGATATTTTTGTACTAAATCTAATATATTTTTGTACTTAATAATATATTTTAAAATTGAAGAGTAAACCCGTTAAATAGTTATGAGAGAAACCTAGCTCAGTTAAAAGGTTATAAATAGAGGAGAACATTAGAGAATTAGGGTTACAACAAACAAGAAAAGATTAGAGATCAAAGGAAAACTAGGGTTGTGGAGAGAAGAAGCAAGGAGACAAGTGAGAAGAACCTGGAGAGAGATTTTACCGTAGGAATATCAAATTCTGCAAACCAAAGGTAAGGGGGAGTCTCTATTCATCATTATATATAAGTTATTAACATATCCTTTTTATTATTATTATTATTTTTCTTTCGATTACCACATAACAGTTCCAGCTTTTACATTTAAGACCAATTTCTTGGTGCAAGCTTTTATATATATTTTTTATTTTGATTTGTCATTTTTATTGTTGTCCATCTTTTGTTTTTGCTGTTTTTTAAGGTAGTTTGATAACATAATATTGAATATAATTATAAAAGTAATAATATAGCAAATTTGATAATTATATATGAAGCTCTACAAAACCCGTGCATCGCTCGGGTTAGAGTCTAGTATATATAAATGTTAGGTAGTCTTGACAACCCTAATGACTAACCCTAACTTTTCTTTTGAAAGAAATTAGTTTTGCTAAAATATTTTTATGCACAATCTAATATATTTTGGTTTGTGATATGAAATATATTTTAATACTCAATATTAGGTAGTCTTGACAACCCTAATGACTAACCCTAACTTTTCTTTTGAAAGAAATTAGTTTTGCTAAAATATTTTTATGCACAATCTAATATATTTTGGTTTGTGATATGAAATATATTTTAATACTCAATAATATATTTTTATACTGAATATGATATATTTTGGTACTCAATTTGAGATATTTTTGAATTAAATCTAATATACTATTTTTATATTGAATATGATATATTTTGGTACTCAATTTGAGATATTTTTGTACTAAATCTAATATATTTTTGTACTTAATAATATATTTTAAAATTGAAGAGTAAACCCGTTAAATAGTTATGAGAGAAACCTAGCTCAGTTAAAAGGTTATAAATAGAGAATTAGGGTTACAACAAACAAGAAAAGATTAGAGATCAAAGGAAAACTAGGGTTGTGGAGAGAAGCAAGGACCTGGAGAGAGATTTTACCGTAGGAATATCAAATTCTGCAAACCAAAGGGAGTCTCTATTCTCATGTCTTTTATTTTGGCCTAAAAAATCTCATTATTATTTTTTCTTTCAATTACCACATAACGTTCCTTTTTATTTTTTTTCTTTCGGTTACCAGATAGCAATTCCTTTTCATTATTTTTTTTTCTTTTGATTATCACATAACAGTTTCTTTTCCTTTTCATTTTTATAGATTTAACAGCTTTTGTGGTTAGGACCAATTTCTTGGTGCAAGCTTTTGTATATATTTTTTCTTTTGATTTGTCATTTTTATTGCAGTCCATCTTTTATTTTTGTTGCTTTTTGAGATAGTTTGATAACATAATACTGAATGTAACTATAAAAGTAATAATATAGCCAATTTGATAGTTATATATGAAGCTATACAAAACTCGTGCATCGCACGGGTTAAAGTCTAGTAGTAACCTAAATATCAAATCCTATTAAAAAAAACTAAAAATCAAATCAAGTATTAGGTCAAATGCATTTCACTATAGATTCAAAACACTGATAATAATAATAATAATTAAGGAGAAAGTGGATTACCCAAAAACATTAGGGTTTTGGACCATCACCCTCTTTGTGCAACCATTATAGAACTCCTCAAGGGTACATTCCACAACATAAGAGTCGATGGGATATTGATGCATCTTGGTGAATGAAAAACAGAAAAAGATCTATTTTTTTGTTGTTGTTATGTTGTGATGTGAGTGAGTTGTGTTCTATGGTAACAAGGTCTGTGTGATGATGAGACAATGGAGGTAATGATAGAGGGATTACTGTTTAGGTGTTAATATATATCTCATTTTGACTTGTTCAAAAAAAAATTGGGTTCTATGTAAAAAAAATTAATTGAATAACAAATTTCCAAAAGTTAAGGATGATTAATATGCACTATTGATACGAGAATTAATGTTGTTTCCTTTTTTTTACATATATTGATTTTATTGCATTGAAGCATTTTTTGTATAAATAACATAATTGAATATCGTAATATCTTAATTAAATAAAATATCCTCTTGTATAAAATTTAATTGGGTTTTCATATATACGATTTTAATTGAATAATAAATTTCAATCCAAAAATTAAGGATGATTATCATGCACTTTTTTTACGAGAGTTAATGTTGTTTTGCTCTCCCCCTAAAAAAAAAAAGTTAAATAAGTTTTTGATTCCTATAAATATAAATATAACAATTTTTTTATTAAGGAAAGGTGTTTATAACATTTCATTAATGATCAAAGATTCAATACAATTGGGTATAGAATAATAAACGGCGGGACTAGCTAGAATTGTGGCATCTCCTGCAAGAGTATGAGCTACCACATTTGCTTGTCGCCTGACAAACTCCGCCCGAAAGTTGGTAAAATTCGACCTAAAGAGAGTGCGAGAAGCTATAATAATGTTACCAAACTCATAAATATCTTCTCGTCTAGAGGTGAATGCATCTTTCGTAACTTTGGAGTCGACTTCGAACTCAATATTATCCATATGCATGTCACTTGTCCATTGCAAAGCATGAAACAGTCCTAAAGCTTCGCCCACTTCTACAGAGTACACGCCTTCAAAGCTTACGGTTTTCGCTAAAACAAAAACACCTTCTGCATCGCGGAGGCAAATACCAATACTGGTGTGATTATGAGGGATGAAGAAGGTTGCGTCAACGTTACACTTTAAATTGTCGTGCATAGGAGGCTACTATCTAATCTAAACAGGAACTGGTATTGCATCAGACGTCGTGACAACTTCTGTACTAGTGCCTATAGCAGGGATTTGTTGAGATCCTGGTGGTATAGACTGCCCCGTCGCACGCAGACCATTCGCAAGCTGCCAATCATCAAGCATAACCCGTGCTCTCTAAACCACTGTTGCACACGTCTCCGTGGTGTCCTCCTAAACCTTTAAATTTTGGTGTTTCCATAAACTCCAAAGTACCATGGCCATACGTTGTGACTGCTCATTTGGGAGATTTTGCAAAAGGGAAAAAAATAACTTTCATTGTCGTAGGAGAATTAGCAGCACTGAAATCAATCTCTGACCATAGCCCTGCCATATTCCAAGCATGGATAGCAAAAGGAAATTTGAAGAAAAGGTAGGCTAAATCTTCGTGAGCAGAATCTCAACTTACACAATGGGTAGGATAGTGAATGCCTTTGTCTTGGAGGCGCACCCGAGTTGGCATGCAACCCCGACACATTCGCCAAACTAAGTTTTTTACCTTTGGGGGGACTTTAAGTTTCCAAATTCAAGACCAGTAGCCCGACCGACGGAGATGAGAAAGATCGACGAGGTCGTTCACACATAACTGGTAAGCACTACGAACCGAATACTGGCCATTCTTTTTAGCTTTCCAAATTATACGATCTTGTTGAATCTGTTCAAAAAGCGGAGTGTTTAAGATCTTAACAGCTATATTCTCACTAAAAACTTGTCGAACAATAGGTTCATTCTAGCGCTTCATGTAAGGGTTCATAAGGCTGGTAATAGAAGCATGACGAACAAGGTGTGCCTCTGCAATACTACCTTTAATGCTTTCCCCATTTAACAACCATAGTTCATCAAGGATAGAAATGTTATTACATGAACCAATGCTCCATCTAGCTACTCAACGAACAATAAAACGAGCTCTTAGAATGCTTCGCCACACGTAGATGGGGTTGTGACCAATGGTAGCCGTAAGGTAGGACTTGTTAGGGAAATAGCGTGCTTTAAAGACACGAGCAACGAGAGAATTGGGGTCAATTATGAATTTCCACCCTTGCTTACCTAGCACAGCCAAGTTAAAAGCCGACAGGTTTTTAAAACCCATTCCACTGTGAATTTTATGCATCGACAATTTTTCCCAACTCATCTAGTGAATACCACGATGAGATGACCGACCATGTCCCCACCAAAAAGAATTCATCATTTTTTCACTAGTGTTAGTTGATCATGATTTCCCGCCCCGCTTTAGAAAAACTTTTTCTACTCCAAGAGTTCATTCTCTGTCAAACACGGTCCTTAATGTAGGCAAACGTGGTTGTTCGGTCTCTGCATATCATGGACGGCAAACCTAAATACTTCCCTGTTCCAAGTACAACTTGCACCAAAATATCCGTGATGGCGTTCTTACGAGTATCCGACACATTGCGGCTATAGAAAATATATGATTTCGGCAAGCTAATGGATTGACCTGAGGTTGCTTCATAGGTTAGAAAGATATTCTTCATAATGTGAGCTTCCTCTTCTTTCGCACGGAAGAAAAGGAAACAGTCGTCGGTGAAAAGAAGATGAGAAACCTGGGGTTCCCTTCTACACTCCCTAGTTCTAGTGATAGCACCTTTTTCCTCTGCATCTTGGATAAGCGACAACAAGCCTTCCACACAAATAATAAATAAATATGGGGATAAAGGATCCCCTTGCCTCAAACCACGACTCGAAATAATTGGACCAACCGCTTCACTGTTTACTAAGACAAAGTAACCCACTAATTCAACACATAGGCACATCCATTGAATCCATTTGGCATCAAACCCCATTTTTATCATGACCGCCGGCAAGTACTCCCAGTCCCTTTTATCATAAGCCTTACTAATGTCTAGTTTCAAAGCCACATACCCATCGTTACCTCTAGTCTTAGTTTTCATGAAATGAATCACCTCAATGGCTACCATGGCATTATCGAGGATAGATAGACCCGGAACAAAAGAAAATTTGGTATCATAAATACATTGAGAGAGAACCACCTTCAATCTATTAGCGAGCACTTAAGAGATAAGCTTATAGAGAACATTACACAAAGCTATAGGTCGCCAGTCCTTCATTCTATGTTGTGAGTTACCGTTAGGAATGAGCGCAATATTCATCATATTCAAGTCAGGCGGAAACTGCCCGGTATCTAACCAAGCACAAAGGTTCCAAAAATGCTGATAAAAGCCGAGATTGTAACCATCAGGCCAGGGACATTTGTCTGGGTGCATAGAAAACATGGCAATGCAAAATTAATCTTTGGTAAAAGGAGTCGTGTGTAACTGATTGTCTTGAGGGGATATGGACTGACGAATGACGTCAAGAACAGGTGCTAAAGTACTCGTATTTTTTTGAAATAAGTCAAGAAAATAGTTCTTGGCGAGGACACAGATACCTTGATCATTTGTAACTGTGTTGCCCTCTTAATCTACAAGAGACAAAATGTGGTTCACCTTCTTACGCGCGTTTGCCGAAGCATGAAAGAATTTGGTATTACGGTCACAGTCCCAATACCAATGAGTTTTTGCGAGTTGGCGTCAGTAAGCATCGTCTTGGGATAACAATCTATTCATTTTCTTTCGCACTTCTAATAACTGGGCCTGGTTGTCCCCCGAACTATTAAGTATGATATTATGCATTTGACGACGACATTCCTCAATATCAATTTTCAACTTGTACAGTGATCCCTGTTCCAAACTGGCATATCATCTGCGCAAGAGGCTAACTTGGGGAGAATATTCGTGTTTTTATTCATGTGCCAAGACTCGGTTACAAACTCACGAAAACCAGGTTAAACATGACATGCGCTCTCACATCTGAAGTGATGCTTGCAAAGATGAGGCCTAGGCATAGGGCTGCGGTTCATGAGGATAGGGTAATGGTCAGACGCCGGAGCCACAAGACTTTCAAGGTTTGCATTGGTAAATAAACCCGACCATGCATTCTTCGCAAGAGCTTTATCTAGTCTCTCCTCCACCACACGGTGAGTGCATATACTCTTAATCCAGGTGAGAGGGTATCCCTTAATCGGTACATCAGACAAACCTGCATCAAGTACCGCCTGACGAAAGCCGTTAATCAATCAATCCGGTCTAGAAGTGGAACCTCCATTTTCACTAGCATCCATAATGTCATTAAAATAACAAAAAATACACCAAGCACCTGTATTTTGACACCATTAGGACACCCTACGTCCCACCACGCGGCATGCCTACGTCCCACCATTAGGACACCCGTAGTATCCAGTGAGCCTCCATAAACCAAGAACAGAATCAACAATTTCAACAGTAATGTGATTTTAAGACAAATTAACAAGTTGGCAATTATGAGAAGTACGCCAAAATAAAGCAAGGCCGCCTCCTCTACCAGTGTGATCAAGATATAAGCAAGAATCAAAACCAAGCAAATAACGTAATTCTTCAATTTTATTTTGGTGGACTAGTGTCTCACTTAAAAATAGTAGGTCCGGATTGAAGTGCCTAACGAGGTATTTCAAGTCAGGAACTGCGCTCGAGCTACCTAATTCCCGACAGTTCCATCCTAACAAACTTATTTTTCCAGGTAGGCCCATTGCTCGGGACCTGCCGATACATCATTATAATCGTACAACGGATTATTGTTTATAGTCATTACAATATCCCTTCCATCGCTAACATTTTCACCTAGACTGTTATCCCAAATAAACCCCTCAGTAGCAGATGACACCATAACACCATCCTGAGGCTCGGCAGCTTGAACAACATCAGCCAACATGCACTTACGTTTCTTGAGTTCAGACCCTGCACCTTCGGCCTCAAACTCGTGTTCCTCAGAGAGAGATTGTGTACCCAAAGTAGTAGTAGGCACGGCTAGCATACCTAACGCCATAGGTCGAACAAGTTGCAGTTCATTTATGAATTATTTGCAGAAGAAGACGGAAGCAAGTGAACCTGAGACGACAAAGGTGAACCTTTTTTTAGCAAGAGCAGTAGTGTGAGCAACAAGGATACCTTGCTTAATATCACTAATCTTCTGATGGACTGCTAGAATCTTGCCATCCAAAGTAGATAGATTCACATAACTTCCTTGAGCAGCACTAGTGTTTGTTATCAGCGACCCTCCCGAATAAGCAGCAGTTCGTGGTATAGCAGCAGGTATAAGGTCCTGCAACCATTTGTTTGTTGCAGCAGTACCAACACAGCGAGCAGTAGGGTGAAGCTCTACCCCCCAGTTACGAACACCATCGTCAGAGTCTAGTTCAAAAAGGTATGGACAGACTTTATCCGTATGACCCAAGAGACCGCACCGGTAACAAAAGACTCCCAGTTTTTGATACTTAAAGCGAATAGTGGCATAATTACCATCATTCGCACACACCCTCCATTCCTTTTTCAGTGGGACAGTAACATCAATTCACACCAAAATTCTCATGTAAGAAATATGAACAAAATTTAACCTATCATACACTTGCAATTCACCAATATATTGTCATATTCCTTGACCTACCCTCTGTTGGATGAAGCCAAAGGGGAAGCCGTTAACCTGGACCCATATATCCAAATGGTTCAAGCTGACAATGCGTGGAACCACTCCAGGTGCAATTTGTAACACCCTAAACCCCGCATACTATTTTTAAATAATAATGCAACAAATTTACATAAAACATTGTAAGGTGTTACTCTTCATCAATCAAAACAAAACCAAACTCCATCATATAACATCAAGTCACAGCGAAATAATCTCGACAACATAAGTTTAACACCAAATCTCAGAAGTACATCAACAAGAGAACTCAAAGGTTCTATAAATAAGTTTGGAAGACATAAAATAAATCCCAACAGTCCTAATCAGAGCAATACTATGCTAGACTCCAAAAGAAAGCAGTAAAGAACGAGTAGGCTCCAACGCAATCCTCGAAAAATTCACATCAACTAATCTTCCTTGACCTGCAAGTCTACACCACAAGGGCGTAAACGGAAACCCACAGAAAGGGTGAGAAATATTCAACATATGGAAACTATACATTCAACAGATATTCATCATGAATAAGCAGCAAATCATACTCAACATATACACATATTTATATATACATGTCTTAAAGTAACTAGTCATAGCTAGCATCTCACGAGTATATATTCACATCCAAGACAATTAAAGACATCCAAGTATACATCATTTGCACAGTAGTATAATAAACTCATCATCCAACATCACTGTTGGATATTTGGTTGTTGGCTTCATGTTTTGCTAAAATCAAATATACAAGCAGTTGTGCGTCTTCAGAAGCTGGGTCAGAAGCTGAAATCTCAATATGTATGTCTTCAGAAGCTGGGTCAGAAGCTGGAACAGTACTTCAGACGCTGAACCTTCAGAAGCTGATGTTCAGATGCTGAACAGTACTTCAGAAGCTGACCTCCAGAAGCAACCTTCAGAAGCTGAAATGTTCAGACGCAGAACTTCAGACGCATATTTCAGAAGTACCTTCAGAAGCTGGTTTTCTGCGTTCTGTTTATTTTTCTCATGTGATCTTTTGAAGATTTAATTGAAGAATTCTTCTTGCTGCATTTGTTTCTAGAAGGAAGATTAATTTCCGTAAAGATATTTGTTGAAGCTTGGTTTCTTTTATTTGAGAATATATTTTCAAAGAAATCTTTGGAAAATATATTTATGAAAAATAAATGCTTCTATGAGCTTCTAAAGAATTTTGGAACAACATCTTTTGAAGATTATTTGGTTCAGAATTATGTTGCTGCTGAAGCTATAAATAGAGGACGTTGATGATTGAAGAAAAACATCAAAACAGAAGTTATTATAGAGAGAGTCATACTTAGGTTTTGAGTCTGTGAGCTTTGTGCTTTGTTCTGTACACCACTCATCTGTTAGAGTTGGTTTAGGTTTATTGAGTTGTAATTCACTTAAAGCTTTTAAGTAAAAGTGACTTTGATGTTTTGAAGTGTGTCTTCATCCTTGTTTGTTTAGAGTTTACAATCACTGGGGCAGTGATTGCTTGAGTAGGAAGTAAGAGGGGTCTTATATCTAGGAGTTCCTAGGTAGAAATTCCACGGGTATTGATTAAGTGAGAAGGCTGTGAAAAACAGGGGCTGTTTACACAGTAGTTCGAATTGATAATATTTTAGTGGATTTCCTTCCTGGCTTGGTAGCCTCCAGACGTAGGTGTGTTTGTCACCGAACTAGGTTAACAAATCATCTGTGTTCTTTACTTTCTGTCTTTTATTTTGCTGCTTTTGAACCACTGTTTACGTACTCTGTTCAGCTCTGTTTTACGGTTCAGACTCAGGTCTTGCCAGAATTTCAATTGGCATCAGAGCATGCACCCTACCTGTTTTAGGGTGAGCTCCAAGGAAGGTTTTTCTGGCATAATGGACAAGGAAGGAGGATTTGTGAACAGACCACCTCTGTTGGATGGTTCCAACTATGAGTATTTGAAATCTCGCATGAGTGCTTTCCTGAAATCTATAGATAGCAAGACCTGGAAAGCAGTTCTGAAGGGTTGGGAACATCCTGTTGTGCTTGACGAAGATGGAAAGAAGACAACTGTGTTGAAACCAGAGGAAGAGTGGTCCACGGATGAAGATAAATTGGCTCTTGGAAACTCCAAAGCTTTGAATGCTCTATTCAATGGAGTGGACAAAAACATGTTCAAACTAATCAAGCAGTGCACTGTAGCCAAGGATGCCTGGGAGATTCTCAAAACTACTCATGAAGGCACTTCAAAGGTAAAATTGTCCAGACTTCAACTTCTCACCACCAAGTTTAAAAATCTCAGAATGTTGGAGGATGAGAACATACAAGATTTTTACATGAATGTTCTGGATATGGCTAACTCATTTGATTATCTTGGAGAGAAAATGTCTGATGAGAAAATTGTGAGAAAAATACTCAGGTCTCTACCTAAGAGATTTGACATGAAGGTGATTGCCATTGAGGAAGCACATGACATCTCCTGTATGAAGGTTGAGGAGTTAATAGGGTCCTTGCTGAATTTTGAGACAGCCTTTAGTAACCGTACTAATAAGAAAGGGAAAGGAGTTGCTTTTGCAGTAAATACTGATGCTGAGGATCAACAAGGGAATAATGAGGATGATGAAGGCTTATCAGAGGCACTTGTATTGCTAGGGAGACAGTTTAACAAGATTCTGAAACATGTTGACAAGAGATCCAAGTCAAATGGTCAAAACAACAGATTCAACATCAATAAGCAACAAAATGATTTGAAGAAGACAAAGACTGATGAGAAGAGTAATCAATCAAAGGGAGTTTAGTGCTATGAGTGTGAAGGATATGGTCATATTAGGACAGAATGTGGCACATATCTCAAGAAACAGAAGAAAAGCTTGGCTGTTTCCTGGTCTGATGAGGATGACTCAGAAGGAGAAGTAGAGAGTGAGTCTGCTAAGAATGTTGTTGCCCTAACTGGAAGATACAAGTCTGAAGTTAAAGTTAAAGCCTCATAAGCAATATCAGAGTCTGAAACACTATCAGAGTCTGAAGCACTATCAGAGTCTGAAGCACTATCAGAGTCTGAAGAGCCATCAGAGTCTGAAGCCAGTGTGGAAAAATCATCTTATGAAGAACTGGCTAACAATTACAAAGATCTATACATCAGAAGTGTAGAAGTTTGCAAGCAACTAGTGGATCAAAAGAAGACTATCAGTCAGCTGCAGGATGAAAGAAGTGACCATTTAGCACAGATTTCTGATCTCAAAGATGAGGTAAGCCAACTGAACTCTCAACTTGATCATATGAAGAAGCAAGTCAGAATGTTAAACACTGGTACTGATGTGATGTAGGAGATATTGGAATGTCAGAACCAAGGGAAACCAAATGGCATAGGATTTATTGATGGGGCTTTGAACATCAAACAGCAAAATCCAGCTAAAAGGTTCATTCCTGCTGTTGAAACTTATGATCCAATAATGAGCAAACCTAAGAACAAACCTCAAGGAGCTAAGAGCAGGAGGGCTTCGCATCCATGGGTATGTCATCACTATGGTAAAAAGGGGCACATAAAACCATTCTGTTTCAAGCTGTATGGTTACCCCAAGCACTTTCAGCACAGAAAAGTGGAACCTATAGTAAACAGAATCAATGTCAAGAAGGTATGGAAACCCAAATGTAATAATGTTGGCCTCATAGCTCATACATCTTTGAGAGCCTCCTCTAGGGAAGATTGGTATTTTGATAGTGGATGCTTCAGACACATGACTGGTGTCAAGAAGTACTTAAGTAATTTAAAACCTTACTCCAGCAGCTATGTAACTTTTGGTGATGGAGCTAAAAGAGAGATTCTTGGAATTGGAGACTTGATCAGTGATGGACTACCAAGGCTAGACAATGTGCTATTAGTACATGGACTAACTTCAAATCTGATCAGCATAAGCCAGCTGTGTGATCAAGAGTTGAAAGTAAACTTTAACAAGGAGGAATGTCTGGTAACTGGTACAAAAGGTGAAGTGCTGATGAGGGGTAGTAGATCAAAGGACAATTGTTACTTATGGATGCCTCAAGAAGAAACAAGTTTATCCACATGCCTTATAAGTTCAGAAGAAGAAGTCAGACTCTGGCACCAGAAACTTGAGCACTTAAATCTGAGGGGTATGAAGAATATCATGTCAGTGGAAGCCATCAGAGGTCTACCCAAACTGAAGATCAATGAAGACAGCATTTGTGGTGAATGTCAGATTGGCAAACAAACACGAAAGTCTCATCCAAGGTTGGAGTATCAGGTAACAACAAAAGTTCTTGAACTGTTACATATGGACTTAATGGGACCTATGCAAGTTGAGAGCATTAGAGGAAAGAAGTATGCTTTTGTGGTTGTTGATGATTTTTCAAGATTCACTTGGGTAAGCTTCATTAGAGAAAAATCAGAAACTTTTGATGTGTTTAAAGATTTGACACTCAGTTACAAAGAGAAAAGGGTAATGTTATTGTCAGGATCAGAAGTGACCATGGGAAGGAATTTAAAAATAGTAAGTTCTCTGAATTCTGTTCCTCAGAAGGAATCAAGCATGAATTTCAGCTCCCATAACACCTCAACAAAATGGTGTTGTTGAAAGGAAGAACAGAACCTTGCAAGAATCTGCCAGAGTTATGATGCATGCAAAACACTTACCTCATCACTTTTGGGCAGAAGCAATGAATACAGCATGCTATGTTCACAATAGGGTGACTTTGAAGACAGGCACTACAACTAATCTGTATGAGTTATGGAAAGGAAGAAAGCCTACTGTCAAGTACTTTCATGTATTTGGAAGCAAGTGCTACATTCTGGCTGATAGAGAAAACAGGAGGAAAATGGATCCAAAGAGTGATGAAGGGATCTTCTTGGTTACTCAACAAACAGCAGAGCATATAGGGTTTTTAACTCCAGAAGCAAGGTAGTAATGGAATATATCAATGTTGTGATAGATGATTTACCTACTGAAAAGGTGGCTGATGTGGAACCAGATGTTGTAACATCAGAAGAACAGTTAGACACACCTGCTGTGGAAAAGGAAGTAGAGTCTGAAGAAGGAGAAATTAATCCAGATCATGTTTCAACAAGTAAAGGACCTTCAATCAGAATTCAGAAGGATCATCCCAAAGAACTAATCATTGGGAACCTTGATCAAGGAGTCAGAACCAGAAGATCAAATGAAGTGACTACTGATTCGTGCTTTGTGTCAAAATTTTAACCCAAGAATATTATAGAAGCACTTACTGATGAATTTTGGATTGATGCAATGCAAGATGAACTAAATCAATTCAAAAGAAGTGAAGTATGGGACCTTGTTCCAAGACCTGTAGGCATGAATGTCATTGGAACTAAATGGATCTACAAAAATAAATCAGATGAACATGGAACTTTGACCAGAAACAAGGCAAGGCTAGTTGCTCAAGGGTACACTCAGGTGGAGGGACTTGATTTTGATGAAACCTTTGCACCTGTGGCCAGATTAGAATCCATAAGATTACTTTTGGGTGTAGCATGTATTCTTAAATTCAAACTGTTTCAGATGGATGTGAAGAGTGCTTTTCTGAATGGGTACTTGCAGGAGGAAGTTTATGTTGAACAACCAAAGGGATTTGTGGATCCTAATTTTCCTAATCATGTTTACAAGTTGAAGAAAGCTCTGTATGGATTGAAACAAGCACCTAGAGCATGGTATGAGAGACTCATACAGTTTCTGGTTACTCAAGGTTACAAAAAAGGAGGAACTAACAAGACACTATTTTTAAAAGAAGAAGATGGAAGTCTGATGATAGCACAAATATATGTTGATGACATTGTCTTTGGTGGAATGTCAAACCAGATGGTTCAACTCTTTGTTCAGCAGATGCAGTCTGAGTTTGAGATGAGTCTTGTGGGTGAACTAACCTTCTTTCTTGGTCTTCAAATCAAGCAGATGGAAGACACAATATTCATATCACAGAGAAAATATGCAAAGAATATAGTCAAGAAGTTTGGGATGGAGAATGCAAGCCATAAAAGAACACTTGCAGGGACTTATTTGAAGTTGACTAAAGATGAACAAGGTGTTGATGTTGATCAAAGTCTATATAGAAGCATGATTGGAAGTCTGTTATATATAACTGCAAGCAGACCAGACATAACCTTTGCTGTTGGAGTCTGTGCTAGATACCAGGCTGAGCCAAAAATGAGTCATTTAACTCAAGTGAAGAGGATTCTGAAGTATGTCAATAGTACCAGTGACTATGGTATTATGTACTCACACAGTGGAAGTCCTATGTTAGTTGGGTATTGTGATGCTGATTGGGCAGGTAGTGCAGATGATAGAAAAAGTACTTCTGGTGGATGCTTCTTTCTGGGAAACAATCTGATTTCATGGTTCAACAAGAAACAGAATTGTGTGTCTCTATCTACAGCTGAAGCTGAGTATATAGCAGCTAGTAGCAGTTGTTCCCAATTGGTGTGGATGAAGCAAATGCTGAAGGAATATAATATTGAACAGGATGTTATGACTTTGTATTGTGACAATCTAAGTGCTATCAATATTTCAAAAAATCCAATACAACATAGCAGGACTAAGCATATTGATATACGTCATCATTTCATCAGAGATCTTGTAGAGGAGAAGGTTGTGCAGCTTGAACATGTTGACACAGAAGAACAGCTTGCTGATATATTTACAAAAGCCTTGGATGCCAAGCAATTTGAAAATTTGAGAAGTAAACTGGGAGTTTGTCTGTATGAGTAGTTATAGCAATTACAGAATGCTGAGGGTGAGCAAGCAGGAAGTGAGGGAGATGAAGATAATGCTGGCCCTTATAAAGAAGTTGTGTCTGATGCAGAGTCTGATGACAAAGCAGCCTTTGATGCTAAGTCAGTTTGTATTTCCTGTGTGAAGATTGTGGTTTGTCAAAATTATTTGGCTAAAAAGGGGAAGATAAATAAGCGTTTGTTTCAAAAGTTTCAGAAGTTTCAGAAGAACTACAATTCAGAAAGCCAATTTGCAGTTCAGAAGCTGTTGTGATCTGTTTCAGGGGGAGTCATGACAGAAGTTGCTGTGCTTCAGGGGGAGTGTTGTTTGTTGTTGTGCTTCAGGGGGAGTGTTGTTGTTTTAACGTAGTGTTTTATACGCTGCTGACTCTGTTGCTACGTTTGTGTGTGTTCTTCATGGTTGAATACTTTGTTGTGTGAAGAAGCTTGTACTTTGTGTGTCTCTCTGTTTAGTAATTGATTTTAGCCAGAAATTTGCCAAAGGGGGAGATTGTTGGATATTTGGTTGTTGGCTTCATGTTTTGCTAAAATCAAATATACAAGCAGTTGTGCATCTTCAGAAGCTGGGTCAAAAGCTGAAATCTCAATATGTATGTCTTCAGAAGCTGGGTCAGAAGATAGGTCAGAAGTTGGGTCTTCAGAAGCTGGAACAGTACTTCAGACGCTGAACCTTTAGAAGCTGATGTTCAGACGCTGAACAGTACTTTAGAAGCTGACCTTTAGAAGCAACCTTCGGAAGCTGAAATGTTCAGACACAGAACTTCATACGCAGACTTCAGAAGTACCTTCAGAAGCTGGTTTTCTGCGTTCTGTTTATTTTTCTCATGTGATCTTTTGAAGATTTAATTGAAGAATTCTTCTTGCTGCATTTGTTTCTAGAAGGAAGATTAATTTGCGTAAAGATATTTGTTGAAGATTGGTTTCTTTTATTTGAGAATATATTTCAGAGAAATCTTTGGAAAATATATTTCTGAAAAATAAATGCTTCTATGAGCTTCTAAAGAATTTTGGAACAACATCTTTTGAAGATTATTTGGTTCAGAATTATGTTGCTGCTAAAGCTATAAATAGAGGACGCTGCTGATTGAAGAAAAACATCAAAACAGAAGTTATTATAGAGAGAGTCATACTTAGGTTTTGAGTCTGTGAGCTTTGTGCTTTGTTCTGTACACCACTCATCTGTTAGAGTTGGTTTAGGTTTATTGAGTTGTAATTCACTTAAAGCTTTTAAGCAAAAGTGACTTTGATGTTTTGAAGTGTGTTTTCATCCTTGTTTGTTTAGAGTTTACAATCACTGGGGCAGTGATTGCTTGAGTAGGAAGTAAGAAGGGTCTTATATCTAGGAGTTCCTAGGTAGAAATTCCACGGGTAGTGATTAAGTGAGAAGGCTGTGAAAAACAAGGGCTGTTTACACAGTAGTTCGAATTGATAATATTTTAGTGGATTTCCTTCCTGGCTTGGTAGCCTCCAGACGTAGGTGTGTTTGTCACCGAACTAGGTTAACAAATCATCTGTGTTCTTTTCTTTATGTCTTTTATTTTGCTGCTTCTGAACCACTGTTTACGTACTCTGTTCAGCTCTGTTTTACGGTTCATACTCAGGTCTTGCCAGAATTTCAATACATATTCAATTAAACACATTTCCACATAACACATATTCACATTCGACATCTTCAAATAGCACATCATCACATAGTCACACATAGTCAAATAAAACATCTTCCACATAGACTCACAGTGATGTATGCAATGCGCCTAACTCGACGTTATATGCATGTGGTACCATGTTTTTGATGTCACATTTAAGTTACTAAGTGATCCCACAACGTAAAATATCGGGATAGTCAGTGGTATATTACTGATTTCTCCCACAGCGTCAAGATTCACAGCGTAAAATAGGACTGACCATGATTGCATGGACACCATATAAACACATCAACAATGCATAACCTGACTCGACAGTTACACATCAATAACGTCACCATATCCACATCATCATATCACATTATGATAAATATTCACAACGTCATATCAACATCATCATATCACCATATAATCATATAATCATTTAATTATATAACACATCAACACATCGACAAATTAAGACGTCCTCACATCAACATATAGTTATATATGAATTCATTATATCATCAAATCAACACATCATTATATAATCACTTCATCATATAATCATCTTCAATTATCACATCAATCTCACATCATTAAACAGTTCACAATTTACACTTAGTCTAATAATTCATCAATTACACTTCGTTTAATATCTCGTAAATTGACACGACACATCTTCATTTAATCACCAACATACACATTTCCAATTTCCGCATCTTACAACTATTCACCATATTACCAAATATAAGTATAACCCTAATTCACCAACACTACAACCTATTTATTGTTGGAACAAAATATATGAACAACTCTCTTTTGGATAGGGGGAGATTGTTAAAACAAAATGTATGAACAACTCTCTTTGAGGTTTTGATGATAACAAAGTGTTAAAAAGAAAATTGGTATTGCTAATGCTTTGTTCTAAGTGTGCAGAACCATGTTCTTAATGTTGGTTAATTAATATTGGTTTTGGAAGAACAAGCTAAGAGCAAGAAGGAAAGCATTGAAGCTTATGTTGCAAGGCTGAAGCAAGACTGTGTCTGAAGGAAGCTTCTGAAGACTGAGTCTGAAGGCAGCTTCTGAAGACTGAGTCTGAAGGTCAACAGAAGTCAACGTCTGAAGAGTGCTTTTGAAGGTCAACAGAAGTCAACGTCTGAAGAGTGCTTCTGAAGGTTAACAAAAGTCAACGTCTGAAGAAGTGCGTCTGATGAACAGTGCTTCTGAAGTGAGCGTCTGATGAACAGTGCGTCTGAAGCCTGCTTCTGAAGTGTGCTTCTGATCCGTACGTCTAAAGACCAGCTTCTGAAGAGAAGCTTCTGAAGTCTGAGCTCCTGAAGTAGCAGCTGTCTCCATCAGCATTAAATGTCTGGAATATCAGAACAACAGTTGTCTCCTTGGCCCAAACATTCCCCAAATTTTAAGGAAAGAATTCAAACTTTGTGTGCTCTGTTTTTACGCACACAATGTCAGCTGGACATAGCCTCTCTTGCAACGGCTCTTTCCTGAAATCCTGGGCAATCTCAACAGCTATATTCTCCTCTATATAAGGAAGAAGATTTGAAGAAGAATTGCCAAGACTCTGTACAGAAAAACAACTTGCAACCTGAACTGCAAACTTGCTCTGTTTTACGTTTTCTGTCACAAAACTCTTAGGAATTCTTACAATTTGTTTATCTTAGAATTCCTTAAGTGTTAGAGTCTTAATTGAGTTGTATTTTGTGAACACCTCTGATATTTGATCAAGTGTTCAACACAAACTTATTTTCTGTTGTAAAATCAGTTTGAAACCCAAAGTCTTAGCCTGCGTGCTAAGCAACCAGAAGTCTCATTACTTTGTGTTCTGAGCATTAGAAGTCTCTTAGCTTTGTGCTTTGAGCAGGGAAGTCTCTTAGCTTGTGTGCTTTGAGCAAGGAAGTCTCTTAGCTTGTGTGCTTTGAGCAAGGAAGTCTCTTGACTTGGTGTCTTGAGCATTAGAAGTCTCTTACTTGGTGTTTGAGCAACTGGAAGTCTCTTCCTTTGTGGTTGAGCAATTGTAATCAGTTTGATTATAGTTAAAATCTCTTGTTAGTAACAAGGGGACTAGACTACTTCCAACTTGTGGAAGGAACTAGTATAAAAACATCTTGTGTCTCTCTTTCTCTTTCTCCTTTACTCTTATAACTGCTGCAATTACTCTGAGTAACAGTTCAGAATCTGATTCTGAACTTGTTCATAAGTTTTAAAGAAAGGAAAAGTGTCCACACAATTCAACCCCCCCTTCTTGTGTGTTTTTCTCACCTTCCGTTGGTATTAGAGCTCCGGTTCTGATATTCAATCACTTCACAGTGAGTCAGTATTGATCCTGAGAAAAACATGGCATCTGGTGATTATGGTGAATCTACATCCAGAAATGGTGGTGGTGGCTATGGTACAGATAAAAAGAAATCTCACTCACACAATAAACCCCCTATGTTTAGTGGTGATGCTGAGAAGTTCTCATGGTGGAAAAGCAAAATGTACAGCCACATTATTGGTATTTATGAGTCCTTATGGGATATCATAGAAGATGGAATATCTATTCCAGTTGATGAAGAAGGAGTGGCAATCAACAGAAGAGGTCTGACTGATGCTGAGAGGAAGATCTACAGGAAGCATCACAATGTTAGAGGAATCATTGTGGACTCTTTACCCCACAATGAGTATCTCAAACTGAGTGATAAATCAACAGCAAAGGCTATCTTCACTTCTCTATGTTCTAACTATGAAGGAAATAAAAAAGTTAGAGAAGCAAAGGAAAACCTTCTAGTTCAGCAGTATGAGCTGTTCAGAATGCAGGAGGATGAAAATATTGAGGCTATGTTCTCAAGATTTCAGACTCTAGTTTCTGGACTTCAGATTCTGAAAAAGAGCTATACTACTGATGATTATGTGAACAAGATCCTCATAAGCTTGCCATCTCAATGGAGACCTAAGGTGACTGCTATTGAGGAAGCTAAAGATCTAAATACTTTAAGTATTGAAGATCTTATAAGCTCTCTCAAGGTGCATGAACTAGGACTCAATAAAGATGAACCTGTTAGAATATCTGAGTCTTTAGCACTTAAATACAAAGGACAGTTTTCAAAAGCTCTAAAAGCTTCAGAATCTGAAGAAGAATTTTCTAAGGAAAGTTGTGAAGTGGATTCAGAAGCTAAGGAGCTAGAGATGCTTTCCAAAATAATTAAGCTCTTGCTACAAAGACAAAAGAAATCTTCTAACAATAGCAGCAACTTCAAAGGATCTAGTTCCAAGAAGGAAGAACAAAAGGACTGCTCAAACTGCAAGAGAACTGGTCATCACAAATCTGAATGTCCTGAGTTTCAGAAGTATAAATCCAGAAAGAATAGTTCAAGATCAAGCAAAGACAGATTAAGGAAGAGTCTCCTTGCTACTTGGATTAAACTTGACCAAGAATCAGATTCTGAAGTTGAAAATGAAGATGAAGAAGCTAACCTGGGTTTGGTAGCACTAGTTTCATCTGAAGGAATCTGGATCAGAATCTGACAAGGAAATTGAGGAAGAAGCCAATTTGAATCTGGTTGCAAATGCATCTTCTGATGAAGAATCAGGTTCAGACTCTGACAATGAGGTATTTTCTGAACTCACTAGATCTGATCTTGTTGAAACAGTTAAGGAATGTATGAACCATCTCAGAAGCAAGTTAAATCAATTAAAAACTTTGAAAAAGAAAAATAACTTGCTGGCTGATGAGAATCTTCAACTTCAGAATCATATCAATGATATTGATGAAGAAGTTAAAGAGCTCAGAGAAATGGTTCATAATAAACCTGATGAAGTTCCTAGTGAACATGAAACTACTCTTCAAAATTTTATTTTGGCTGGAATCAACAGAAGCAAAGTTGCTTCTATGATTTATAATATCAGCAGAAACAAAGAAGAAGGAATTGGTTTCAAAAATGATTCAGTTAATTTTTCAAATGAAAGAAACCTTCCATCCTGTTCTGAAGATAGTATAAAAGGCTCTAAAGTATGCTTTGTGTCTGCTTCTGACAGTTCTGAGATAAAGAAGTTAACAGAAACTGAGACTGCTAAGTCTGAGGTTCTGAACTACTCAGAGTCTTAAGCTTCTGAGCCTAAGGGAAAAATGATGGCAAATGTTAAAACTTTGCCAAAGTCTAAGCCAAAAGGTCCTAAGCCTAAGACTATGAGAAAATCAGACTCTAAACCTGAAAATGTTCAGAGTCTGAAGAGTTCAAAACCTAGAACAAGTAAGTCTCAGAGTCTGAAAAATTCAAACTCAAGTTTTACTGAGGCTGTGTTTATGAAACGTTCAAAGAACACTAAACCAGCTTATACAAAACCTCATAAATCTCAGAATTTCAGGCAAAGCAAACTAAAGAAAGCAAATCTGTCATTTGTTTCTGATTACATTAGGAAAGGTCAAACTGGAGTTTACCTTGTGTCAAGAGCTGGCAAAACTGAGATTCTTAAGAAAGCAGAACCAAAGTCTTCAAAGGTTCAGACTCTAAAGAAATCAGAACCAAAGACCTTCAAGTCTAAGGTTCTGAAGAAATCTGAGTCAAGTTCTTTGAAAACTCAGGTTCTGAAGAACTCAGTGTCTGATACTAAGACTCATTCAGAATTAAAGGATTCACATCCAAGGTTTCTGAACAAGTCTGAGTATTATAACTCCAGACATAAGGTGCAGAAGACTAAACCTTTCAGAACTAACCAAAGAGGACCCATAAAGATATGGGTACCCAGGTCAGAAATTATTTGTGTTGCAGATATGATTAAGAGCCAAACAAAAAGGGAAATCATGAAGCCTGGACAATGGCTGCTGGCAACACATGACAGAAGACAAGTCTATGTTCCAAACCCTGACCAAGAAAGAGGGAGGAAATGTGGAATCTGGAGGAAACCACAAAGACTTGATCACTGGTACTGAGATTCAGCTCTCAGAGGACACTTCAGAATCTGAACCAGAACCTGCACCAGAACCCGAGTCTGAAGTGAGTCCAATAGCTGAAAAGAGCATCTCAGAAGCTGATACTTCTCCTAAAGCATATCAAGAACATTGCTGGAACAAAAATGGGTGTTCAACAACAAACTTAATGAACAAGGAAAAGTAGATCAGAAGCTCTACTGAGGTATGTTTTGTTCTCAGTTATTCTTAATAGATTCTACATGAGTTGGGAAACTATCAGATTCATGTAATCAGCATAATCTTCTTTGTGATAACATTGTTGTAATCTGTATATCTAAAAATTCCAATTCTATATTCAAGAGCCAAGCAGTTTTGAACTTAAACATTATTTTATTAAGAGATTTTGTTCAGAAGATAGATTTAAACTTATTAAAAAGAATCTCAACAATGCATTGTATCTCTTTGAAAAATTTGCTTGACGACCCTGAATAAGAAACTGAGAATCTGAGTTCATCAGAAGCTTAACAGACACTCACTTTGAGAGTCTGCAGAAAGTTCAGCTTCTGAAGACATCAAAGTCTGAGTTTCAGAATCAGAATTTTTGATATCTGATTAACTCATTATAAGTGGACATTTTTCACATGACCCACTAATGAGGATGAATCTGAACTGTTGCTTAAACTCTTGGTCAGAATCTGATAAGTAATAACAACTGGGCAATGATGATTTAAAGCTTTGAAAGTTATACTTTGTCCCTCCCAAAGTCATCAATAAGAAAATGTGTTTTTCTGTTTTCAATTATGAAATGTTTAACAAACACAGACATATTTTTAAATGCTCAAATTAGTTTCAGACATGTTCAGTCTTTCAGAACTTATTTAAAAATTGGTATCAGTTTTATCTGAAAGAATTCAGCAACACTGAACCAAATGCTATAATTTTTTTAGTTTTCTGAAATGAGTTCAGTAGTGCTAAAACCCTCAGTTGGTATATGATTTGAACAATTTTGTCTAAAATAGTTCAGTGATACTGAACAGATTACACTGAACAACTGTGTATGAACAAGAATGCTCTGATCAGAATGCTCTGAACAATCCTTTATGCTTCAGAACATCATTCTATTTTTAAAATGCAATGTCATATACTCATGTATGATCAAGTCTGCTCTGATGTTCATCTTTGCTGCTTGATTACCTATATGATTGCATAATTATCTCACATGTTTTCAAACTCTCTTAAAATTCTGGAAAGTTTTCTTTTCTGAAATGTTCTTTTTGTTGATGACAAAACGGGGAGAAAAAGGAAACAAGTATTAAGGCTCCTGAGCTCAAAATATAAGTTAAATTATGTCAGTTAATTAACTTATGAGGGGAGTAAAAGGTATTGCTCCTGAGCTCTGAACATAAGTTAAGTACTGATTGAATTTAACTTTAAGAACTGTTTTTAATCTCTGATAAGGGGGAGAAAAAATTCTGAATTAATTTTTGTGAGATAATACATTACTCTTAGTGAGTTGAAATGAATTTAAATAACTTGGATAAGACTCAGGGAGCTTACAAAACTCATCCTGTGGATTATCAGACTTAGGGGGAGAGCTTACAAACCTCATAACCTGAAGTCAGCTTGTTATTTACAATTCTGAGTGATAATTTCAATTTATTGCTTTAAGTTAAATTTAATTAATATGGATAAGAGTCAAGGGGAGCTTGCAAACCTAACCTTGAGGATTATCAGACCTAGGGGGAGCTTGCAAACCTCTCTTGAAGTCAGCTTGTTAATTAAACTTAAGAACAATTCTGAAATTTTCATCTTTGTAATTTAAACTGAATTTAATTAACCTGGATCAGACTCAGGGGGAGCTTACAAACCTCATACCTTGCAGTCAACTTGTTAATTAAATTAACTACAATTTTCTGATTAATACTTAAGTTTGTCATCATCAAAAAGGGGGAGATTGTTGGAACAAAATATATGAACAACTCTCTTTTGGATAGGGGGAGATTGTTGAAACAAAATGTATGAACAACTCTCTTTGAGGTTTTGATGATAACAAAGTGTTAAAAAGAAAATTGGTATTGCTAATGCTTTGTTATAAATGTGCAGAACCATGTTCTTAATGTTGGTTAATTAATATTGGTTTTGGAATAACAAGCTAAGAGCAAGAAGGAAAGCATTGAAGCTTATGTTGCAAGGCTGAAGCAAGACTGTGTCTGAAGGAAGCTTCTGAAGACTGAGTCTGAAGGCAGCTTCTGAAGACTGAGTCTGAAGGTCAACAGAAGTCAACGTCTGAAGAGTGCTTCTGAAGGTCAACAGAAGTCAACGTCTGAAGAGTGCTTCTGAAGGTCAACAAAAGTCAACGTCTGAAGAAGTGCGTTTGATGAACAGTGCTTCTGAAGTGAGCGTCTGATGAACAGTGCGTCTGAAGCCTGCTTCTGAAGTGTGCTTCTGATCTGTACGTCTGAAGACCAGCTTCTGAAGTCTGAGCTCCTGAAGTAGCAACTGTCTCCATCAGCATTAAATGCCTGGAATGTCAGAACAACAGTTGTCTCCTTGGCCCAAACATTCCCCAGCTTTTAAGGAAAGAATTCAAACTTTGTGTGCTCTGTTTTTACGCACACAATGTCAGCTGGACATAGCCTCTCTTGCAACGGCTCTTTGCTGAAATCCTGGGCAATCTCAACAGCTCTATTATCCTCTATATAAGGAAGAAGATTTGAAGAAGAATTGCCAAGACTCTGTACAGAAAAACAACCTGCAACCTGAACTGCAAACTTGCTCTGTTTTACGTTTTCTGTCACAAAACTCTTAGGAATTCTTACAATTTGTTTATCTTAGAATTCCTTAAGTGTTAGAGTCTTAATTGAGTTGTATTTTGTGAACACCTCTGATATTTGATCAAGTGTTCAACACAAACTTATTTTCTGTTGTAAAATCAGTTTGAAACCCAAAGTCTTAGCCTGCGTGCTAAGCAACCAGAAGTCTCATTACTTTGTGTTCTGAGCATTAGAAGTCTCTTAGCTTTGTGCTTTGAGTAGGGAAGTCTCTTAGCTTGTGTGCTTTGAGCAAGGAAGTCTCTTAGCTTGTGTGCTTTGAGCAAGGAAGTCTCTTAGCTTGTGTGCTTTGAGCAAGGAAGTCTCTTGACTTGGTGTCTTGAGCATTAGAAGTCTCTTACTAGGTGTTTGAGCAACTGGAAGTCTCTTCCTTTGTGGTTGAGCAATTGTAATCAGTTTGATTATAGTTAAAATCTCTTGTTAGTAACAAGGGGACTAGACTACTTCCAACTTGTGGAAGGAACTAGTATAAAAACATCTTGTGTCTCTCTTTCTCCTTTACTCTTATAACCGCTGCAATTAACTCTGAGTAACAATTCAGAATCTGATTCTGAACTTGTTCATAAGTTTTAAAGAAAGGAAAAAGTGTCCACACAATTCAACCCCCCCTTCTTGTGTGTTTTTCTCACCTTCATTTATATATTGTAGTTTTGGGCTTTGGTTATCTCAACACTAAATGAGCTTAATTTCTATTCATTCTCCACAAATAAAACACTACTCATTTACTTCACTTAAACCCCTTATTTACTCATACACCTCTATTTCCTCAATTTCTCAAAAATACCCTTCACTCCAATTTTTATAATAAATGAATTAACCCATCAATTCAACCACATTATAAATAAATAACAAATAAATTAATAAACTAATCTTAATAAAATAATAATAAAAATCGGTTTGTTACAACTCTCTCCCACTTAAAGAATTTTTGTCCTCGAAAAATACCTGAAGGAAACAACTCTGGATACGATTCCTTCATCCGACTCTCCAACTTCCAAGTTATGCTCTCTCCGGTAGGTCCTCCCCAAATCAGTTTCACCAAGACAATTTCATTTCCTCTCAACCGCTTAACTTCTCGCTCTTCAATTCCTAACTGCACAGTCTCAACGGTCAAGTTATCCCTTACTTGCAAATCATCCACCTGAATCACATGCGACAGGTCGAAAACATACTTCCTAAGTTGAGATACATGGAACACACTATGAAGATTTGACAACGACGACGGTAACGCAATCTGATAATCCACCTCTCCTATCCTTTCAAAAATCTGATACAGACCAATAAAACGTGGTGTCAACTTCTTAGACTTCAAAGCACGACCAACACCAGTCACTGGGTTAACTCTCAAGAACACATCATCACCAACCTAAAACTCAATATCCTTCCTTCTCTTATCATGGTAACTCTTATGTCTACTCTGTGATGCTTTCTTATTCTCTTGAATCGTCTTAACCTTTTCAGTTGTCTGTTGAACAACCTCCGGTCCAAGCATAGTACTCTCTTCTGACCAATACTCGAATGAAAACTGTTGTTGTAAGTGAACTCAATCAACGATAAACACTCACTCCAACTCAGTCCTTTTTCCAAAACACACGCCCTCAACAAATCTTCTAAGGACTGGATAGTCCTTTCCCAAAACTTTGATGTAAACTCAGATCTCTATCAGACAAATTTCTAGATGGAATATCAGGCAATCTGATTATCTGCTCAATGTAGATCTCCTCCAACTTCGCTAAAGACATACCGGTTTTGATGGGAATAAAATGCGTTGACTTCGTCAACCTGTTAACAATCACCCAAATCAAATCACTTCCCTTCACAGTCTTCACACTACACCATTTGTTGTCTTTGGCAACACTTTTTTAGGCAACATGTAAAAATTGTTGCCTAAAAATCTCTAAGGCAACGTTTTTTGACTGTTGCCAGAAATATTTTCGCAACGCCTGGAAAACGTCCCCTAAAATACCTCTGGGGACGTTTTTGGAGTGTTACTCTGTTAACTCTTTGGCATCGATTGTTAAATGTCCCCTAAAATACTTTTGGGGACGTTTTTGCAGTGTTACTATCTCTTTGGCAACAATTGTTAATTGTACCCTTAGCTACTTCTAATCCATTTCGGCTCTTTTGGGCTGACTTTTTCTCTTTCTCAAATTACCCTCAACTTTAAATACAAATAGTACATATAACAAATAGAGAAGAGTAAATTCAATATTAAAAAAATGTAACAAATTCAATCTTAATTGTCCACGATATATCAATTTTTTTCTAATCCTTTATTCTTTAAAAAAGATAATTGATAGGAGTGAATTCAAAATTAAAAAAATGTAACAAACACAAGATTAATATATGTCCAAATTTTTTTTTCTTTTATGCTTTAAAAAGTGTAACAAACTAGATCGAGTATATATATATATATATATATATATATATATATATATATAAGATTTTAGGCTGACGTTTTCATTATCCCAATAATACTCTAAAACAATTTTTTCTATAATAATGATTAGTGTTGGTGTCATTAAAAAAAAAAATTATACTATGGAAATTACAATATTGCCCTTTAGTTATTATGAAAACTACACAGATGCCATGCCATCCATTTTCATTCATTTTCTCCTCTTCTCTTCCTTTTCACGTGCTGGTGCTTCCCTTCCTTCCCTCTTTCAGTTTTCACATTCCTCCCCTGACTAGACCACCACCGTCCACCACCACACCACCGACCGTGACGGCTCCTCCTCCATCCATCACCCACCGCGTGACCGCCGGCGCCGCACACTAATACAAAAAATACTTTTTAGAATCGTGCTTAAGTCGGTTCTCTCTGCCACCCGACTTAACAAGTGACGCGGTGGCAGATTCACAATTTTTTCAAACTTTCTTAAGTCGGTTATAAGGTTGATAAAATAATAAAAAGTAAAAATTTAAAATAAATTTCGTAAGTCGCTAGGTTGACCAATTGACTTAAGAAGTCATTTTCTTAAGTCGGTCCGTTGACCAACCGACTTAAGTCGCTATTATTATTAGGCCAAATGCATCACCGGGTCCTTTAAGTTTAACGTTTATACCGGATTAGTCATTTTAGTTTTTTTAGTTTCAAATTGGTCCTTTATGTTAGTAAAATTGTACATCTAGTCCTTTAAGTCATAAAATATATGCACCATTACCTTATTTCAATCAAACTCAGTTAAAAAGTGCTTATGTGAATGTTTATTGCTAAGTTGACAGCTCTAAATTCACATCTCTCAAAACTATGGTTCATAAGTGTATTATTCGGTCCTAGTTTGAAACAAAAATCATTCAATTACTTGATTTATAATGTTGTTGATGAAATATTTACCTCTAAAATTAGGATTGAATTAGCAAAACAGTAAGAAGAAAATGTATATAAGTAATCACGTTTGGTGTCAAAAACACTTTTTGACCTTCCACCTCAATGTTAAATGGTCATATAATCACTTTTTAACAAAGTTGTATGAAAAAAGGGATCAATTTGTTACAAAAAATAATTAAAGGACAACTTGTTCACTTTTACTACCATAAAGGACCAATTTGATACTAAAAAAACTAAAAGGATTAATCCGGTATAAACAATAAACTTAAAGGACCCTGAGATGTATTTGGCCTTATTATTATTATTATTATTATTATTATTATTATTATTATTATTATTATTATTATTAAAAAGAAAGAACAAAATCCACTCCTTATTTTCTTCTTCCTCTTGTACGACTCTTTCTTCTTCTTTCTCCTTTTTTTCATCACCACCACCACCAACTTCCGGTCACCATACTTCCGTCCGGCCTCCTTTGAAAACCCCAGCACCACCATTGAATTCCTCTCTTCTTCCTCTACAAAAGCCCTCAATTTATTTTTAGATTGGAGAAGTTTAATTTTTTAGACCTCCCCCTTCTCTTTTGTTTTCCGGCCACCGTGAGCTGCCATTGAGAAAACCAAACCCACCATCTTCTTTCTCATGATGTCAACAACAAAACCCCTTAATTTATTTCTTTATCGGAGCATATTCACCGGAGACCATCACGCCGGAGCTCACCTCCACTGTACCGAAAAACATGTCCCACTAACATTTTAATTAATTTTTCTTCTTCTTGGTGAGTTCTATCTTCTTTCTTTTCTCTAAATTATATTCTAGAAGTTTTATATTTATTTTCGGATTTTTGATTAAATGCACTAATTGAACATGTTATTTTTGTTGAATTGATGATTTTAAGCTTCCAAATAAGGCCTAAGGGGATATATTAGACTTGGTTGTTGTTTGGGTTTTGTTTGGTACTATTGTATCATTGAAAATCATAATTTAGAGTAACATAGACGTAAACAATTTTCTTTGGAATTTGAGAACTTGTAGACTTTGATGTTGACTAAACTTTAATCCTTGAAGTGATGCTTTTGTTGGGATAACTTGTTGGAAATTTGTAATGGATAGTATGGTTGATGTTAAATTTTTGTGAAGACCTTAAATAGTCAGCAGTAGGATAAGTAGAAATAAGAGTAGAATTTAGGTTTACTAGAAAGTCTAAGATTATAAGTTGTTTTGATAGAATTTTGAATACCTTATGATTAAATAGAGAAACTCGTGTATACAGTTTTAGTTATGAGGTCAATTGAGCGTTTGATGAAATCATGGGTTGCGTTAGAAATTGAGAAAAAGGGAAAAGTTAACCATTAAATTCGTAAAGACCTACTGTCAGAAAAACTGTCGTAAATACTTGTGCAGGCATCGTTTTTGAGTGGGAATTGAACCATTGGAAAATAGACAAAATTTAACACGAAATGGGCTCTGGAAGAACTTAATTTCGTTATGCTATGACTGAGAAAATTGAGTTAGAAGTTTCAGTACTGAATTGAAAATCTGCACTATTGTTGCTGGTACGTTTCTGTTATATCTCTCTGTACATACATCATTTTGGAATGGGACTTGGACCATTTGAAAGTAGATAAGATTTAACACGAAATAGACTTTGGAATGGCTTAATTAACTTATGTTATGATGGAGAAAACTGCGTTACAAGTTTCAGTTGTTGAATAAAAAAATCTGCACTAATGTGGTTGTAACGTTCATGTTATAATATTCGGTACAGTGATCGGATTGGACGGACAAGTACTAGATTTCATTAGGAACAAATACAAGAAGCAATTGAAGAAGGGATCAGAAGTTAAGCTTGGGTATATGTACTTGGAGCAAAGTTGGTTAAAGTATCCATAGAAAACATGTGAGTTCCTAACTTTGTTCATGGGTTCCTATCTTAGGATTTTCTTCTCTGAATTAAAGCTCCATCTTTAAGTCTTATCTCGTTTCCTTTGGGTAATTTCTATTATGGTTGTTGGTATTATTAATTTCAATTATGATTGTTCATATTGTTCATATTATTAATTAATATTATGATTTAACTTTCGAGATTCACTCGCTTTGAATTGATTTCTTCTCATTTTGGATTTTTTGTTTTTATTACTATAAGCTTATTATCTTTCATGAGTTTTCTCTTTTTGTACAAGTTGAATTGTTAGATATCTCTGTTCAAATAAATATGTTACCAATGATAAGAAACCAAACCCAAGACATTTTATCTTAGGGGCACCTACAAAATACAGAACACATTCTAATAATGTCTTATACAAGGTAGATGCCATTTGTAAGCTATTTATACAAGGTAGATTCCATTTGTAAGCTATGTTGCAAAACCTGATTAAAGCTTTCATTGAATTGAATCATAGGAAAACTAGTTCTAAATGCTTTGAGTCAGCTATTTACCTGGTTTTTGAGCTGATACTAGGCTGAACTGAACCAAATTTTAAAATGATTTTCAAGCAGGTACATTTGGCTAGATTTTTCAATTTTGTTTTACTATATGTGTTTAAAATGTTGTTAGCCACCAAAAAACCTTCAAAGTAATCCAGATTATTAAGCAATATGGCTTCAAATTGAAACTTAACATAATTGTTGTATTTCATGTATGTGTGAGTATTTGAGTCGTAATCTCAAGAGTTTGCTGCTGTAAATAGAAGCGGCTTGTATTGTGCCTCATGGGATTAGTTAGTTCTAGTTAATAATGTGAGAGAATTCCACTTTAGCTTTATCCAAGTATCAATATATATATATATTTATCTAGATAAAAACATCTGATAAGTTGTTGTTTCTATTTAGCAATGCTACATTGCAGCAAATAAGCAAGACTACCGACAACACCAGGACTTATTTTTATCAATTGCATTAACAAGTAAGTTCATTCTAGAAATACTAAAAGTGTCCTATCACTGTGTTAAGCTTCCTGAGGCTGCCATTAACTTCATTTTTCCAAGGTGAGTGTTCTCCTTTCATAACTCTTTTAATTTAAGCTTTGAAAACTTAAAATATCAAATTTTTTAAAACCCTAATATTCTTTTCCCTCAAATCCGAATTTGGCTCATGTTTGGTAAAATTTTGGTTACTAAGATTTTGATTTGATTCTTGTTCTTACTTTATTAAGCTCTAATTTTTCTTCTTTCTCTTAATTCTGAAATTTGATTTTTACAAGGTATTTCTTTAGACTAAATGATTTCTATTTTGTGTTTAAGTTGGGTACTTTGGAATTGTTGATGGTTGAGAAAAAGTTTGAGAGTATTAACAAAGTTATTAGAGGTTTTAGTTGATATCGAGTTATTTGACAACTTGTAAATTTTCTTGTAGTAAATATTGGTGGCTACTCCATGGTTTCAAGTTGTAAAAGTTACTAGTGTTGATGAGTTTGACTCAAGTATCAATAAGATTTGAATCCCAAACTAGTGTTAGAGATTTTATTATGTGAGGATAAGAATAGTTTGAGTATTTGATGAATTAGTTGTTGAGTAATGTTGCTATACTTGACATCAAATAGGATTGGGATAAATATTTTGTTTAGGCATGTTGTCTTTGGCATTGTTTGTAGTTACTAAAAGGTTGTAGAATATTAGCAAACTTATTAGAGAATTTATTTATAGTGTAGGGTTGATTCATTTGAGAGATTGTGGAATTATTCTAGTGTTGTTATGCTGACTATTTTATGACTTTGATGTTGTAGGAAATTACTCTTGTTAAAGAGGTTTTCTTGTTTATGGTAATACTTTGGGTGTGTTTTACTAACTGTCTTGGTTTTTATTTGTGTTATGTATACCTCTTGATGACTTTCCAATTGTCCATTGAATCGACACTATCTATGGTTGATGTAATTTTGTTTTACTCTTTTTTGCATCAAGGTATCAATGAAGATGATGAAAAAGACAACGTAGATGATGAATTTCAAGATGATGATATAAATGATGAATTTCAAGATGACGACATAGATGTGGGTGAATTTCAAGACAAAGTTGAATGAATTGGATGATTTTTTATTTAGACTTGCACTTAAAAGCATTAAAATTGACTGAACCATGTATTTTGTTAGGTATCAAATAATGTTAAACATTTTCTTTATTATTATGTGTTAACTCATGTATCAAGAATGAATATTTTAACTCATGTTTATTGTAACACAACCTTTGTGAATGTGGTTAAATTCAATTTTATACGACTTATAATTGAATATATTTATACTATTATTGTAAAATCTTTTGAGTACTTTAAAAAAAATGTCTCCTATAAGCTGTAGCTGCAATTTCACTTTTTTTACTATTTCACTCTAAGGCAACAATTAATAACCGTAGTAGTCTATGGCAACAGTTAAAAACGTTGTCCAAAATGACAAAAAAGCGTCCCCTTTTCCAGTATTTTAGGCAACGTTTTCAAAGCGTTCCCTTTTCCAGTATTTTAGGCAACGTTTTCAAAGCGTCCCCTTTTCCAGTATTTTAGGCAACGTTTTCAAAAAGTGTGCCCAAAGAGCATGAAAAAACGTCCCCATAGACAATAGGCAACGCTCGAACAGGAGACGCCTGGAAAACGTCCCCTAAACTTTTAGGCAACGTTTTTCATAGTTCTGGCAACATTTTTTAATTGTTGCTAGAGAGGATAAATGGTGTAGTGTCAGTAAACCACTTACAAAATCCATTGAAATGTTATCCCACTTCCATTCCGGAACAAACAATGGTTGCATCACTCCAGACGGCTTCTAATGCTCAATTTTAGACTTATGACAAACCAAACAAGAATACACAAACTCTGCAATATCCTTCTTCATTCCAGGCCACCAAAATAGCTTCTTAAGGTCATGATACATCTTCGTCGCTCCGGGATGAATACTCAAACTACCCCTGTGACCTTCCTCCAAGATCCTCTTCTTAAGTTCAGGTACATCCGGTACAAAAACTCGATCACGAAACCTCATAACTCCGTTGTCAACCATTCTAAAGTCTTCCTTCTTACCGTGATTAATCGACACCAACCGATATACAAGTTCCAAGTCCACTTTCTGACCTTCTTTGATTTCCTCAAGAATATTACTTGTCAACTTCAACATTCCCAACTTCACACCATTCGATGTCAATTCATACACCAAGCTTAAATCTCTGAACTGCTCAACCAAATCTAATTCCTTCACCATAAGCGCCGACATATGCAAAGACTTCCGACTCAACGCACCACGTAAGCTTGCCTGGATGATAATTTAACTCGAAACCATAATCCTTCAAAAATTTGATCCACCGCCTCTGCCTCATATTCAACTCTTTCTGATCAAACAAATATTTCAAACTCTTATGATCGCTAAAAACCTTAAACTTCGAACCAAACAAATAATGCCTCCAAATCTTAAGTACAAACACTTCTGCAGTCAATTGCAAATCAAGGGTTGGGTAATTCCTCTCATGTACCTTCAACTGCCTTGAAGCATACACTACAACTTGTCCATTCTGCATAAGTACTCCACCCAATCTCATCTTAGATGCATCACAATACACTACAAAAGACTCATTCACATTTGGCAAAATCAAAACTAGCGCTGATGTCAACCTCTTCTTCAGATCTTGAAAACTCTTCTCACACTAAGCATCCCAAACATATGTTTGACCCTTCCGAGTTAATTGCGACAAAGGCAGAGCCAACTTCGAAAAACCTTTTATGAACCTCCTGTAGTAACCAGCAAAACCCAAAAAGCTTCTAATCTTAGAAACTAACTTAAGAGTCTCCCAATACAACCCCGCTTCAACCTTAGATGGATAAACCACAATTCCACCTCTCGATATCACATGACTAAGGAAACTCACTTCTTGCAACCAAAGCTCACACTTCAACATCTTAGAATACAACTTCTTTTTCCTCAAGGTATGCAACACAATTCTCAAATGCTCCGCATGTTCCTCCTCCGACTTCTAATACACCAAGATATCATCATGAACACCACCACAAACTGATCCAAATAAGGATGAATGATCCTATTCATGTACTCCATAAATACACTTGGCGCATTGGATACACCAAACCGCATTACATAATACTCATAGTGACCATACCTAGTTCGAAATGCAGTGTTTGGTATATCTCCTGACTTCACCCGAATCTGATGATATCTAGATCTCAGGTCGATGTTGCTAAACACTTGAGCACCAACCAACTGATCCATAAGATCATCTATCCGTGGAAGATGATATTTGTTCTTAATGGTAACCTTATTTAGTTGTCGATAATCCACGCACAACCTCATGCTACCATCTTAACCAACAACATTGGCGCTCCCCACGACGAAACACTAGGCCAAATAAATATCTTCTCCAACAATTCTTCCAACTGCCTCTTCAACTCACCCAATTCTGATGCAGACATCCTATACGGTGCCATCGACACAAGACTAGTTCCAGGTACCAGGTCAATTGCAAATTCCACTTATCTTTCTGGCAGTATATCAGTAATGTCATCCGGAAACACATCTGGAAACTCATTCACTACTGGTATATCACCACTTCCCTTTTCAATTTCCACCTACAAAGAAGCAAACATCACAAACAACTGAGATTCACCATCCAACGACGTCTCTACTTGCCCCGCGGTCAAAAACTTCCCTTCAACACGCTCCTCCGGATTAGGGAATGTAACAGACTTCGTCAAACAATTAATATTAACACCAAAAGACAACGACCAATTCATACCGAAGATAACATCCATATGTGCCAAGGGTAAACAAACTAAATCCAACTTAAAATCTACTCCACCAAAATTCAAAGGGCACTACACACATACCAAGGAAGTGGTCACCGAGCCGGTGGTCGGGGTATTAATGACCATCCTTCTCGACATCAGTGATAAAACTAGATTTAATCTTTTAGCACAATCAAAAGAAATAAACGAATGCGTCGCACCAGTATCTATGATAGCAATCAAAGGAGTGTTATTAAGGAAGCAAATACCTCGAATCAAGTTGTCCAGTTTTGAACTCTCCTCAGCATTCAAAGCAAACACCTTCTCATCTGACCTCGCCTTCTTTGGCTTTGAACACTTTGAACTAATATGACCAGCTTCCCCATAATTGTAGCAAACTGTTGGGTTTTTGTAGATTGGCTACATTTTGCAAAAACATCTACTAGCCAGATGCTGGGACAGATGCGGTAGCATATGGAACAGCATTATGTGACTTGTGCTTTTTCGCGCCAACTAGCGCTTTATTTTTGTACGCAATCTTCCAAAGATTTGCCTGAAGATTTATTTTCCTCTAGCTTGCTGATCAAGGCGCGTGTATCTGATGATGTGTAAAAGGCAGTCTTGCCTTGGTATTTTTCCACAAGATATCGTTCTATATTTGGAAGGTTTTTTATTATTTCTAGAAGATTTTTCAGCTGGACCGGACAATGTCCACGCTCTATTTTGAAGCCCAAACCCGTGCTATTTCAGTATTATATATTTGTGAAGACAAACCCTAATAGGGCAACTAAAAACCGTGTGTGTTAGCAAAGCGTGTGTTTAAGGTTTTTAGGGTTTATTTTGTTAATTGTGAGCCTTGCTTGTATCTTCCTGATTCAAGCTAAGGACTGAGTTTGTTTGAGTTGTAATTGTAAGCTGCTCCAAAGCTTTTAAGTACGGAGTGAGTATGTGTTATTAGAGTGTGTTTCTCTTGCTTGTCCGTTTGTGTGATTGATAACAATATTGTCTGTGTTGTTGGTAGGAATTGAGACGGGGTCTCATATCTAGGAGTTCCTAGATAGAGTTGACACTGGTAGGGTCTTGGTGCAAAGTCAAGTAGTGTGTCTGCGTTGGTATTTTCACTAGAACTATAATAGTGGATTCATTCCTGGATTGGTATCCCCCAGAGTAGGAGAGTTTCTCCGAACTGGGTTAACAAACTCACTGTGTACTTTATCTTTCTGCTGTGTCTCTTTTATTTCTTGCTTTGTTACGCTGCGTTATTTTTATATTAGTTCTGCGTAGGACAAGTGCTCGGACAGTTGTGCCAACATTGTGCACAGCATCTGCCAGTCAGGTTGCCAGGAATTTCAATTGGTATCAGAGCAGGCACCCTGTTCTGTGTGGGTGAGCTCCAGGGAAAGAATTTTCTGGCTTAATGGATAAAGAAGGAGGACTGGTGAACAGACCACCCCTGTTGGATGGGTCGAACTATGACATTTGGAAATCACGCATGACAGCATTCTTGAAATCTCTAGACAGCAGAGCTTGGAAGGCAGTGATTAAAGCATGGGTTCCTCCTAAAATAAAAGATGCGAATAATGTTGATACTGATGAGTTAAAACCAGAAGAGGAGTGGTCTACAGCAGAAGACACTGCAGCTATTGGAAACTCTAAAGCCCTGAATGCTTTGTTTAATGGTGTAGACAAAAACATGTTCAGGTTGATTAAACAATGTACTGTTGCTAAGGAAGCTTGGGATATCCTAAGAACAGCTCATGAAGGTACTCAAAAGGTCAAGAAGTCAAGGCTACAACTGCTAACAACACAGTTTGAGAATCAGAGAATGAAGGAAGGGGAGAGTGTTCATGACTTTCACATGAATGTGCTAGAATATGCTAACACATTTGAATCCTTGGGGGAAAAGATGTCTGATGAATAATTGGTAAGCAAAATCCTCAGGTCCCTGCCTAAGAAATTTGATATGAAAGTATGTGCTATTGAGGAGGCCCAAGATATTGGAAATATGAAAGTTGATGAGTTGATTGGATCTCTTCAAACTTTTGAATTGAAGGCTAATGAAAGATCTGAAAAGAAGGACAAGACCATTGCTTTCATCTCCAACACTGATGAAGATGATGTGGAGAGTAATTTAGATACTGATGAGAGCATCTCTGAAGCTATTGTGTTGTTGGGCAAACAATTTAATAAAGTTCTGAAGAAGATGGACAGACGCCCTAGGACACATGCTCTGGACAACAGTCGCAGCATCTATAAAAATATCAACAATCAGAGGAAACCTAGAACTGATGACAAAAGCAATCAAAGCAAAGGGGTGCAATGCCATGAATGCGAAGGATTTGGTCACATCAGAACTGAGTGTGCAACGTATCTGAAGAAACAAAAGAAGGGGATGACTGTTTCTTGGTCTGATGAGGATGAATCAGAAGAGGAACCTGAAACTGCAAAACATGTGAATGCCTTGACTGGAGTGTGCACATCTGACAATGAATCTTGTGATGAAGAGGTAACATATGATGAACTGGCTGATTCTTACAAGGAGCTATGTCTCAAAAGTGAGGAAGTTTGTAGAACTTTAGAAAAACAAAAGAGGACCATTGTTCTCTTGCAAGCTGAGAAAGACAAACTTCTGGAAATAAACTCAGATCTCAATGATGAGGTTATCTTACTTACTTCCAAGATTGACAATATGAACAAGCAACTGCGGATGATGAACAAAGGTACTGATGCTTTAGACGAAATTCTGGAGATAGGACAGAAACCTGGAGATTCTAAAGGTATTGGGTTTGACTACAGATCCTTGCCTCATCAGAAACAACTACCGGTGAGACAGTTTGTGCCATCTGTTAGTACCTATGATCATACTATGTCAAGACAGATGCCCCAGCATCAGGTGAGACAACAGGCATCTGGATATAGGCCCAGATCAAAAGGAAGGTATTATGGTTGGGTATGTCACTACTGTGGAAGAAAAGGACATATCAGACCCTTCTGTTTCAAATTATATGGTTACCCAGAAAGGACTTATACACCAAGACCTGATCCCACAGTGAAGATCACCAAGAAGCAGTGGTAGCAAAAAAATGATAATTTCACAAGCAACACTGTGGATCCTAGAAAAATAGCACCAGAAGCTGATGAGATTGCTCAAATTGCTCATACATCTCTGAGAGTGTCATCCAGAAATGATTGGTACTTTGACAGTGGATGTTCCAGGCATATGACTGGTGATAAAAATTACTTAACTGATGTTATGCCTTATGATACAAGTTTTGTGACTTTTGGGGATGGAGCCAAAGGAGAAATAAAGGGAGTAGGAAATCTTGTGAATGAGGGCATACCCAAGCTTGATAAGGTGCTTCTTGTGAAAGGATTAACTGCTAACTTAATTAGTATTAGTCAACTGTGCGATCAAGGAATGAAGGTCAACTTTACAAAGAGTGAATGCTTAGTTGCTAACAGTAAAGGGGACATCCTGATGAAAGGTGTTAGATCAAAGGACAATTGCTACTTGTGGGTCTCTGAAGATAAAGAAAAGTTATCTACTTGTCTAATAACCAAAGAAGATGAGGTAAAACTATGGCACCAAAAGCTTGGACATCTGAATCTCAGAAGCATGAAGAAAGCTATTGCTGAAGGAGCCATCAGAGGTCTACCAAAACTCCAAATTCAGGAAGGAAGTATATGTGGAGAATGCCAGATAGGAAAACAGACCAAGATGCCTCACCAGAAATTGAAACATCTGTCCACATCCAGAGTTCTTGAGTTACTGCACATGGACTTAATGGGACCTATGCAAGTCGAAAGTTTAGGTGGTAAGAAGTATGCTTTTGTTGTTGTTGATGATTTTTCCAGATATACTTGGATAAATTTCATTAAGGAGAAATCAGACACTTTTGAAAAATTCAAGGATCTTTGCTTACAACTTCAGAGAGAAAAGGATTGTGGAATTGTTAGAATCAGAAGTGATCATGGGAAAGAGTTTGAGAATGGTAAGTTCTCTGATTTCTGCATTTCAGAAGGAATATTTCATGAGTTCTCTGCTCCCATTACTCCCCAACAAAATGGGATAGTTGAGAGAAAGAACAGGACTTTGCAAGAATCTGCCAGGGTTATGCTACATGCAAAGAAGCTGCCATTTTTCTTTTGGGCTGAAGCCATGAACACAGCCTGCTATATTCATAATAGAGTAACTTTGAGAAAAGGTACATCTACAACCTTGTACGAGCTGTGGAAGGACAGGAAGCCAACAGTGAAGCATTTTCATGTGTTTGGTAGTAAGTGCTATATTTTAGCTGACAGGGAACCAAGAAGAAAGATGGATGCTAAAAGTGAAGAGGGAATTTTTCTAGGCTATTCAACAAACAGCAATGCCTATAGAGTATACAACTCCAGAACCAAGACAGTGATGGAATCCATAAATGTTGTTGTAGATGATGAAGGTAATAATGTTGTGCCAGATGATGCGACATTTGACTCAGTATCTGACCTACAGGAAGAGAAGAAAGAAGATGAAGCAAGTAGTAAGCAAGATTCTGAAGTAACTGGTCCAGAGAAGACTGCTCCCAACAAAGGACCATCTATCAGAGTTCAGAAAAACCATCCCATAGATCAAGTCATTGGCGATCCTAACCAAGGGATCACAACTAGAAGGAACTATGATGAGGTATCAAATTCTTGCTTTATATCTAAATTTGAACCAAAGAATGTTAAGGAAGCTCTAACTGATGAGTTCTGGATAAATGCTATGCAAGAAGAATTAACTCAGTTCAAGAGAAGTAATGTGTGGGACTTAGTTCCTAGACCAGATAATGTGAATGTCATAGGTACCAAGTGGGTTTATAAAAACAAGTCTGATGAAAATGGTACTATCACTAGAAACAAAGCTAGACTTGTTGCACAAGGGTATGCTCAAATTGAAGGTGTAGACTTTGATGAGACTTTTGCTCCTGTAGCTAGGTTGGAATCTATTAGATTGTTACTTGGGATTGCATGCATACTAAAATTCAAGCTGTATCAGATGGATGTCAAGAGTGCCTTTCTCAATGGGTACTTAAATGAAGAGGTCTATGTGGAACAGCCTAAAGGTTTCATTGATCCAAGTTTTCCAAACCATGTTTACAAATTGAAGAAAGCTCTATATGGCCTGAAGCAAGCCCCTAGAGCTTGGTATGAGAGACTTGCTGAGTTTCTAATTAACCATGGCTATAGGAAGGGAGGAAATGACAAAACCTTGTTTGTGAAAGATGAAAATGGACAGCTGATGATTGCTCAAATATATGTAGATGACATAGTCTTTGGAGGAATGTCTGACCAGATGATAGAGCATTTTGTTCAGCAAATGCAATCTGAATTTGAGATGAGTCTTGTAGGTGAGCTAAAGTTCTTTCTTGGTCTTCAAGTGAAACAGATGGAAGATACTATATTTATCTCTCAAAGTAAGTATGCTAAAAATATAGTCAAGAAATTTGGGATGGAAAATGCTGCTCATAAAAGAACTCCTGCCCCCACACATGTGAAATTATCAAAGGATGAGAAAGGTGTGGATGTTGACCAAAGCATGTATAGAAGTATGATAGGAAGTCTACTATATCTTACAGCAAGTAGGCCTGATATCACATTTGCAGTTGGAGTGTGCGCCAGGTACCAAGCTGAACCAAAAATTAGCCATCTGCCTCAGGTAAAGAGAATTCTGAAGTATGTGAATGGTACCAGTGACTATGGTATGTTGTATTCTCATGGGGAAAGCACAGTGTTGTTTGGATATTGTGATGCTGACTGGGCTGGAAGTGCAGATGATAGAAAGAGTACTTCTGGTGGATGTTTATTTCTGGGTAACAATCTCATATCCTGGTTCAGTAAGAAGCAAAATTGTGTTTCCTTGTCTACAACTGAAGCTGAGTACATAGCAGCTGGTAGTAGTTGTTCCCAATTGTTGTGGATGAGACAGATGCTGAGTGAATACAATGTCAAGACAGATGCTATGACATTATATTGTGACAATCTGAGTGCAATTAATATCTCCAAAAATCCTATACAACACATCAGGACTAAACACATTGACATTAGACATCATTTTATTAGGGATCTGGTTGAAGAAAAAATTGTTACTCTTGAGCATGTTGCAACTGAAGAGCAATTAGCAGATATTTTTACCAAAGCTCTTGATGATAATCAATTTGAAAAATTAAGACGGAAGTTAGGGATATGTTTATTTGAGGAATTGTAGCAATTAATGTATGAGAGGCGTGCAGCTATTATTTTTTCCCTCCTCAACTGCTTGATGCACGTCATTCAAGGAGGTTATTTCCAACTCTTCTTTTTCAAACCTCTCACACGCTACCATCATTGCTTTTGTCTTAACTTCTCCCAACTCCTCAACTCCTCTCTTGCCGCTCTCATCTTCATTCAAAAATCGCCCTCTCTTCACCAAATCATCATCATGTCTGATTCTACTTCTCATCAAAACATGCAAGATCAAACTTCTGAACTTCCCTCTGAAGCGATTATCACTGACGCCCTACCTCTCACTACCATTCTCAGCTCTCCTACAAAGAAGCGACGTACTAGGTCATCTGCATCACGAAGGAAGGCTCCTGCAAAATCTAGCAAAGCTACCCCTTCTACTGCGGTGAACACGAGGTCGAAATCGAAAGGTAAGACATCTTCCACTCCCGCTGTACAACGTATATGGCTTATCATGGATGATCTGTACTGTAAGGACAATCCATTTATATCGAATGTTGTCGAACCAAATGTTGACCCTTCTGGCAACAAATCTGAGAATTTTGCTGTTGAAAGTACTGTAGCTACGTCTGAAACCCTAGGTCCTGATAACCCTAAGGTATCTGACAAATTAGTTAATGATTCTTCAAATTCCCTTAAGGAACAAGATGTTACTGCTGGTTCTGTTGAAAAGAATGTTGTTGATACGGCTGATACTGAGACACCTGTTATTTCCCCTGCCACGACAAAGGATGCTGTGACAGATGCTCAAGCATCTTTGTCCCAAGCTAATGTGGAGGCTGAAGTGGTGGTTCCAAACATCTCTGATTCTGTGAGTGTCCCTGAGAATGATTCCTCAAAGTCTCAGGATGAAGACACTGAGACCTAAAATGCTGTGGATAATGCTGAGACTGACATTTTAGACCAAGCTGACACTGTTGCTGTTGAGGATGTTGTGCCTGAAGAAAGACCTCAGGAAAAGACTGGTGCTATTGGTGTTGCTCGCAGGACTAGGAGCAAATCTGCCAAGACTGTAACTACTGTTAGTGAATGTCACAAAGAAAGTAAGAAGAAAACTACAAATGCTGGGAAGAAGCCTATGTATGGTCCTCCCAAGGCTGGGAGCAAGAAAGTGGCTCAAAGTGATCAGAAGAAGAAGAGCCTCAAAAGGAAATACCCTCCCTCTAGTGATTCTGAGTTTGAGGTTGCTGAGCTTGATGCTGCCACATCTGGTGGAGCTTCTAGGAAAACAATGAAGGGTATGAAGATCCCTCTAACTATCCCTCCAACCCCTCTGGATAATGTCTCTTTTCATTTGGAAAGTGGGTCCTCTCGGTGGAAGTTTATATACCACAGAAGACTAGGTCTGGAAAGGAATCTGAAGGAAGATGTGTTCAAATGTAAAAAGCTGGTTGATGTGTTGGAGTATGCTGGGCTGATGAAGACTGTGGAAAATCTGGGTCCCTGTTATGATAAGCTGGTCAGGGAATTTCTGGTAAATGTTTCTGATGAATGTGATGATTCAAGGAATCCTGAGTATAGGCAAGTGTTTGTTCGTGGTAAATGTGTCAACTTCTCCCCTATGATGGTCAACACATACCTTGAGAGATCTGTTGAGGAGACTCCTGAGCTGGAGGTAACTGAGGACACCATTTGCAAGGCCATCACAGGTAACAAGATTAAGCATTGGCCTAAGCATTTGTCTTCTGCACAACTCTCTCCCATGTATGCTGCTCTGAACAAGATCTGTGCTCAAAATTGGACTCCAACTACTCACTCCAATTCTGTTGCTTCTGGGTTGGCTAAGCTAATTTATGATGTGGGTACCAAGACACCTTTTGATTATGGGCCTACATTTATTATCAAGTTTTGGAGCATGCTAAGTCTTTTGCCATCAAGTTTCCTATAGCCTTTCCCACTCTCCTGTGTGGTATTATTCTTCAGCAACACCCAGATATTCTGATCAGTACTGATGAACCTTGCAAGAGGCCTGGTCCTATGGCTTTGGATTGTAGTTTGCTGTCTGAGGAACATGCTGCTGACTTAGCTGGTACTTCTGTCCGGACATCTAGTGTGCTCACTAGGAAGCAGGTGATTGCAGATCTCACTGAGACTAGTGTGGCTCTTGGAGCTAGAAAGATGAAGATTGACAGGATTATTGCAGCTTTGAAGGCTGAATCTGAAGCTGAGGGTGAGCAGGATGAAGAAGAAGGAGGGAATAAGACTGTTGCTTCTGCTGGTGATATTGAGGATGACTCTGATGACTCTGATGATTTCTGATCTTGTTGTTTTGTTCTGTTCTCAATTGTTGTACTCTTTTTGCCTTTTTTGTTGACTGGGCTAGGCCCTGAATTTCTTATGCACCTTGTGTGCCCTTGGTCTGTAATATGCACAATAGGTGGTTTTTCTCTTATGAGTATGCTTGGATGTTATCTTATTTGTCAGAATTTGTGGCTAAAAAGGGGGAGTAGTTAGCATTGCATTAGCATATATCATTTTTTGCTGTTTATGTTTGCATGTGTTGAGGGGGAGTGTTGTATGTGTTGAGGGGGAGCACTGTTACATTGTGTTGAGGATGCGTATATGCATGTTTTTGAGGGGGAGCTGTTATTTTTTTGGTGTGTGGAAATTTATTTTTTCCCTGGTGTTGTTTTTCTCTCTTCTCTATGTGAATCCACTATATGAGAGTTTATTTCTCTCTGGTTGCTCCTATGAGGCTAGGTGTTTTGTCTTATCTGTTGCATGCCTCTGAGACTCCTTGCAAGTTATTTTTGTCCAAATTGCTCTCTTGGAAGTAGTCTCATTATATGCTATGATACTTTCTTTCTTTGTTGTGTGCCTATGTTGACTTGAAGGAAACTTATCTGTGTATCTCCCAAAGAGTTGGCTCTAGAGTGTTTTAGCCAAAAATTTGCCAAAGGGGGAGATTGTTGGGTTTTTGTAGATTGGCTACATTTTGCAAAAACATCTACTAGCCAGATGCTGGGACAGATGCGATAGCATATGGAACAGCATTATGTGACTTGTGCTTTTTCGCGCCAGCTAGCGCTTTATTTTTGTACGCAATCTTCCAAAGATTTGCCTGAAGATTTATTTTCCTCTAGCTTGATGATCAAGGCGCGTGTATCTGATGATGTGTAAAAGGCATTCTTGCCTTGGTATTTTTCCACAAGATATCGTTCTATATTTGGAAGGTTTTTTTATTATTTCTAGAAGATTTTTCAGCTGGACCGGACAATGTCCACGCTCTATTTTGAAGCCCAAACCCGTGCTATTTCAGTATTATATATTTGTGAAGACAAACCCTAATAGGGCAACTAAAAACCGTGTGTGTTAGCAAAGCGTGTGTTTAAGGTTTTTAGGGTTTATTTTGTTAATTGTGAGCCTTGCTTGTATCTTCCTGATTCAAGCTAAGGACTGAGTTTCTTTGAGTTGTAATTGTAAGCTGCTCCTAAGCTTTTAAGTACGGAGTGAGTATGTGTTATTAGAGTGTGTTTCTCTTGCTTGTCCGTTTGTGTGACTGATAACAATATTGTCTGTGCTGTTGGTAGGAATTGAGACGGGGTCTCATATCTAGGAGTTCCTAGATAGAGTTGACACTGGTAGGGTCTTGGTGCAAAGTTAAGTAGTGTGTCTGCGTTGGTCTTTTCACTAGAACTATAATAGTGGATTCATTCCTGGATTGGTATCCCCCAGAGTAGGAGAGTTGCTCCGAACTGGGTTAACAAACTCACTGTGTACTTTATCTTTCTGCTGTGTCTCTTTTATTTCTTGCTTTGTTACGCTGCGTTATTTTTATATTAGTTCTGCGTAGGACAAGTGCTCGGACAGTTGTGCCAACATTGTGCACAGCATCTGTCAGTCAGGTTGCCAGGAATTTCACAAACCACCTCCTTACTCTTGCACTCAAATGCACGGTGCCTAGCCTTCCCACACTTAAAACAAGTCACTGCAGTACCCTTGCAATCAGCAAAACGATGCCCAATTCCACTACACTTGTAGCATCTTACTTCTCCCCCACTTTGATTAGACCCACTAGTCGCATTCTTCTTCCCCTTATCAGCTTGAGCCCCGTAAGGTTTTCCACGATCCTGACCCTTACTCCTCTTGTCACTTGCACTCTTGTAGTAACTTGCTCTAGCCTGCCTTGTTATCCTTATCATAAATCCTACACTGTTAACCAACAACATAAACACTCGAATCTCATGAAATCCAATTAATTGCTTGATCTTCGGACACAAGCCACTTTCAAACTTCACACACTTAGCTGCCTCCGCTCCCACAACATTGTAATGCTAGGCAAAAGCGAGAAAGCTCCTCAAACTTAGCGGCATAATCAGCCACAGACAAGTTCCCCTGCTTCAACTCAAGGAACTCAATCTCCTTCTTGCTCCTCACATCATCCGGAAAATACTTTACCAAGAACTTCTCCTTAAAGACTCCCCAAGTGATAGCAGCACCTCCAGCTTCCATCCTCTAACGAGTGTTCATCAATAGTTGCCACAGCCTTGAAGATCCTCTCAATCCCTTGCAGCCAAACTTGTGCACCTTCCGGGTCATACCTTCCCTTGAAAGTAGGCGGTTTGTTTCTCATGAACCTGTCCAAACGATGCTCATCTGCCCCTCCATTTTGATTATGTTGCCCCTGCAAAACTGCATTTGCATGAGCCAATGCTTGACCCATCGCGGTCATCACATTCGCAATCGCTATGTCGTTCCTTCTAGCCATCTAGTACTACACACATGAACCACCTAGTTAGAAAGAACAAGCATCGACAGTACTCATATACATGTTGCATGCAACAGAATAAAACAAAAGTTCTAGCCTGACTGTATCAACCTACTCTGATACCAAATTGTAACACCCTAAACCCCACATACTATTTTTAAATAATAATGCAACAAAATAATATAAAACATTTTAATGTGTTACTCTTCATCAATCAAAACAAAACCAAACTCCATCATATAACATCAAGTAGTAACGGAATAATCTCGACAACATAAGGTTAACACCAAATCTCAGAAGTACATCAACAAGAGAACTCAAAGGTTCTATAAATAAGTTTGGAAGACATAAAATAAATCTCAACAGTCCTAATCAGAGCAATACTATGCTAGACTTTAAAAGAAAGTGGTAAAGAATGAGTAGGCTCTAAAGCCATCCTTGGAAAACTCACATCAACTAATCTTCCTTGACCTGTAAGTTTACACCACAAGGGTGTAGGCGGAAACCCACAGAAAGGGTGAGAAATATTCAACACATGGAAAAATATAAACGCATGTATAGTTAAAGGATAAACAAAATATTTCAACTATACATTCAACAGATATTCATCATGAATAAGGAGCAAATCATACTCAACATATACACATATTTATATATACATCTCTTAAAGTAACTAGTCTTAGCTAGCATCTCACGATTATATATTCACATCCAAGACAATTAAAGACATCCAAGTATACATAATTTGCACATTAGTATAGTAAACTTATCATCCAACATCACATATTCAATTAAACACATTTCCACATAACACATAGTCACATTCCACATCTTCAAATATCACATCATCACATAGTCAAATAAAACATCTTCCACATAGACTCAGTGATGTATGCAATGCATCTAACTCGACTTTATATGCATGTGGTACCAAGTTTTGGATATCAGAGTTATGTTACTTAGTGATCCCACAACGTAAAATATTTGGATAGTGAGGTATATTACTGATTTCTACCACAGCGTCAAGATTCACAGTGTAAACTAGGACTGACCATGATTGCATGGACACCATATAAACACATCAACAATGCATAACCTGACTCGACAGTTACACATCAACAACATTGCCATATCCACATCATCATAAATATTCACAGCGTCATATCAACATCATCATATCACCATATAGTCATATAATCATTTCATTATATAACACATCAACACATCAACAATTTAAGACGTTGTCACATCAACATATAGTTGTATATCACTTCATTATATCATCATATCAATACATCATTATATAATCACTTCATCATATAATCATCTTCAATTATCACATCAATCTCACATCATTAAACAGTTCACAATTTACACTTAGTCTAATAATTCATCAATTACACTTCGTTAAATATCTCGTTAATTGACACAACACATCTTCATTTAATCACCAACATGCACATTTCTAATTTTCACATCTTACAACTATTCATCATATTTGCATCAATTCAATTCTTCATTTTAAGTCATACTGTATTACCATTACATTCCCCTACTCCTAATTAGTATACTTACATGACTTAATTTGTTGTTTATATCAAGCCTACAACAATTCTAGATGGCCAAGAGCGGGTAAAAATAGGGAGATATGAAGGAAATGGTTTCATAGCATCGTGTCACGATTATGTAAATCGTAACACGATTTTATAACCAGAAAATATTTTCCCACTGCCTACAAAATCGTGACACAGTTGTAAAAATTGTGACATAGTTGCAAAATGGTGACACGATTTGACAGCATCAGCAAACGCAAAAACAACTTTTCAAACGCAATTTTCACCATTCATCCAGAAACATTATCCATGACCATTACACTTTAATTAAGCACTTATAACACATCAAGACATCAATTATGCTTCTAAATCTCATGATCTCTACTCACTTTAACATAAAACTCAAAAACACAACATAACCACAATTAATTCATGGATTAGCATATTAACATCATGGATTCACAAATAATCATATATCCATAATCACAACGACATACTAGATCATAATTTCATCATCAATTTATCAATAGAACATGAATTTAAGGAAAATCAAACACAATCCTTAATCTACCCATTTGCTCATAAATTCCCAAATGAGAATAAAACGCACACCCTTACCTCTTAACCTTCAATTCTAGCCTCCATTTAGCTTGGGTCACCCTCTCCTCTAAGCTTCCTTGAGCTCTCATCTTCTTTCTCTATCTTTCCTCTTTCTCCTCTTTGCCTCTACTCTTGCCTCTTTCTCAAAAGTGTGTGTTATGAGTCTAACCCTAATTCACCAACACGACAACCTATTTATATACTCTAGTTTTGGGCTTTGGTTCTCTCAACACTAAATGGACTTAGTTTCTATTCATTCTCCACAAATAAAACACTACTCATTTACTTCACTTAAACCCCCTATTTACTCATACACCTCTATATCCTCAATTTCTCAAAAATACCCTTCACTCCAATTTTTCTAATAAATCAATTAACCCATCAATTCAACCACATTATAAATTAATAACAAATAAATAAAATAGTATTAATAAACTAATAATAAAAATCGGGCTGTTACACAATTCGGTCCACCACGAGATGAAAGTTGTCGTAGAGCCATGGTCCAACATGAAGGATGTTCACAATATCCATCTTGTGGTGAAATTGAAACAGATAACGGTCATCCTCCGCAGGCAGAATCGTAACACGCTTTCCCGGTTTCCATGTGCTAGCCATTCGTTTGCTAAAGCATGCAAACTTGATATGCCTATCTGCTAATAATAGGCCAATAAGACAGTGTTCCAAGATTTGGGAGGTTTCCGGGTTAGCAGCAAAATTGAGGGTTAAACCCTCATCAGCTAGAGTGAGGCCTTCAAGGTTCTGGGCGGAAGGATCCATTGTTTTTATGAATGGCATGGAAGAGATGAAGAAAATTAGGGTTGAAAGGACAAGGAAATCAGATCGCATGAATAGCAGAAAAACAAGGGTTAGGGTTTTTGATGTGATGAAAAAACTCCCCATAGAGGTTGCTATATATATTGTTGAAGAGAAACATCTAAATCATATGATCAGATGGATATCACGCTCTCACGAGGAAAATCCAGCCCAAGTTGAAGCGGCGGCCCAAGGATGGATTGCAGCGGAACCCTAATGCACCGAAACCCTATGAGAGAAAGCAACTTTAGTTCTTTTTTTTTTTCCTATTATAACAAAAAAATTTAGTACTCGTTAAATTAAAATTTGCATGTTTTGGTCTTTATAAAAAAAAAAATTCAGCATACAACTTTAATTCCTGTTAAATGAAAATTTGTTTAATTATGCTTAAACTTCTAAATTTTTGAATGATTCTGTATAGACATGTTAAGAACATTATAAGAAACACTTTTATAAAAAAATATTTTTTTTTAACATGTAATGAATTAAAATATGAATTTTTTAAAATGCCAAAATTTCGATATTAAAGTAATGAAAAATTCATTAAAAATGAAGATGAATCTTGTGTTTACAAAAAGGTCAGTGGAAGCATAGTTGTATTCCTGATATTATATGTAGATGACATATTACTTATAGGAAATGATATCCCTACCTTGCAGCAAGTTAAGACTTGACTAGGGAAATGCATTTCTAGGAAGGATCAGGGGAAAGCATCTTATATATTAGGAATAAGAATCTATAGAGATAGATCACAAAAACTGCTTGGTCAAAGTTAGAGTACATACATAGATAAAGTGTTGAGACACTTTAGTATGCAAGATTCCAAGATTCATACCTATGCAACATGGCTTGTGTCTTTCAAAGACTCAATCCCCTTCATCTAAGGAAGAAATGGATCACATGAATAAGATCACATATGCATCAGCTATAAGATCTATCATGTATGCCATGATGTGTATTCGACAAGAATTCTCATATGCCTTAAGCGCAACAAATACATACTAGTCTGATCCTTGTGAAGCTCATTGGATTGGTTTCAAGAACATCCTTAAGTACTTGAGAAGGATTAACGATTCAATCTTTATATATGGAGGTCAGGAAGAGCTCGTTGTAATTGGTTACACCGATGCTACCTTTCAGACAGATAGAGATGATTTCAAATTGCAATCTGTGTTTTGCATAAATGATAGCGCTGTGAGCTAGAAGAGTTCAAAGCAGGATACAATTGTTGATTCTAAAACTGAAGCTGAGTATATTATTGCCTTAAATGCAACAAACTAAGGACCCTAGCATTGTGGATCTTACTGATCTCTATTGTGATAACAATGGTGTCATTGCACAAACTAAGGAGCCTAGATCTCACCAAAAGTCCAAACATATATTGCACAAACTAAGCAGCACTCAAATGGTTTTATAAATATAACCCATGTGTTAAAGCAAGCATATATTGAAAAACTTGATACCACATTCATAGACCTTAAATTTCTAAAACCCTAAAACTGCTCCCTCTCTCTTAGCTTTCATCTCGTAGGAGCTAGCACTGTGAGTGAAGGACATGTTCGTGTGGACTGAGTAGAGGCGCTGCCGATCGAGTGGTTATTGTGATCGTCTAGATATTTGACATAAAAGGAACTCCACTGCAAAAGGTAATACTTCGATCCTTGATCATGTTCATTCGTAAGGATCCAATAGAAGGGAAATTTTTTATTGTTTTATCCGTTGTGTATATTATGTTTTGTTATACGATTTCCCTTGAGCTTGTCCCACAAGTCATTGACTAGATGCCTAACTAATTAACTACCTTTCTGTTAATCAGTTATACAATTTAGGTCGTTAGGTCGGTGAATAATAAAGTTTTAGTTCATAAGCTTCTTCTTCCACATGAGTTCTGTATGTTGCAAGCTTTCTTTTTTATTCATGGAGTTTGAGATTAATACTCCATGATATCAGTCGCAATTAATCTCTCAATCTCCTTCTTTGGGATTCATAATTTTTTTTGCGCTCACTCGTTTCTCACCAATCTCAATCTTTGCTGTGATTTATTCGTCTGTTTTCTTTAATTTTCCATTGATTCTTGCAATCAATCTCTATTTTCATTGTTGTGCGCACCTCGTTTAAAAAAACGCGCAAATCCTCCGAGGTCGTCCTCGAACGCTCGGAGGGCCTTTGTGAAGTCGCCACCAAAGTTTTTGTGTAAAGGGAACGTTGATAAACCCTTAAGTTTTTTTTTATTTAAAGGGAAACGATAATAAAACCCTTTGACGATGAGGAAAGGATGGTCATCGCAACCATTGTCGGGTTCGGGAGTCGATTACGCAAGGGGAAGGTATTAGCACCCCTCACGTCCGTTGTACTCAACGGGAACCTTCTATTTGGCTAAAGCTTAAATTGTTTTTAAATGTTTTGCGCGCATGCTTATCTATGTCAAAATATAATAAAAGGGGGGGGGGGGGGGGGGGGAAGAGATAAAAACAAACGAAAGAGAAAAAAGAAAGTTTTTATTATTGCGCTTGACAAGATGTCGATCTTGCTCCTACGTATCTCCCGGTAGTCGGAGAATTCAAAGCGTACGTAGTTCTTTGGTAGAAAAACGTACATATGTTGGTTAATTTTAAATGGACGATGTTTTAACCGAATACTTGCGATTAAAACGTAGCTTGTATGCTCGCGCTCGGGAGACTTATTAAGCGTATAGCTTGTATGCTCACGCTTGGGAGACTTATTATGCGTTTGTTCACGAATCGCACTAGAATTGTTAAAAGGTACGTCCGTTAGGGTAAAAGGGTTCGAATTGGTCGCTATGGGACCAAGAGAGGTGCAATGGACTCAAACGAGTCAAACATTGACCGAGGGGACTCCAACGAGTCGGGCGATTGTTCGATTGATCCACTGAGATCAAGAACAGGTACAATGGACTCGGACGAGTCGAACATTGACCGAGCGACTCAAACAAGTCGAGGGATCGAATCTAATGGCCACGGGGGACCAAAAGGTTCGGATTGACCACAAGGGGCCAAGATTTTGGTTTGGTTATGGTTGGATACGTTTGAAAAAGGAATGACGATTGTCCGAACGACGAGACATACGTCACGCATTCGTACAATCGGGGCGATGGAGAGACATACGTCACACCATCCCTTTTTCATTCAAGTTTTTGGGTAGAATTCTTTTAGAAATCCCAAGGTATATCAAAACATTTGGTTTGAAACCCAAAGTGGAAAGATTTAGCAATTTTGCTAGAAAACACACAAGTTCGGCTCGTTTTGCGAATTGTTTTGAAAAGCGAACAAATTTGGCGTATGTTCATGCTTGAGTTTTGAAAATCATGAACAATGTTTATTGTTCAAGTTTAGATTGAAATGATGAACATAGCTGGTTTGTTCATATGGTTTTGAAAGTTTGGGAACATAACTTGTTTTACAAGTTATCCACAAAATGTCATACGAACTTGTGAATTTGTCAAAATTGTGCAAAATCCTTGTTATGGTTTGAAAAACATGGGTTTAAAAACTCTTAGGTTCTGAGCTCTTGGGCTAGAACCTCAAAAATTGGCCATTTGGACACCTAAACTCAGATTCTGAGTTATGTCATGGTCGCTCTGCGACCATGACTTCGCACTGCGAAGTATGCGAATTTTTGAGTTCAGAAGCTGTTTCTGAACTTTTGTTCAGAAACAACTTCTGAACACACTCAGGACCTTTTAGGTAGGTGAAAAGCTTTGAGTTTTTGGGATGAAAAGGACTGGACAAACCAGTTTTGATGTTTTGAAAACCTTGGGATTTCTTTGAAATTCAAAAGGGGTTTTTTAGAACCAAAAGGTTTTGGACCAAAATTGAGATGCAAACACAATTGAAAATGAAAAACAAAAGCTTGGAAACTTACAGAGATCCTTAGCAAAGCTCCAGCTGCAATGGATTTGAATTGGTTGAAGGTTCTTGCAAAAGTTTTGGGTATTTGGTGATGGTTTTGAACTTTGTGAGGCTTTGTGTTTGGATTGTTTTTTTTTTCTGGTTGTTTGTGAGTGTTTGTAAGCTGGAATGAGTAGTGTATAATGCTCTTGAATGCTGGTTATCAGAAGTGCTTGGAACCTTGGGCATTGCCTTCTATTTATAGGCCAAAACCAAATCAATTTCATCATTAGAAATCCCCAAAATCCAGCTGATTTGTGGGCTAGGATCAGGCTGAATACCTTTGCATTAAATGCTAATGGATAGAGGCAACCTTGCCTTGTGCCAAGGGTCAAGACTCAGCCTGATTTCAGCCACAAATTCAAAGATTTTGGATAGCAATGATGATGAAATAAGGCTGAATTGCAATTGGCCAAGCTTGGGGATCAATCCTTGCAATCTCAATGGTTGATCAATAAAAACGTGCACTGTGATGTGCAGAGATTGGGGGATGCAAAAGGCTATAATTGGCTGGTGTGAGAGGGTGAAAAGCTGCTGCAAAACAGGGTAGGCACTCATGGTTTTTTCAAGTGAAAAATCCAGCTGGTTTGACTGGTTTTGGGGGAGCAAGCAGGAGAAAAGTCATCAAGCAGGTGGCTGGCAACCTTGGGGTGGTTAACAGGTCACTTGGGAGGGACAAGAGCTGCCCAAGGGCAAGCCCACTTGCTTGTCACATGCTAGGTTGGAAGAAAAAGCTTCCAACCTTGGCATTAATGGCAAGTCTCTCATTTCTGGTTTTGCTTGGCCCAAATAGCCATGAATGCTGATTAAAATAAATATGGAAATGATATGCAACAAAATCTGGAATTAAATCAAAAACACCAAAAATCTGCAGAAAAAACGCAGACTTCGCAGTGCGAAGGGAGCTTCGCAGTGCGAAGTCATCATTATTGAAATGTTGACTTTTCTGTTGACTTTTGTTGACTTTGACTTTTTCTCCCTCTTTGATTTTTTTTTTATTTTTGTTTTAAAAGGCTTAGGACAAAATTGGGGTACTACAGCTGCCCCTACTTAATTGTGTCTTCGCATAGAGTGCGTGAGTGCCGAGGGCATCTCATGAACTCTTTGCGAAGATCAATTAAGTAAAAGAAGGACCCGAATTTTGTCCTTCGCGAAATGAAAAGATTGCAGTAAAAGTAAAATATGCACATGCAATGATTTTTAAAGAGTTGATCATATCCAGCCGCTAACACTGGAGGTAGATCCACTGGGGATGAAGGTAATCGTATCCAGCCGCTTACACTGAAGGTAGATTCCTGAGGATGGGTGTGATCTTATCTATCCGCTTACACTAGAGGTCGATACACTGAGGGAGGTGATCTTATCTAGCCGCTTACACTAGAGGTCGATACCTAAGCTAGGTAATCTTATTCAGCCGCTTACACTGAAGGTTGATTCCTAACGAGTATGTGATCTTATTCAGCCGCTAAGGGGTGCAATGCCATGAATGCGAAGGATTTGGTCACATCAGAACTGAGTGTGCAACGTATCTGAAGAAACAAAAGAAGGGGATGACTGTTTCTTGGTCTGATGAGGATGAATCAGAAGAGGAACCTGAAACTGCAAAACATGTGAATGCCTTGACTGGAGTGTGCACATCTGACAATGAATCTTGTGATGAAGAGGTAACATATGATGAACTGGCTGATTCTTACAAGGAGCTATGTCTCAAAAGTGAGGAAGTTTGTAGAACTTTAGAAAAACAAAAGAGGACCATTGTTCTCTTGCAAGCTGAGAAAGACAAACTTCTGGAAATAAACTCAGATCTCAATGATGAGGTTATCTTACTTACTTCCAAGATTGACAATATGAACAAGCAACTGCGGATGATGAACAAAGGTACTGATGCTTTAGACGAAATTCTGGAGATAGGACGAAAACCTGGAGATTCTAAAGGTATTGGGTTTGACTACAGATCCTTGCCTCATCAGAAACAACTACCGGTGAGACAGTTTGTGCCATCTGTTAGTACCTATGATCATACTATGTCAAGACAGATGCCCCAGCATCAGGTGAGACAACAGGCATCTGGATATAGGCCCAGATCAAAAGGAAGGTATTATGGTTGGGTATGTCACTACTGTGGAAGAAAAGGACATATCAGACCCTTCTGTTTCAAATTATATGGTTACCCAGAAAGGACTTATACACCAAGACCTGATCCCACAGTGAAGATCACCAAGAAGCAGTGGAAGCAAAAAAATGATAATTTCACAAGCAACACTGTGGATCCTAGAAAAATAGCACCAGAAGCTGATGAGATTGCTCAAATTGCTCATACATCTCTGAGAGTGTCATCCAGAAATGATTGGTACTTTGACAGTGGATGTTCCAGGCATATGACTGGTGATAAAAATTACTTAACTGATGTTATGCCTTATGCTACAAGTTTTGTGACTTTTGGGGATGGAGCCAAAGGAGAAATAAAGGGAGTAGGAAATCTTGTGAATGAGGGCCTACCCAAGCTTGATAAGGTGCTTCTTGTGAAAGGATTAACTGCTAATTTAATTAGTATTAGTCAACTGTGCGATCAAGGAATGAAGGTCAACTTTACAAAGAGTGAATGCTTAGTTGCTAACAGTAAAGGGGACATCCTGATGAAAGGTGTTAGATCAAAGGACAATTGCTACTTGTGGGTCTCTCAAGATAAAGAAAAGTTATCTACTTGTCTAATAACCAAAGAAGATGAGGTAAAACTATGGCACCAAAAGCTTGGACATCTGAATCTCAGAAGCATGAAGAAAGCTATTGCTGAAGGAGCCATCAGAGGTCTACCAAAACTCCAAATTCAGGAAGGAAGTATATGTGGAGAATGCCAGATAGGAAAACAGACCAAGATGCCTCACCAGAAACTGAAACATCTGTCCACATCCAGAGTTCTTGAGTTATTGCACATGGACTTAATGGGACCTATGCAAGTCGAAAGTTTAGGTGGTAAGAAGTATGCTTTTGTTGTTGTTGATGATTTTTCCAGATATACTTGGATAAATTTCATTAAGGAGAAATCAGACACTTTTGAAAAATTCAAGGATCTTTGCTTACAACTTCAGAGAGAAAAGGATTGTGGAATTGTTAGAATCAGAAGTGATCATGGGAAAGAGTTTGAGAATGGTAAGTTCTCTGATTTCTGCATTTCAGAAGGAATATTTCATGAGTTCTCTGCTCCCATTACTCCCCAACAAAATGGGATAGTTGAGAGAAAGAACAGGACTTTGCAAGAATCTGCCAGGGTTATGCTACATGCAAAGAAGCTGCCATTTTTCTTTTGGGCTGAAGCCATGAACACAGCCTGCTATATTCATAATAGAGTAACTTTGAGAAAAGGTACATCTACAACCTTGTACGAGCTGTGGAAGGACAGGAAGCCAACAGTGAAGCATTTTCATGTGTTTGGTAGTAAGTGCTATATTTTAGCTGACAGGGAACCAAGAAGAAAGATGGATGCTAAAAGTGAAGAGGGAATTTTTCTAGGCTATTCAACAAACAGCAAAGCCTATAGAGTATACAACTCCAGAACCAAGACAGTGATGGAATCCATAAATGTTGTTGTAGATGATGAAGGTAATAATGTTGTGCCAGATGATGCGACATTTGACTCAGCATCTGACCTACAGGAAGAGAAGAAAGAAGATGAAGCAAGTAGTAAGCAAGATTCTGAAGTAACTGGTCCAGAGAAGACTGCTCCCAACAAAGGACCATCTATCAGAGTTCAGAAAAACCATCCCATAGATCAAGTCATTGGCGATCCTAACCAAGGGATCACAACTAGAAGGAACTATGATGAGGTATCAAATTCTTGCTTTATATCTAAATTTGAACCAAAGAATGTTAAGGAAGCTCTAACTGATGAGTTCTGGATAAATGCTATGCAAGAAGAATTAACTCAGTTCAAGAGAAGTAATGTGTGGGACTTAGTTCCTAGACCAGATAATGTGAATGTCATAGGTACCAAGTGGGTGTATAAAAACAAGTCTGATGAAAATGGTACTATCACTAGAAACAAAGCTAGACTTGTTGCACAAGGGTATGCTCAAATTGAAGGTGTAGACTTTGATGAGACTTTTGCTCCTGTAGCTAGGTTGGAATCTATTAGATTGTTACTTGGGATTGCATGCATACTAAAATTCAAGCTGTATCAGATGGATGTCAAGAGTGCCTTTCTCAATGGGTACTTAAATGAAGAGGTCTATGTGGAACAACCTAAAGGTTTCATTGATCCAAGTTTTCCAAACCATGTTTACAAATTGAAGAAAGCTCTATATGGCCTGAAGCAAGCCCCTAGAGCTTGGTATGAGAGACTTGCTGAGTTTCTAATTAACCATGGCTATAGGAAGGGAGGAAATGACAAAACCTTGTTTGTGAAAGATGAAAATGGACAGCTGATGATTGCTCAAATATATGTAGATGACATAGTCTTTGGAGGAATGTCTGACCAGATGATAGAGCATTTTGTTCAACAAATGCAATCTGAATTTGAGATGAGTCTTGTAGGTGAGCTAAAGTTCTTTCTTGGTCTTCAAGTGAAACAGATGGAAGATACTATATTTATCTCTCAAAGTAAGTATGCTAAAAATATAGTCAAGAAATTTGGGATGGAAAATGCTGCTCATAAAAGAACTCCTGCCCCCACACATGTGAAATTATCAAAGGATGAGAAAGGTGTGGATGTTGACCAAAGCATGTATAGAAGTATGATAGGAAGTCTACTATATCTTACAGCAAGTAGGCCTGATATCACATTTGCAGTTGGAGTGTGCGCCAGGTACCAAGCTGAACCAAAAATTAGCCATCTGCCTCAGGTAAAGAGAATTCTGAAGTATGTGAATGGTACCAGTGACTATGGTATGTTGTATTCTCATGGGGAAAGCACGGTGTTGTTTGGATATTGTGATGCTGACTGGGCTGGAAGTGCAGATGATAGAAAGAGTACTTCTGGTGGATGTTTATTTCTGGGTAACAATCTCATATCCTGGTTCAGTAAGAAGCAAAATTGTGTTTCCTTGTCTACAACTGAAGTTGAGTACATAGCAGCTGGTAGCAGTTGTTCCCAATTGTTGTGGATGAGACAGATGCTGAGTGAATACAATGTCAAGACAGATGCTATGACATTATATTGTGACAATCTGAGTGCAATTAATATCTCCAAAAATCCTATACAACACAGCAGGACTAAACACATTGACATTAGACATCATTTTATTAGGGATCTGGTTGAAGAAAAAATTGTTACTCTTGAGCATGTTGCAACTGAAGAGCAATTAGCAGATATTTTTACCAAAGCTCTTGATGCTAATCAATTTGAAAAATTAAGACGGAAGTTAGGGATATGTTTATTTGAGGAATTGTAGCAATTAATGTATGAGAGGCGTGCAGCTATTATTTTTTCCCTCCTCAACTGCTTGATGCACGTCATTCAAGGAGGTTATTTCCAACTCTTCTTTTTCAAACCTCTCACACGCTACCATCATTGCTTTTGTCTTAACTTCTCCGAACTCCTCAACTCCTCTCTTGCCGCTCTCATCTTCATTCAAAAATCGCCCTCTCTTCACCAAATCATCATCATGTCTGATTCTACTTCTCATCAAAACATGCAAGATCAAACTTCTGAACTTCCCTCTGAAGCGATTATCACCGACGCCCTACCTCTCACTACCATTCTCAGCTCTCCTACAAAGAAGCGACGTACTAGGTCATCTGCATCACGAAGGAAGGCTCCTACAAAATCTAGCAAAGCTACCCCTTCTACTGCGGTGAACACGAGGTCGAAATCGAAAGGTAAGACATCTTCCACTCCCGCTGTACAACGTATATGGCTTAGCATGGATGATCTGTACTGTAAGGACAATCCATTTATATCGAATGTATTCGAACCAAATGTTGACCCTTCTGGCAACAAATCTGAGAATTTTGCTGTTGAAAGTACTGTAGCTACGTCTGAAACCCTAGGTCCTGATAACCCTAAGGTATCTGACAAATTAGTTGATGATTCTTCAAATTCCCTTAAGGAACAAGATGTTACTGCTGGTTCTGTTGAAAAGAATGTTGTTGATACGGCTGATACTGAGACACCTGTTATTTCCCCTGCCACGACAAAGGATGCTGTGACAGATGCTCAAGCATCTTTGTCCCAAGCTAATGTGGAGGCTGAAGTGGTGGTTCCAAACATCTCTGATTCTGTGAGTGTCCCTGAGAATGATTCCTCAAAGTCTCAGGATGAAGACACTGAGACCTAAAATGCTGTGGATAATGCTGAGACTGACATTTTAGACCAAGCTGAAACTGTTGCTATTGAGGATGTTGTGCCTGAAGAAAGACCTCAGGAAAAGACTGGTGCTATTGGTGTTGCTCGTAGGACTAGGAGCAAATCTGCCAAGACTGTTACTACTGTTAGTGAATGTCACAAAGAAAGTAAGAAGAAAACTACAAATGCTGGGAAGAAGCCTATGTATGGTCCTCCCAAGGCTGGGAGCAAGAAAGTGGCTCAAAGTGATCAGAAGAAGAAGAGCCTCAAAAGGAAAGACCCTCCCTCTAGTGATTTTGAGTTTGAGGTTGCTGAGCTTGATGCTGCCACATCTGGTGGAGCTTCTAGGAAAACAATGAAGGGTATGAAGATCCCTCTAACTATCCCTCCAGCCCCTCTGGATAATGTCTCTTTTCATTTGGAAAGTGGGTCCTCTCGGTCGAAGTTTATATACCACAGAAGACTAGGTCTGGAAAGGAATCTGAAGGAAGATGTGTTCAAATGTAAAAAGCTGGTTGATGTGTTGGAGTATGCTGGGCTGATGAAGACTGTGAAAAATCTGGGTCCCTGTTATGATAAGCTGGTCAGGGAATTTCTGGTAAATGTTTCTGATGAATGTGATGATTCAAGGAATCCTGAGTATAGGCAAGTGTTTGTTCGTGGTAAATGTGTCAACTTCTCCCCTATGGTGGTCAACACATACCTTGAGAGATCTGTTGAGGAGACTCCTGAGCTGGAGGTAACTGAGGACACCATTTGCAAGGCCATCACAGGTAACAAGATTAAGCATTGCCTAAGCATTTGTCTTCTGCACAACTCTCTCCCATGTATGCTGCTCTGAACAAGATATGTGCTCAAAATTGGACTCCAACTACTCACTCCAATTCTGTTGCTTCTGGGTTGGCTAAGCTAATTTATGCTGTGGGTACCAAGACACCTTTTGATTATGGGCCTACATTTATTATCAAGTTTTGGAGCATGCTAAGTCTTTTGCCATCAAGTTTCCTATAGCATTTCCCACTCTCCTGTGTGGTATTATTCTTCAGCAACACCCAGATATTCTGATCAGTACTGATGAACCTTGCAAGAGGCCTGGTCCTATGGCTTTGGATTGTAGTTTGCTGTCTGAGGAACATGCTGCTGACTTAGCTGGTACTTCTGTCCGGACATCTAGTGTGCTCACTAGGAAGCAGATGATTGCAGATCTCACTGAGACTAGTGTGGCTCTTGGAGCTAGAAAGATGAAGATTGACAGGATTATTGCAGCTTTGAAGGCTGAATCTGAAGCTGAGGGTGAGCAGGATGAAGAAGAAGGAGGGAATAAGACTGTTGCTTCTGCTGGTGATATTGAGGATGACTCTGATGACTCTGATGATTTCTGATCTTGTTGTTTTGTTCTGTTCTCAATTGTTGTACTCTTTTTGCCTTTTTTGTTGACTGGGCTAGGCCCTGAATTTCTTATGCACCTTGTGTGCCCTTGGTCTGTAATATGCACAATAGGTGGTTTTTCTCTTATGAGTATGCTTGGATGTTATCTTATTTGTCAGAATTTGTGGCTAAAAAGGGGGAGTAGTTAGCATTGCATTAGCATATATCATTTTTTGCTGTTTATGTTTGCATGTGTTGAGGGGGAGTGTTGTATGTGTTGAGGGGGAGCACTGTTACATTGTGTTGAGGATGCGTATATGCATGTTTTTGAGGGGGAGCTGTTATTTTTTTGGTGTGTGGAAATTTATTTTTTCTCTGGTGTTGTTTTTCTCTCTTCTCTATGTGAATCCACTATATGAGAGTTTATTTCTCTCTGGTTGCTCCTATGGGGCTAGGTGTTTTGTCTTATCTGTTGCATGCCTCTGAGACTCCTTGCAAGTTATTTTTGTCCAAATTGCTCTCTTGGAAGTAGTCTCATTATATGCTATGATACTTTCTTTCTTTGTTGTGTGCCTATGTTGACTTGAAGGAAACTTATCTGTGTATCTCCCAAAGAGTTGGCTCTAGAGTGTTTTAGCCAAAAATTTGCCAAAGGGGGAGATTGTTGGGTTTTTGTAGATTGGCTACATTTTGCAAAAACATCTACTAGCCAGATGCTGGGACAGATGCGATAGCATATGGAACAGCATTATGTGACTTGTGCTTTTTCGCGCCAGCTAGCGCTTTATTTTTGTACGCAATCTTCCAAAGATTTGCCTGAAGATTTATTTTCCTCTAGCTTGATGATCAAGGCGCGTGTATCTGATGATGTGTAAAAGGCATTCTTGCCTTGGTATTTTTCCACAAGATATCGTTCTATATTTGGAAGGTTTTTTTATTATTTCTAGAAGATTTTTCAGCTGGACCGGACAATGTCCACGCTCTATTTTGAAGCCCAAACCCGTGCTATTTCAGTATTATATATTTGTGAAGACAAACCCTAATAGGGCAACTAAAAACCGTGTGTGTTAGCAAAGCGTGTGTTTAAGGTTTTTAGGGTTTATTTTGTTAATTGTGAGCCTTGCTTGTATCTTCCTGATTCAAGCTAAGGACTGAGTTTCTTTGAGTTGTAATTGTAAGCTGCTCCTAAGCTTTTAAGTACGGAGTGAGTATGTGTTATTAGAGTGTGTTTCTCTTGCTTGTCCGTTTGTGTGACTGATAACAATATTGTCTGTGCTGTTGGTAGGAATTGAGACGGGGTCTCATATCTAGGAGTTCCTAGATAGAGTTGACACTGGTAGGGTCTTGGTGCAAAGTCAAGTAGTGTGTCTGCGTTGGTCTTTTCACTAGAACTATAATAGTGGATTCATTCCTGGATTGGTATCCCCCAGAGTAGGAGAGTTGCTCCAAACTGGGTTAACAAACTCACTGTGTACTTTATCTTTCTGTTGTGTCTCTTTTATTTCTTGCTTTGTTACGCTGCGTTATTTTTATATTAGTTCTGCGTAGGACAAGTGCTCGGACAGTTGTGCCAACATTGAGCACAGCATCTGTCAGTCAGGTTGCCAGGAATTTCACAAACCACCTCCTTACTCTTGCACTCAAATGCACGGTGCCTAGCCTTCCCACACTTAAAACAAGTCACTGCAGTACCCTTGCAATCAGCAAAACGATGCCCAATTCCACTACACTTGTAGCATCTTACTTCTCCCCCACTTTGATTAGACCCACTAGTCGCATTCTTCTTCCCCTTATCAGCTTGAGCCCCGTAAGGTTTTCCACGATCCTGACCCTTACTCCTCTTGTCACTTGCACTCTTGTAGTAACTTGCTCTAGCCTGCCTTGTTATCCTTATCATAAATCCTACACTGTTAACCAACAACATAAACACTCGAATCTCATGAAATCCAATTAATTGCTTGATCTTCGGACACAAGCCACTTTCAAACTTCACACACTTAGCTGCCTCCGCTCCCACAACATTGTAATGCAGGCAAAAGCGAGAAAGCTCCTCAAACTTAGCGGCATAATCAGCCACAGACAAGTTCCCCTGCTTCAACTCAAGGAACTCAATCTCCTCACATCATCCGGAAAATACTTTACCAAGAACTTCTCCTTAAAGACTCCCCAAGTGATAGCAGCACCTCCAGCTTCCATCCTCTAACGAGTGTTCATCAATAGTTGCCACAGCCTTGAAGATCCTCTCAATCCCTTGCAGCCAAACTTGTGCACCTTCCGGGTCATACCTTCCCTTGAAAGTAGGCGGTTTGTTTCTCATGAACCTGTCCAAACGATGCTCATCTGCCCCTCCATTTTGATTATGTTGCCCCTGCAAAACTGCATTTGCATGAGCCAATGCTTGACCCATCGCGGTCATCACATTCGCAATCGCTATGTCGTTCCTTCTAGCCATCTAGTACTACACACATGAACCACCTAGTTAGAAAGAACAAGCATCGACAGTACTCATATACATGTTGCATGCAACAGAATAAAACAAAAGTTCTAGCCTGACTGTATCAACCTACTCTGATACCAAATTGTAACACCCTAAACCCCACATACTATTTTTAAATAATAATGCAACAAAATAATATAAAACATTTTAATGTGTTACTCTTCATCAATCAAAACAAAACCAAACTCCATCATATAACATCAAGTAGTAACGGAATAATCTCGACAACATAAGGTTAACACCAAATCTCAGAAGTACATCAACAAGAGAACTCAAAGGTTCTATAAATAAGTTTGGAAGACATAAAATAAATCTCAACAGTCCTAATCAGAGCAATACTATGCTAGACTTTAAAAGAAAGTGGTAAAGAATGAGTAGGCTCTAAAGCCATCCTTGGAAAACTCACATCAACTAATCTTCCTTGACCTGTAAGTTTACACCACAAGGGCGTAGGCGGAAACCCACAGAAAGGGTGAGAAATATTCAACACATGGAAAAATATGAACGCATGTATAGTTAAAGGATAAACAAAATATTTCAACTATACATTCAACAGATATTCATCATGAATAAGGAGCAAATCATACTCAACATATACACATATTTATATATACATATCTTAAAGTAACTAGTCTTAGCTAGCATCTCACGATTATATATTCATATCCAAGACAATTAAAGACATCCAAGTATACATAATTTGCACATTAGTATAGTAAACTTATCATCCAACATCACATATTCAATTAAACACATTTCCACATAACACATAGTCACATTCCACATCTTCAAATATCACATCATCACATAGTCAAATAAAACATCTTCCACATAGACTCACAGTGATGTATGCAATGCATCTAACTCGACTTTATATGCATGTGGTACCAAGTTTTGGATATCAGAGTTATGTTACTTAGTGATCCCACAACGTAAAATATTTGGATAGTGAGGTATATTACTGATTTCTACCACAGCGTCAAGATTCACAGTGTAAACTAGGACTGACCATGATTGCATGGACACCATATAAACACATCAACAATGCATAACCTGACTCGACAGTTACACATCAACAACATTGCCATATCCACATCATCATAAATATTCACAGCGTCATATCAACATCATCATATCACCATATAGTCATATAATCATTTCATTATATAACACATCAACACATCAACAATTTAAGACGTTGTCACATCAACATATAGTTGTATATCACTTCATTATATCATCATATCAATACATCATTATATAATCACTTCATCATATAATCATCTTCAATTATCACATCAATCTCACATCATTAAACAGTTCACAATTTACACTTAGTCTAATAATTCATCAATTACACTTCGTTTAATATCTCGTTAATTGACACAACACATCTTCATTTAATCACCAACATGCACATTTCTAATTTTCACATCTTACAACTATTCATCATATTTGCATCAATTCAATTCTTCATTTTAAGTCATACTGTATTACCATTACATTCCCCTACTCCTAATTAGTATACTTACATGACTTAATTTGTTGTTTATATCAAGCCTACAACAATTCTAGATGGCCAAGAGCGGGTAAAAATAGGGAGATATGAAGGAAATGGTTTCACAGCATCGTGTCACGATTATGTAAATCGTAACACGATTTTATAACCAGAAAATATTTTCCCACTGCCTACAAAATCGTGACACAGTTGTAAAAATTGTGACATAGTTGCAAAATGGTGACACGATTTGACAGCATCAGCAAACGCAAAAACAACTTTTCAAACGCAATTTTCACCATTCATCCAGAAACATTATCCATGACCATTACACTTTAATTAAGCACTTATAACACATCAAGACATCAATTATGCTTCTAAATCTCATGATCTCTACTCACTTTAACATAAAACTCAAAAACACAACATAACCACAATTAATTCATGGATTTAGCATATTAACATCATGGATTCACAAATAATCATATATCCATAATCACAACGACATACTAGATCATAATTTCATCATCAATTTATCAATAGAACATGAATTTAAGGAAAATCAAACACAATCCTTAATCTACCCATTTGCTCATAAATTCCCAAATGAGAATAAAACGCACACCCTTACCTCTTAACCTTCAATTCTAGCCTCCATTTAGCTTGGGTCACCCTCTCCTCTAAGCTTCCTTGAGCTCTCATCTTCTTTCTCTATCTTTCCTCTTTCTCCTCTTTGCCTCTACTCTTGCCTCTTTCTCAAAAGTGTGTGTTATGAGTCTAACCCTAATTCACCAACACGACAACCTATTTATATACTCTAGTTTTGGGCTTTGGTTCTCTCAACACTAAATGGACTTAGTTTCTATTCATTCTCCACAAATAAAACACTACTCATTTACTTCACTTAAACCCCCTATTTACTCATACACCTCTGTCATACCCCAATTTTTGACCTAAAATTTATTTATTTTTTTACTCATCTTTTTAGTTCGGAATTTTTCGTCGTCTCAGACGAAATTTCGACAGGGAGGTATTTTAAAATACCTCATTTTTTATTTTAAATTTCGTCCGAGTCTGTCTTTTAGTTTTTATTATTATTTCTATCTTTATTTTTTTTTCTTTTAAATATTTTATTTGTTATTTTATTTAACATTTTTATTATTTATTTTTCTCTTCCTTTCTTACCTTTTTAATCAGCTGACTTTTTTTATTTATTATTTTTATTTTGGAAGAAGACTTTTGTCATAAAATTAATGTGTTTTTATGTTGTCACTTATTTGTCTTTTATTGAGTTTTATTGTCATTATTTTGTCAACCAGTCATTTTATGAGCCATTTTATGAGCATTAGTGATGGTAATTGGCATGTTAAAAAGGGGATCAGTCAACACTAAAGGGGGAGCCGAATTGGAGAAAAAAAATTCCATCAGAGCCAAATTCATCAGAAACGCTACTCATCAAAAAAACCAAAAAACCATTCATGATAACCTCACATCACACACCTCTCCCCCTCTAACTCACGCCAACCTCCCTAAAAAACTCCCACCTCCACCACACTACAACCTTCACCACCCTACAACCTCCATCACGTAAATTACCTCAAACCCGTACACAACCACAACCACCGTACAAACCCAACCTCCCAAAAAGACACAACCCAACCGCACGACTCCCTCTCCAATCACGCCAAACCTGCACCCTCCTTTTCCCTTTTATTTATTTTTTTTATTTTTCTTATCATTCTTGCATTTTATCTTGTTAATATTTTTATTTATTTTCATGCATCTTATCTCGTTGCATTTATCTCATAGTACTTCATGCATTTTTTTTTCATTTTGTTATTTTTCCCTTTATTTCATGCATTTTTATTTTTCTTTCTAGCATATTTATTATTTGTAATTTTGTTTTTTTTTGTTCTTTCTTTTTGTTTATCATTTTGTTATTTTTATTCCATTTTATTAGAATGTATTTAGGTACAATGTAAATCATAAATGAGAATATGCACCGACACTCGCACTTTATTTATTCTGCTTTATGTCTTCGTTTATTTTTATTTATTTCGCTTCATATAAAAAAAAATACAAAAATATTAGGTTAGTTTAATTTTCAAAGGATTTCGTGGTGATCCAACGTCACCACGAAATTTCCTCGCTTTTATTTTTTAGTCTTAGTCCATATTCAAAAAAAACAAAAACATTCAAATAATCGAAATCACAAAAAAAATCTTTTCTTAACAAACCTTGATTTTCAATCAAGCGTCCGTTTTTTCCCTTTTATTTTCTTTAAATAACCATTAATCCATTTTAATAATATTTAAATTATTTTCATAATAAAAAACACAAACCAATCTCATTTTGCCACTTGGCTTTTATTTTATCTTTAAAACCTTTTTTTAAAAACTAATAAAAAACACAAAACAAATCAACCGTCATTTTTACCCCGAACTACGAGGTTTTGATCCCTCACGGGTACGTAGGCAAAGGACTTTGTCCTTCCAAATCATAAAAAATACGAAAAAAAACATTTTCTTTTCTCATTACTTTAATTCTGTCTCTCTAAAAAAAAAAAAAAGCAAGTTATAGCCAAAATAAATAAATAAAATCAAGAGGTTCTCGTAGAGTACTGCGAACGTTTAGGGTGCTAACACCTTCCCTAAACGTAACTAACCCCCGAACCCCTAATTTTTAAAAAATGTGGTAATTTAGAACTTTTTTCCACCTTTCATTTAAAAAAATTAAAAGTTCAGTCGTGAATTAAAATTAGTGAGTCAACGCTAATCAATAGCTTGACCTCCGAAAATCACTGCGACAGAAATGACGACTTCACTGGGGATTCCCTAAGAGGGTTGAGCCTAACTTGAATTTATTTAATTATTTTGTGCTATAACTTGCTTAAAACATAAAAAAGATGTAAATATGTGCCTATGTGTTTTTTTTCCTTTTACGTGAGTGGTGAGATAAGTCCTACACCCGGGCTTGAGAGAAACATAAGATAGGATGGTGGTATAATCAAAGTGTCATACCAGGAGTAGTCTTGGGCTTTGGCACATGTGATATAACCCCGCTCAATGGAGGTCTCTTAAAGGTAATACCATGTCGACATGAGTAGTCGTGTTTGACATTGTTATTTTTAAGTGACCTATGAAGTTGAGGACCTTTAGAGTTACCTTTAACCCATCTTGGCCTTTTAGGACGTAGTGCGGTGGCTAATCAAGAGTAGTCTTGAATTGGTTGATACGCGATACTACACTCAAACGAGACTTTCCTACGAACGTTGTTGGACCGGGAGTAGTCCCGTAATCCGACAATATTCGGAAGTGGTCGATGACTTTGGGAACTTGGTAGAACCCGTGATACAGGTACATTTGAAACCATAGTCCTTACCAAATGGCGTGTTTAGCCTTGACTCCAACATTATGAACTTAAACCTCACCATGTTTCCTCCGTTCTTTAGCATAACCATGCATGCATGCATTCATTCATAAACATTTTTTTCATCCAATTACCGAAGGACTTAAACAAATTTTTTTGTGAACATCATAGAGGAGCACTAGGAAGTACACCTTCAAAAGCCCTGATTTGTTGAATTTAAGGAAGCTAGGAGTCTTTAAAAAAAAAAATTTCCTGTTAAAATCTAGCTTCCACTAAAAAACTTTTGAAATGGTCCCTTGACTTGGTTTCTAAAAAAGGAACTATTTTGTAATGTCTTAATGATGTTTACAATTACTTCAACAAAGTCCTTCGATAACAAACCCTTCTTTTTTGCATAAGCATAATCATGCATCATACTGCATTCATAGTTTCCAAATCGAGTCTCATCCTTTGTTTCATCACAAAAAGGTCAATCAGCCGCAGTCAAAGAAAGTGGCCCGGCGCATTCATTACAAACCCACTTGCACCTACAACACTCGTGCAAACAAAAGAGAGAAAATGGGTATGGTCATGCAAACACAAGGAGGGGTTTGCCGCAATTGGGTCGCTGTTGACATTCCCTCAGTTAGTCATGGGTCCAAGTAATGTGTTTTCGTTGTCTTGTCTTTTCAAAAATCCTTTCGTTTCGCCCGATACGAAAGTGAAATCATGTAGGGCTCTACTTTTGTCTTCAAGTTACCACTATCAATGAAAATTGTCGTTTCTTTCGCGACTTTTATTTTTATTTTACTGCTTTTCTGGAAAATGGTAACACAAAAAACCCAAAAAAAATATATTTTTTATTTTCAATTAATTTCAAAAGGTCTGCATTTTTTACTCATTTTCTAAAATCAATCATCAATCATATGTAGACTGAACATCAATAAAACCGTTGAACACTGTAACCCTATTGTCTCTCCCAACTTTGATTTCCCTGTCTGCGAAGCTGAAGAGGAAGAGGACGAAAAGATTCCCGATGAGATCTCGCGGTTATTAGTATATGAAAGGATTAACTTGGGTTCAGGAGAACTGCCATTACAATATTCCTGGTCGAATCCCAGATGAACGGTGCCACTGAAGCTGAAAAAAAAAGAAACAAAAAAGAAAGAAAATACATCAAAAAGATGGTGCAGAAGATGGTAACCACTTACAAGGACTTGCATGGGATGTTATCGTATGCTTTACATGGATATCGTACTTCAGTGTGTACCTCAACAGGGGCAACCCCCTCTTCTTTAGTGTATGGCATGGAAGCAGTACTCCCTGTGGAGAGTGAGATTCCATCAATGAGAGTTTTAATGGAACCCAAGTTATCAGAGGCTGAATGATGTCAAAACAAATATGATCAGTTCAAACTTGATTGAAGAGAAACACATGAATGTTTTGTGTCACGGGCAGTTCCCGTGTGTTCCAAGAAGGAGGTCCTGCGCTCAAAAAGATTTTATCCTTTCAACCCGATTCCAGGGGCAAATGGACGCCTAATTATGAAGGCCCATATGTCGTCAAGAGAGCTTTTTCTGGTGGTGCAATGACTCTTACGACTATGGATGGTGATGAGCTTCCCCGTCCTGTGAACGCCGATGCAGTCAAGAAATACTTTGTCTAAAAATAAAAGAACAGCTCGGTAAGTCGAAAACCCGTAAGGGCGGCTTAGGCAAAAATGAGCGTCTCGATGGACTGAAAACCCGAAAGGGCGGTCCAGGAAAAAATTAGAGACATGAAATAGAAAATAATTATCCTGATAGATCGAAAACCTGAAAGGGCGGTCTATGCAAAAGTTAAGGATCAAAAGACAAAGTAACTGCATCAGGTTGGCCATGACTCACTTGGGGCACATTAGCGGTCAAAGATACTCTCAATCTGAGGCATCTAAACGGTGGAATTCAAAGTTTGTTAGGGAGAATAGCGGTTATTTGTATTCAATGTACCTTCCCCATATATTTACCATTTTCCAAACTTTGTGAGATCCGTGGAGCCACGCCATTGGCGGGTCACCACTCTGTTGAATAAATTTGAGCCTGTGCTTTTTATTTGGAATTCCCATTTAATCTGTTTATAAAATTTCTTCTATTTTTGATGGTAGTACTTGAAGCAAAATATTTTTCAAAAAAATCATAAATCTTTTTTTGTTGGAAAACATAAATAACAAACACATTCTCTCTGAACACATGAATAAGTGAAATGTGCGTCAACAGTTATCCTGAGAACGGACAAACTCTGCAGGTTAAACATGGTCAATTGCTTGAAAAAAAGAAAGAAGAAAAAAGAAAAGAGCTCGGTAAGTCGAAAACCCGAAAGGGCGGCTTAGGCAAAAATGAGCGTCCCGGTGGGTCGAAAACCTGAAAAGGCGGTCCAGGCAAAAATTAGGGGCATACAAAAAGAATATATTCCCGGTGGACTGAAAACCCGAAAGGGCGGTCCAGGCAAAAGTTAGGGATTCAAAAAGAAGAAAAACAACAAAAGAAAAGCATGACCATAGAAACACCGGTTCTTCTGCCAGGTCTATGGATTAGCACGATTCCCCCAGGAAGTGTTTGCTCCCCACCGGTTGTTGCATACATCGGGCTTTACCCCGTCAATGTCTTGATATGCCCCCAATGGCATCATCCCCAATGAAGATTGCTGAGTGTTTGTACTGCGTCGTCGGTCCACTTTCCATCTTACCGGTCCAGTCTTGTCTCATCAAATTCATCGGTCATACCATCATACAAGTCAATCCTCCATACAGTCATACAAGTCGTATTGTCTTACATACATTCATACATTCATGCATATACACATTCATGCATACACAACATGCACGTAACATCATTCAATACATGGTTGCATTAACCACCCTGAGTCTTGTTTTTCACATCAATCGGTCATGAACAGTTTCTAACTCTCTTTGTCCCCAAGTGTCATCCCCAGTGTGTCTGGTCCAAAGATGTCACCCTCTTTTCGCCAAGTGACAGTTCTTTAACGAACAGTTTGTGCGTACCTTTTACTATCATGTCGTCAGTGGCAAGTTCGGCTACATCCCGAGCAGCTGACATTTACCTTTTCATCTATCATGTCGTCAGTGGCAAGTTCGGCTACATCCCGAGCAGCTGGCATTTTATCATCTATCATGTCGTTAGTGGCAAGTTCGGCTACATCCCGAGCAGCTGGCATTTTATCATCTATCATGTCGTCAGTGGCAAGTTCGGCTACATCCCGAGCAGCTGGCATTTTATCATCTATCATGTCGTCAGTGGCAAGTTCGGCTACATCCCGAGCAGCTGGCATTTTATCATCTATCATGTCGTCAGTGGCAAGTTCGGCTACATCCCGAGCAGCTGGCATTTTATCATCTATCATGTCGTCAGTGGCAAGTTTGGCTACATCCCGAGCAGCTGGCATTTTATCATCTATCATGTCGTCAGTGGCAAGTTCGGCTACATCCCGAGCAGCTGGCATTTTATCATCTATCATGTCGTCAGTGGCAAGTTCGGCTACATCCCGAGCAGCTGGCATTTTATCATCTATCATGTCGTCAGTGGCAAGTTCGGCTACATCCCGAGCAGCTGGCATTTTATCATCTATCATGTCGTCAGTGGCAAGTTCGGCTACATCCCGAGCAGCTGGCATTTTATCTCTTATCATGTCGTCAGTGGCAAGTTCGGCTACATCCCGAGCAGCTGGCATTTTATCATCTATCATGTCGTCAGTGGCAAGTTCGGCTACATCCCGAGCAGCTGGCATTTTATCTCTTATCATGTCGTCAGTGGCAAGTTCGGCTACATCCCGAGCAGCTGGCATTTTTTTCTTTTATCCTGTCGTCAGTAGCAAGTTCGGCTACATCCCGAGCAGCTGACATTTTATCTCTTACCTCCTTTAAGCTACCCTCACAATGGTAGTAGGTAAAATTTTGTCATCTGTCTTCCTTAAGCTATCCATACAACGATAGTAGACGGTGTCTCCTTGTTATATTACCTCTTTTAAGCTATCAATACACGATAGTAGGTAATACGTGTCACCTCCTTTAAGCTATCCATACAACGATAGTAGACGGTGTCTCCTTTTATATTACCTCTTTTAAGCTATCAATACAGGATAGTAGGTAATACATGTCATCTGTCTTCCTTAAGCTATCCATACAACGATAGTAGACGGTGTCTCCTTTTATATTACCTCTATTAAGCTATCAAAACACGATAGTAGGTAATACGTATCATCTGTCTTCTTTAAGCTGTCATCTTTGTTGATAGTAGACAACTCCTTCCCCAGTGAAACTGTGTTATCCCCCAGTGGAGTCGGGTCCCTTGCTTTAACAAACTCGGGTGTCCTTTTGTTTTGTTTTACCCCCAGTCGGGTCAGCTTCGCCGTCTTGCATTTGCATTTGCATCACGAGCATCTCACATTTTTTCTTTTAGGTCCAAAATTGGCGTACTCTGTATTTAAGTCCCTTCGACCCGTCGAATCCAAGATTTTATCTTCAAATCTCCGGACGAAGAGACTTAAATAGGGGCATCTGTCATACCCCAATTTTTGACCTAAAATTTATTTATTTTTTTACTCATCTTTTTAGTTCGGAATTTTTCGTCGTCTCAGACGAAATTTCGACAGGGAGGTATTTTAAAATACCTCATTTTTTATTTTAAATTTCGTCCGAGTCTGTCTTTTAGTTTTTATTATTATTTCTATCTTTATTTTTTTTTCTTTTAAATATTTTATTTGTTATTTTATTTAACATTTTTATTATTTATTTTTCTCTTCCTTTCTTACCTTTTTAATCAGCTGACTTTTTTATTTATTATTTTTATTTTGGAAGAAGACTTTTGTCATAAAATTAATGTGTTTTTATGTTGTCACTTATTTGTCTTTTATTGAGTTTTATTGTCATTATTTTGTCAACCAGTCATTTTATGAGCCATTTTATGAGCATTAGTGATGGTAATTGGCATGTTAAAAAGGGGATCAGTCAACACTAAAGGGGGAGCCGAATTGGAGAAAAAAAATTCCATCAGAGCCAAATTCATCAGAAACGCTACTCATCAAAAAAACCAAAAAACCATTCATGATAACCTCACATCACACACCTCTCCCCCTCTAACTCACGCCAACCTCCCTAAAAAACTCCCACCTCCACCACACTACAACCTTCACCACCCTACAACCTCCATCACGTAAATTACCTCAAACCCGTACACAACCACAACCACCGTACAAACCCAACCTCCCAAAAAGACACAACCCAACCGCACGACTCCCTCTCCAATCACGCCAAACCTGCACCCTCCTTTTCCCTTTTATTTATTTTTTTTTATTTTTCTTATCATTCTTGCATTTTATCTTGTTAATATTTTTATTTATTTTCATGCATCTTATCTCGTTGCATTTATCTCATAGTACTTCATGCATTTTTTTTTCATTTTGTTATTTTTCCCTTTATTTCATGCATTTTTATTTTTCTTTCTAGCATATTTATTATTTGTAATTTTGTTTTTTTTTGTTCTTTCTTTTTGTTTATCATTTTGTTATTTTTATTCCATTTTATTAGAATGTATTTAGGTACAATGTAAATCATAAATGAGAATATGCACCGACACTCGCACTTTATTTATTCTGCTTTATGTCTTCGTTTATTTTTATTTATTTCGCTTCATATAAAAAAAAATACAAAAATATTAGGTTAGTTTAATTTTCAAAGGATTTCGTGGTGATCCAACGTCACCACGAAATTTCCTCGCTTTTATTTTTTAGTCTTAGTCCATATTCAAAAAAAACAAAAACATTCAAATAATCGAAATCACAAAAAAAATCTTTTCTTAACAAACCTTGATTTTCAATCAAGCGTCCGTTTTTTCCCTTTTATTTTCTTTAAATAACCATTAATCCATTTTAATAATATTTAAATTATTTTCATAATAAAAAACACAAACCAATCTCATTTTGCCACTTGGCTTTTATTTTATCTTTAAAACCTTTTTTTAAAAACTAATAAAAAACACAAAACAAATCAACCGTCATTTTTACCCCGAACTACGAGGTTTTGATCCCTCACGGGTACGTAGGCAAAGGACTTTGTCCTTCCAAATCATAAAAAATACAAAAAAAAACATTTTCTTTTCTCATTACTTTAATTCTGTCTCTCTAAAAAAAAAAAAGCAAGTTATAGCCAAAATAAATAAATAAAATCAAGAGGTTCTCGTAGAGTACTGCGAACGTTTAGGGTGCTAACACCTTCCCTAAACGTAACTAACCCCCGAACCCCTAATTTTTAAAAAATGTGGTAATTTAGAACTTTTTTCCACCTTTCATTTAAAAAAATTAAAAGTTCAGTCGTGAATTAAAATTAGTGAGTCAACGCTAATCAATAGCTTGACCTCCGAAAATCACTGCGACAACCTCTATATCCTCAATTTCTCAAAAATACCCTTCACTCCAATTTTTCTAATAAATCAATTAACCCATCAATTCAACCACATTATAAATTAATAACAAATAAATAAAATAGTATTAATAAACTAATAATAAAAATCGGGCTGTTACACGATTCGGTCCACCACGAGATGAAAGTTGTCGTAGAGCCATGGTCCAACATGAAGGATGTTCACAATATCCATCTTGTGGTGAAATTGAAACAGATAACGGTCATCCTCCGCAGGCAGAATCGTAACACGCTTTCCCGGTTTCCATGTGCTAGCCATTCGTTTGCTAAAGCATGCAAACTTGATATGCCTATCTGCTAATAATAGGCCAATAAGACAGTGTTCCAAGATTTGGGAGGTTTCCGGGTTAGCAGCAAAATTGAGGGTTAAACCCTCATCAGCTAGAGTGAGGCCTTCAAGGTTCTGGGCGGAAGGATCCATTGTTTTTATGAATGGCATGGAAGAGATGAAGAAAATTAGGGTTGAAAGGACAAGGAAATCAGATCGCATGAATAGCAGAAAAACAAGGGTTAGGGTTTTTGATGTGATGAAAAAACTCCCCATAGAGGTTGCTATATATATTGTTGAAGAGAAACATCTAAATCATATGATCAGATGGATATCACGCTCTCACGAGGAAAATCCAGCCCAAGTTGAAGCGGCGGCCCAAGGATGGATTGCAGCGGAACCCTAATGCACCGAAACCCTATGAGAGAAAGCAACTTTAGTTCATTTTTTTTTCCTATTATAACAAAAAAATTTAGTACTCGTTAAATTAAAATTTGCATGTTTTGGTCTTTATAAAAAAAAAATATTCAGCATACAACTTTAATTCCTGTTAAATGAAAATTTGTTTAATTATGCTTAAACTTCTAAATTTTTGAATGATTCTGTATAGACATGTTAAGAACATTATAAGAAACACTTTTATAAAAAAATATTTTTTTTTAACATGTAATGAATTAAAATATGAATTTTTTAAAATGCCAAAATTTCGATATTAAAGTAATGAAAAATTCATTAAAAATGAAGATGAATCTTGTGTTTACAAAAAGGTCAGTGGAAGCATAGTTGTATTCCTGATATTATATGTAGATGACATATTACTTATAGGAAATGATATCCCTACCTTGCAGCAAGTTAAGACTTGACTAGGGAAATGCATTTCTAGGAAGGATCAGGGGAAAGCATCTTATATATTAGGAATAAGAATCTATAGAGATAGATCACAAAAACTGCTTGGTCAAAGTTAGAGTACATACATAGATAAAGTGTTGAGACACTTTAGTATGCAAGATTCCAAGATTCATACCTATGCAACATGGCTTGTGTCTTTCAAAGACTCAATCCCCTTCATCTAAGGAAGAAATGGATCACATGAATAAGATCACATATGCATCAGCTATAAGATCTATCATGTATGCCATGATGTGTATTCGACAAGAATTCTCATATGCCTTAAGCGCAACAAATACATACTAGTCTGATCCTTGTGAAGCTCATTGGATTGGTTTCAAGAACATCCTTAAGTACTTGAGAAGGATTAACGATTCAATCTTTATATATGGAGGTCAGGAAGAGCTCGTTGTAATTGGTTACACCGATGCTACCTTTCAGACAGATAGAGATGATTTCAAATTGCAATCTGTGTTTTGCATAAATGATAGCGCTGTGAGCTAGAAGAGTTCAAAGCAGGATACAATTGTTGATTCTAAAACTGAAGCTGAGTATATTATTGCCTTAAATGCAACAAACTAAGGACCCTAGCATTGTGGATCTTACTGATCTCTATTGTGATAACAATGGTGTCATTGCACAAACTAAGGAGCCTAGATCTCACCAAAAGTCCAAACATATATTGCACAAACTAAGCAGCACTCAAATGGTTTTATAAATATAACCCATGTGTTAAAGCAAGCATATATTGAAAAACTTGATACCACATTCATAGACCTTAAATTTCTAAAACCCTAAAACTGCTCCCTCTCTCTTAGCTTTCATCTCGTAGGAGCTAGCACTGTGAGTGAAGGACATGTTCGTGTGGACTGAGTAGAGGCGCTGCCGATCGAGTGGTTATTGTGATCGTCTAGATATTTGACATAAAAGGAACTCCACTGCAAAAGGTAATACTTCGATCCTTGATCATGTTCATTCGTAAGGATCCAATAGAAGGGAAATTTTTTATTGTTTTATCTGTTGTGTATATTATGTTTTGTTATACGATTTCCCTTGAGCTTGTCCCACAAGTCATTGACTAGATGCCTAACTAATTAACTACCTTTCTGTTAATCAGTTATACAATTTAGGTCGTTAGGTCGGTGAATAATAAAGTTTTAGTTCATAAGCTTCTTCTTCCACATGAGTTCTGTATGTTGCAAGCTTTCTTTTTTATTCATGGAGTTTGAGATTAATACTCCATGATATCAGTCGCAATTAATCTCTCAATCTCCTTCTTTGGGATTCATAATTTTTTTTTGCGCTCACTCGTTTCTCACCAATCTCAATCTTTGCTGTGATTTATTCGTCTGTTTTCTTTAATTTTCCATTGATTCTTGCAATCAATCTCTATTTTCATTGTTGTGCGCACCTCGTTTAAAAAAACGCGCAAATCCTCCAAGGTCGTCCTCGAACGCTCGGAGGGCCTTTGTGAAGTCGCCACCAAAGTTTTTGTGTAAAGGGAACGTTGATAAACCCTTAAGTTTTTTTTTGTTTAAAGGGAAACGATAATAAAACCCTTTGACGATGAGGAAAGGATGGTCATCGCAACCATTGTCGGGTTCGGGAGTCGATTACGCAAGGGGAAGGTATTAGCACCCCTCACGTCCGTTGTACTCAACGGGAACCTTCTATTTGGCTAAAGCTTAAATTGTTTTTAAATGTTTTGCGCGCATGCTTATCTATGTCAAAATATAATAAAAGGGGGGGGGGGGGGGGGGGGGGAAGAGATAAAAACAAACGAAAGAGAAAAAAAGAAAGTTTTTATTATTGCGCTTGACAAGATGTCGATCTTGCTCCTACGTATCTCCCGGTAGTCGGAGAATTCAAAGCGTACGTAGTTCTTTGGTAGAAAAACGTACATATGTTGGTTAATTTTAAATGGACGATGTTTTAACCGAATACTTGCGATTAAAACGTAGCTTGTATGCTCGCGCTCGGGAGACTTATTAAGCGTATAGCTTGTATGCTCACGCTTGGGAGACTTATTATGCGTTTGTTCACGAATCGCACTAGAATTGTTAAAAGGTACGTCCGTTAGGGTAAAAGGGTTCGAATTGGTCGCTATGGGACCAAGAGAGGTGCAATGGACTCAAACGAGTCAAACATTGACCGAGGGGACTCCAACGAGTCGGGCGATTGTTCGATTGATCCACTGAGATCAAGAACAGGTACAATGGACTCGGATGAGTCGAACATTGACCGAGCGACTCAAACAAGTCGAGGGATCGAATCTAATGGCCACGGGGGACCAAAAGGTTCGGATTGACCACAAGGGGCCAAGATTTTGGTTTGGTTATGGTTGGATACGTTTGAAAAAGGAATGACGATTGTCCGAACGACGAGACATACGTCACGCATTCGTACAATCGGGGCGATGGAGAGACATACGTCACACCATCCCTTTTTCATTCAAGTTTTTGGGTAGAATTCTTTTAGAAATCCCAAGGTATATCAAAACATTTGGTTTGAAACCCAAAGTGGAAAGATTTAGCAATTTTGCTAGAAAACACACAAGTTCGGCTCGTTTTGCGAATTGTTTTGAAAAGCGAACAAATTTGGCGTATGTTCATGCTTGAGTTTTGAAAATCATGAACAATGTTTATTGTTCAAGTTTAGATTGAAATGATGAACATAGCTGGTTTGTTCATATGGTTTTGAAAGTTTGGGAACATAACTTGTTTTACAAGTTATCCACAAAATGTCATACGAACTTGTGAATTTGTCAAAATTGTGCAAAATCCTTGTTATGGTTTGAAAAACATGGGTTTAAAAACTCTTAGGTTCTGAGCTCTTGGGCTAGAACCTCAAAAATTGGCCATTTGGACACCTAAACTCAGATTCTGAGTTATGTCATGGTCGCTCTGCGACCATGACTTCGCACTGCGAAGTATGCGAATTTTTGAGTTCAGAAGCTGTTTCTGAACTTTTGTTCAGAAACAACTTCTGAACACACTCAGGACCTTTTAGGTAGGTGAAAAGCTTTGAGTTTTTGGGATGAAAAGGACTGGACAAACCAGTTTTGATGTTTTGAAAACCTTGGGATTTCTTTGAAATTCAAAAGGGGTTTTTTAGAACCAAAAGGTTTTGGACCAAAATTGAGATGCAAACACAATTGAAAATGCAAAACAAAAGCTTGGAAACTTACAGAGATCCTTAGCAAAGCTCCAGCTGCAATGGATTTGAATTGGTTGAAGGTTCTTGCAAAAGTTTTGGGTATTTGGTGATGGTTTTGAACTTTGTGAGGCTTTGTGTTTGGATTGTTTTTTTTCTGGTTGTTTGTGAGTGTTTGTAAGCTGGAATGAGTAGTGTATATTGCTCTTGAATGCTGGTTATCAGAAGTGCTTGGAACCTTGGGCATTGCCTTCTATTTATAGGCCAAAACCAAATCAATTTCATCATTAGAAATCCCCAAAATCCAGCTGATTTGTGGGCTAGGATCAGGCTGAATACCTTTGCATTAAATGCTAATGGATAGAGGCAACCTTGCCTTGTGCCAAGGGTCAAGACTCAGCCTGATTTCAGCCACAAATTCAAAGATTTTGGATAGCAATGATGATGAAATAAGGCTGAATTGCAATTGGCCAAGCTTGGGGATCAATCCTTGCAATCTCAATGGTTGATCAATAAAAACGTGCACTGTGATGTGCAGAGATTGGGGGATGCAAAAGGCTATAATTGGCTGGTGTGAGAGGGTGAAAAGCTGCTGCAAAACAGGGTAGGCACTCATGGTTTTTTCAAGTGAAAAATCCAGCTGGTTTGACTGGTTTTGGGGGAGCAAGCAGGAGAAAAGTCATCAAGCAGGTGGCTGGCAACCTTGGGGTGGTTAACAGGTCACTTGGGAGGGACAAGAGCTGCCCAAGGGCAAGCCCACTTGCTTGTCACATGCTAGGTTGGAAGAAAAAGCTTCCAACCTTGGCATTAATGGCAAGTCTCTCATTTCTGGTTTTGCTTGGCCCAAATAGCCATGAATGCTGATTAAAATAAATATGGAAATGATATGCAACAAAATCTGGAATTAAATCAAAAACACCAAAAATCTGCAGAAAAAACGCAGACTTCGCAGTGCGAAGGGAGCTTCGCAGTGCGAAGTCATCATTTTTGAAATGTTGACTTTTCTGTTGACTTTGACTTTTTCTCCCTCTTTGATTTTTTTTTTATTTTTGTTTTAAAAGGCTTAGGACAAAATTGGGGTACTACAGCTGCCCCTACTTAATTGTGTCTTCGCATAGAGTGCGTGAGTGCCGAGGGCATCTCATGAACTCTTTGCGAAGATCAATTAAGTAAAAGAAGGACCCGAATTTTGTCCTTCGCGAAATGAAAAGATTGCAGTAAAAGTAAAATATGCACATGCAATGATTTTTAAAGAGTTGATCATATCCAGCCGCTAACACTGGAGGTAGATCCACTGGGGATGAAGGTAATCGTATCCAGCCGCTTACACTGAAGGTAGATTCCTGAGGATGGGTGTGATCTTATCTAGCCGCTTACACTAGAGGTCGATACACTGAGGGAGGTGATCTTATCTAGCCGCTTACACTAGAGGTCGATACCTAAGCTAGGTAATCTTATCCAGCCGCTTACACTGAAGGTCGATTCCTAACGAGTATGTGATCTTATTCAGCCGCTAACACTGAAGGTCGATACACTGAGGGAGGTGATCTTATCTAGCCGCTTACACTAGAGGTCGATACCTAAGCTAGGTAATCTTATTCAGCCGCTTACACTGAAGGTCGATTCCTAACGAGTAAGTGATCTTATTCAGCCGCTAACACTGAAGGTCGATACACTGAGTGAAGTGATCTTATCTAGCCGCTTACACTAGAGGTCGATACCTAAGCTAGGTAATCTTATTCAGCCGCTTACACTGAAGGTCGATTCCTAACGAGTAAGTGATCTTATTCAGCCGCTAACACTGAAGGTCGATACACTGAGTGAGGTGATCTTATCTAGCCGCTTACACTAGAGGTTGATACCTAAGCTAGGTAATCTTATTCAACCGCTTACACTGAAGGTCGATTCCTAACGAGTATGTGATCTTATTCAGCCGTTAACACTGAAGGTCGAACACTGGGGGAGGTGATCTTATCTAGCCGCTTACACTAGAGGTCGATACCTAAGCTAGGTAATCTTATTCAGCCGCTTACACTGAAGGTCGATTCCTAACGAGAAATGGTCTTACCCTAAATAGGTGCCCCTGGTTGAACCGGAAAACATGATTGTATGATGCATGTTATGCAGTATGATATGCAGTGTGATATGCAATGCAATATGATATGAGATAGACTCAAACAAAGATTCCTGCTGGGGAATGGTAGACAGTTGGTGAAGGAGGTTCACTGGGGAATGCTTACTTAACTGTTGATGGATGCTGGTGAATATGTGATATTCACTGGAGAATCTTTGTTGAGGATGCATGACATGATTTATGAAATGCGTGTGTATGAATGATTTGTATATGCATGCATGAATGAAATTGACATGATGCATGAATTATGTTATGCATGATATGTGGGATGCTGGTTGGGTGCCGAGCGAGGTCGGTCTTGGTTGTGGTTGCGCCAATGATGATTGGACCTTCTTTGGTTTTTTTTTTTGGTTGGTTGGTTTGGAAGGACAGGGTGCGTACTGGGGAATTTTGTTCCTCTTATCCCTTGGGCTTTTGCGCTCCGCGTGCCGTGAGCTACACACTTGCCTTTGCTAAAGAGCATAAGTCCTTTGGTGCAATATTTGGTGGGGATTACCGCAATTCCTTCGAAATTTACACAAATTCAAATGAAACAACGCTTGTTTGTTTTTTTTTCCTTTTTGGAAGAAATTTCTTTTGTTTATTTCCCATGTTTTAATGCATTTTTATCATGAATAAAACAAAATTTTATGCGCCACTGAGAACACAAAATAACAAAAGGAAATTTATTCAATGCAGATTTGACTTCTTGAATGGGTAAAAAATACACAAAGTGAGAAGTGAGATAGAGAAAGACAAGAAAGAAAAAGCAAAAAGAAAATTGTTGGTTTTGGCACAACACATGCTATTTCCTTATGACTTCGAGATTTTCGTTTTTTTGGAAGATGCTGACGAGACCGATTCTTCTCCTCTTGAATCTTGTCCGGAGCTTGGATGTTGCAGTCATTGCCTTTCTTCTTTTGTTAACCCCTAACTTTTGCCTGGACCGCTCTTTCGAGTTTTCAATCCACCGGGGTATATTTCCTTTTTTGATGTCCTTAATTTTTGCCTAGACCGCCTTTTCAGGTTTTCGATCTAGCAGGACGCTCTCTATTGCCTAAACCGCCCTTTCAGGTTTTCGATTTAGCGAGCTCTTTTTTTTTCTTTTCTCTCTCTTTTTTTTTAGGCATAATACTTCTTGACTGCATCGGAGTTTATTGAGAGTGGGAACTCTTCTCCGTCCATAGTGGTGATGATCAGGGCTCCGCCTGAGAAAGCTTTCTTTACCACGTACGGCCCGTCATAGCTAGGAGTCCACTTCCCTCGGGGATCTTTGTGGATAGGTAATATCTTCTTGAGCACTAGGTCTCCTTCTTTGAATTCTCGAGGACGGACCTTCTTGTCGAATGCTCTCTTGAGTCTCCTTTGATAGAGTTGTCCGTGACATATTGCCGTCAGACGCTTTTCCTCTATGAGATTCAGTTGGTCGAACCTTGTTTGGACCCATTCAGCCTTTTCTAGCTTGGTTTCCATCAAGACCCTTAACGAAGGAATTTCCACTTCTACGGGAAGCACAGCTTCCATGCCGTATACTAAGGAGAAAGGGGTTGCCCCAGTTGAAGTACGAATGGCTGTTCTGTAGCCATGTAGCGCAAAGGGAAGCATCTCATGCCAATCCTTATAGGTTGCTACCATCTTTTGGATGATCTTCTTTATGTTCTTATTGGCTGCTTCTACCGCACCGTTCATCTTTGGTCGGTAAGGGGAGGAATTATGGTGCTCAATCTTGAAATCTTTGCACAACTCCTTCATTGTCTTGTTGTTCAGGTTTGCCCCATTATCGGTTATGATTTTGTGGGGAGTGCCATAACGGCAAATGATTTCCTTCTTGATGAATCGGGCTACCACTTGTTTGGTTACGTTTGCATACGAAGCTGCTTCTACCCATTTGGTGAAGTAGTCGATAGCAACAAGGATGAAGCGATGTCCATTCGACGCTTTGGGCTCGATCATTCCAATCATGTCTATGCCCCACATTGAGAATGGCCAAGGTGAAGTCATGACGTTCAGTGGAGTTGGTGGCACATGCACCTTGTCGGCGTAAATCTGGCACTTATGACAAGTCTTGGCATAGTGGAAACAGTCAGCTTCCATGGTTAGCCAATAATAGCCCGCCCTTAGGATTTTCTTTGCCATTGCATGCCCATTGGCATGGGTTCCAAGGGATCCTTCGTGGATTTCTTTGATGAGCATGTCCGCTTCGTGTTTATCCACACATCTGAGCAGGACCATGTCGTAGTTTCTTTTGTAGAGGGTATTTCCACTGAGGAAGAACTGGGATGCCAATCTCCTGAGGGTTCTCTTGTCGGTGTGTAAGACATTTTCTGGATACTCTTGCTCTTCGAGATATCGCTTGATGTCGTAGAACCAAGGTTTGTCGACAAGTCCCTCTTCGACTGATGCACATACAACTGGTTTGTCTCTACGATCCATTCTTATGATTGGTGCTTCATTGTAGAAATTTACTTGGTACATTGATGATAATGTAGCCAAAGCATCCGCCACCTGGTTTTCTTCTCGAGGTATGTGATGGAAGTTGATTTCATCAAAATGCTCAATCAACTCTACAACCCGGGCTCGGTAGGGAATTAAATTGGGATGTTTTGTTTCCCATTCTCCTTTGACTTGATAGATGACTAAGGCTGAGTCACCGTATACTTCAAGGTTTTTGATCCTTAGATCAATTGCTGCTTCGAGGCCTAGGATACATGCTTCATATTCTGCCATGTTATTGGTGCAGTCAAAGCATAACCTTGCTGTGAAGGGTTGGTATCCATTTCTTGGGGAGATTAAAATTGCTCTGATCCCGTGCCCCATGGCATTTGAGGCGCCGTCGAAAGCGAGCTTCCATCGAGCTCTCGGTTCTGGCCCTTCATCATCGCTTGTGACCTTTTCGTCATTCAAAGCTACGACATCTTCGTCCGGGAAGTCGAATTGTATGGACTGATAATCCTCCAATGGTTGGTGAGCAAGGTGCTCGGATAAAATACTCCCTTTGATGGCTTTTTGAGCAACATATTGGATGTCGTACTCAGACAGCAGCATTTGCCAACGGGCTATCTTCCCTGTGAGGGCAGGTTTTTCGAAGATGTACTTGATGGGATCCATATTCGATATCAACCAAGTTGTATGGGTCAACATGTATTGCCTTAGGCGTCGAGCAGCCCATGCTAAAGCGCAGCAAGTCTTTTCAAGTGAAGTATACCTTGTTTCACAGTCGGTAAACTTCTTGCTTAGGTAGTAGATTGCGTGCTCTTTTCTTCCCGTTTCATCTTGTTGTCCTAACACACAACCCATTGATCCTTCAAGTACGGTTAGGTATAAGATGAGGGGTTTACCCGGAACCGGAGGTATTAAAATTGGTGGTTCTTGCAGGTATTGTTTGATCTTGTCAAACGCCTCTTGGCAATCCTCATTCCAATGAACGGCTTGGTTTTTCCTTAGCAGTTTGAAGATTGGTTCGCAGGTAGCTGTCATGTGTGAGATGAACCTAGCGATGTAGTTCAATCTTCCTAAGAAACCCCGGACTTCTTTCTCGGTATTTGGCACTGGCATTTCTTGGATGGCCTTTACCTTATCGGGATCCACCTCGATACCTCTTTGGCTGACGATGAAGCCCAATAACTTTCCGGATCTAACGCCAAATGTGCACTTGTTAGGATTTAAGCGCAGCTTGAACTTTCTCAGACGTTCAAAAAGCTTTTGTAGATGGACTAGATGATCCTCCTCCGTTTGGGATTTGGCAATCATGTCGTCGACGTAGACCTCAATTTCCTTATGGATCATGTCATGGAAAAGAGTCACCATTGCTCTTTGGTATGTTGCCTCGGCATTTGTTAATCCGAAAGGCATTACCTTATAGCAGAATGTCCCCCACGGGGTAATGAATGTGGTTTTCTCCATATCCTCTGGAGCCATCTTGATTTGGTTATATCCCGAGAAGCCATCCATAAACGAAAAGACTGAGAATTGGGCTGTGTTGTCCACCAATATGTCGATGTGTGGTAGCGGGAAATCATCCTTTGGGCTTGCTCTATTCAAGTCCCGATAATCTACACACATTCTGACTTTGCCATCCTTCTTCGGAACTGGCACAATGTTGGCAACCCATGTTGGATACTTGGTTACGGCTAAGAAGCCGGCATCGAATTGCTTTTTGACCTCCTCTCTGATCTTGAGAGCCATATCAGGTCGAGTTCTTCTCAATTTCTGCTTCACTGGCGGGCATTCCGGCTTGAGTGGCAGCTTGTGTACGACGATGTTAGGGTCTGTTGAGTATTCTGGTGTTGGCTGCATTGTTTGGCAAAACCAAGGTATTGAATAGAAGCATCTCCATATGTAGAACATTTCTTCAGTTGGAAGTTTTTAATTTTGAAGCCATTCAGAAGCTGAAAATGCCATTAGAAGCTGAATGCATCAGAAGCACTATAGCACTTCAGAAGCTGATTTCAGAGTCTGATGCCAGCGTTGACTTTGGTTGACTTCATCAGAAGCTGCTTATTTTCTAGTTATTCTTGCGCAAATCTTGGGGAGATTTAACAAGAATATATCTTTGCATATTGCTTCTAGAATGCTGGTTGATTTGGAGAAGATTTAATGAAGATTTGGTTTGTTTTTATGAAACACGTATTTTTCTGCAGAATCTTCTTAAAGATTATTTTCTGGTTTATTTCTTTTCTTATTGGACCAATCATAATTCAGAAACAAATCAAGTTGGAAGATTGGATTGGGTTTTATGCTGCTGAAGGCTATATAAGGAGAGCTTTGCTGCTATTCAAGAGACACGAATTAAGAGAGTAAAAAATCAGATAATTGAGTCTGTGTTAGTTTTAAGCTTGTTAGCTTTGTTTTGTGCACCACTCATATGTTTTGAGTTGGTTTAGGGTTAATTGAGTTGTAATTCATTCAAAACCTGTAGGTACGAATGAAGTTTGTTTATTGAAGTGAGTTCTTCAGAAACTGGGTAGTTTTTGTTTAAGAACTGGGTTTAGTTCAAGTTGTTCAAGTAACTGGGCTGTTGCTTGAATAGGAAGTTAGTGGACTCTAATACTCATGCGTGGGTAGAAGTCTGACTAGGTGGAAGTTAATTGCTTGGGATAGGAACTGGGAGTCAGTGTCTGAGTCTTAAGGATTAATTCCAATAGTGGATTTCCTTCCTGGATTGGTATCCCCCAGAGTAGGAGGTGTTTACTCCGAACTGGGTTAACAAACCTTGTGTTCTTTTATTTCTGCACTTTTTATTGCTTGTTGCATAACTGTTTAAATTGTGCTAAGTTTCAAGTTCAGAACCTGTTTGGTTCAGAACCAGCTGTTAATCAGAACCAGTTTAACCTCCTTACCAGTTGCTAAAGCCAGAAATTTCAGGGTCTAAACCCGGCATGTCTTGATACGACCAAGCGAATACGTCCACGTACTCTTGCAGAAGCTTAATCAATTTTCCTTTCACATCTTCCTGCAGGGAGGCTCCTATCTTGACCTCTTTCTTATCCTCTTCGGTCCCCAAGTTGACCTTTTCAACTGATTCTTGGTGAGGTTGTATTACCCTATCCCCTTGATTTGCAAGTCTGGACAATTCTTCAGGCGGTTCATAATCGTCCTCTTCATTATCTTCCGTTTGATTAATCGGGAAATCGAAGTCATAAGGGATTAAGGCAGCGTTGTTTTTGGAGGGTGGATTTGTAGATCTGCATGAGTATGATTTTTTTTAGGCTTTTTGTAAAAAAAATTTTTTAACAAATGCAAAAAGAAAAAGACTCAAATGAACATAAAAGAGTGATTTTATTCATGATCGAAAATAACTTTTAAAACATGGGGGCCCCACACGACTAATCATTTGCCTTGGGCAGAGCTAAATGATTTTTTTTTTAAAAGTAAAAAACAAACATGGCTTATTACTTGATCCTGGTAATGATCTCGGGAATTGCGATAGCCCTCCAATTGTTCAAAGCTTCATCCGAAGCGCAACGGTACACCAAATCAGGCACGTCTTCATCTACGTCTTCAAGTAGGGCCACTTGATCTTCATTGATAAACCCCGCACTGATGAATGTTTCCGAAATGGGGAGGATCCCTTGTTGTGGAGGCTTTGAGAAAGTTTCGGCTGATGGATGATACCCCAACCCGAAGCGATTCTTCTTCTCCGGTATGTCTACTAACTTGCCCCATCCGGTGGGTCGGCTTTCTTCTAGGGCCTCTCTTATTGCCCTCCACGATGACATGGCTGTCCTAGCCTCTTCCTTGGGCTTCGAGCTCAAAGTCACAACATTCGCCACTTCCAAAGACTGGAATGGGACATCCACAGCTTCTTCGTCCGTTTCTATATAACGGAATGATGAGAGATGGCTTACCATCATGTCCTCTTGCCCGGAAACTACAATCATTTGGTTATCAATGATGAACTTAAGTTTCTGATGTAGGGTAGAGGTGATGGCTCCGGCCGCATGAATCCATGGTCGTCCGAGAAGACAACTGTATGTTGGATTAATATCCATGACTTGGAAGGTTATGGTGAAAACCTTAGGCCCGATTTGGACTGGTAAATCGATCTCCCCTATGACGGCTCTTCTTGACCCATCGAAAGCTTTTACGACCAAGGCACTGGGCTTCATTACTGTCCCTTCACATGATAGCTTGAGGAGGGTAGTCTTGGGCATGACATTCAATGATGACCCCGTGTCCACTAGCACTCGTGAGAGGATGTGGTCCATGCATTTCACGGAGATATGTAAGGCGCGGTTATGAATGTGCCCCTCGTCGGGTAGCTCATCGCCATTGAAACCCAAGTACCTACTTGAGGTAATATTTCCGACTATCCCGTCGAATTGGTCCACAGGAATGTCCTTGGTGACATGTGCCTCACTGAGGATCCGCAGCAGTGCTTCTCGGTGTGCTTCCGAGCTTAGTAGTAAGGATAGCATGGAGATCTTGGAGGGAGTTTGACCTAGCTGGTCAATGATTTTATACTCGCTCTTTTGGATTATCCTTAGGAACTCTTCGGCCTCTTTTTGCGGAGGGTTCTTTTGAGAGGGCCCCGCTTGGTTCTCTTCTACCTCCACGCTCTTTTCTTTGAGCGGCTCTTTTGGTAGTACGGCTGGCGTCTTCCCGAGTTCTTTCGGAGCGAAGACTCTACCACTTCTGGTTATTCCTCCAACACCGGTAATGTTAGTGATGCTGGGCTCAATTTTGGCTAGTGGTTTTCCTTCCACATAGGCCACAGGTTGGTAATTCCATGGTACCCTCTTCGTGCTTTCGAAAGAGAAGGGTGCAGGTACGTGGAATGTTATGGGCTGTATTGGCATTGGTACCTCTCTCCTTTGGTATGGGATTTCGAGAGGTTTTGGGTTGTTAGACTCTAAGGTAGCAACGTCCGTGCCATCCTTTATATAGCCAATTTGGATCCAACCTTGGTCCATTAGCTCTTGAAGACAGCTCTTTAACTCTTCGCACTCGTTCGGGCTGACTTTGCAAGCTTCACAGTTGGCGTGCATTTCCTCGAACAAACCAAAACCGGTTAAACGCTCCCTTATGGTTGACAGGGGAGTCTTAACATTGGCTACCCTTTTGACTGGACCAAAGTCCTCTTGTTCCTCCACCGCATTTACAGAGGGACCCGCATGCCCCGGCAATGGGTTATTTTTTACATTGGGGTTCTCCTCTTTGAAGGATAACAGCTTCTTGTCAATAAGGTCCTGAACCTTGTGTTTGAAGACTCTACAGTTCTCGACATTGTGCCCCACGGTTCCTGCGTGGTAGTCACATTTGGCATTTATGTCGTACCAATGTGGATATGGTGGCGACATTGGTGGTAGTAGTCTCGGTTCGACCATACCCTTTTGGATTAGATATGGCAAGATTTGTCCATAAGGCATAGGTACAGGATCAAACTGTCTATTATAATAACTGTTCCTCGGGCCCGCTTGATTCCTTGATGGGTACCCGCCTTGTTGTTGTTGCTGTTGATTTTGCTGAGGCAACACTACTGGTTGTCGAGGTGGAGTTGCGGGAATCACTTGAGATGAGTAACGCCCTTGAGCCGTCGCTGCTGCCACATAAGGATAGTGGTAGTGAGGCATTTGATTTGGTGGTGGGCAAGATGGTCCCACTAGAACAGCATTTGTCTCCCCCTCTTTCTTTTTGTGAAAGTTGCTGGGGGGTTTTCTAGCTCCACTTTGAGCTTCTAGAGGGCCTTGGATCTTTCCCCTCTTTACTCCGTCTTCTATTCTTTCACCAACCATGACTAGATCGGAGAAACCGGCAGACGTGCTTCCAATCATCTTGTCGTAATATGGGCCTTGAAGTGTGCCCATAAAGGTGTCGACAAGCTCTCTTTCCAATAGTGGTGGTTGTACACGAGAAGCTAGTTCTCTCCACCGCTGAGCGTACTCCTTGAAGGACTCATTGCTTCTTTGCAGGAGGTTTTGTAGTTGCATCCTATTTGGAGCCATGTCCAAATTATATTTGTATTGCTTTAGGAAGGCATCGGCTAGATCCTTCCAAGTTTGGACATGGGTAAGCTCAAGCTACATGTACCAATCCAAGGACGCTCCGCTTAAACTATCTTGAAACACATGCACCATGAGTTTCTCGTTCATTGCGTAAGCTGCCATCTTCCTACAGAACATCCTTAGATGGTTCCGAGGGCATTGAATTCCTTTGTACTTCTCGAAGTCCGGTGCTTTGAACTTCGGAGGGATTACCACGTCGGGTACTAGACACATGTCCAAAGCGTTGTGGGCGCCGTATGAACTGAACCCTTCGACAGCTTTCAACCTTTCTTCCAAAACTCGATACATTTGGGTGGTATCATTGTCTTGGTGGGTGGTGTCGGGAGCAGACTGCCTTGGCTGGCTATTTTCCACATCATGGGGAATTACTTCATGCTGAGTAGTGGAAGTTCTTTGAGGACGACGCTCTTCATTCCTTACGGGGATTGTGAGCGGTGGTGGAGGTGGTCCATGGCCCTCATTTTCAAATGGTGGGGTATAATCCGGAGGTAAACCGTAAAGAGGCCATTGCACATTGGATGCATCCGTTGTTGGGCGAGGATTACTTTCTCGGGCCGATAGAGTTTGCATTAACTCTAGCATCTGATCCATCTTCCCCTTCATTCCATCAACCTCTTCTCTCAAAGCCGCTTGGGTTTGTTCCAAATTGTCCATGATCCTTTGTTTGTTAGCTCGTGTTCCGTACGAGTGTTGTAGATCTGGTTCTTGGACCGAGGGCTTTCGGGGTTTTCGGGCTATGATTGCTTTGAACTGTTTTTAGGGAAATGAATGAGTTTTTTTTTTTGAAAAAAGTGCATGAAGATGCATGTGGATGTATGTATGCGATGAGTATGCAAAATAAGCGTGTTTTTTTATTTTGCTTTATGGAGGAGTTTAAAGGTGCACAATTAATATTAGCAATTCGAAATATTAAAGACCGGGAAGTTGATTATGCTTCAAAATATATTTGATTAAATAACATTTGTTTACAAAGTGTAACTAATGCTATTACAAATCAAATAGCCGCTCGCTTCTCGGCTTTGCTCATCTCCTCCCTATAGAAATCTATGGTGTCCTTGCAGAACTTCATAAACTTCTGGATCTCCATAGGGATGTCAAAGTAGGGCATGACCATCTCGGCCTCCGCTAGCCTCTTTGGAAGTTGGGTGATTACCAAGTTCGAGAATGCAACCAATTTAGTGAAATCTTCACTTAATCGGGTGGCGTCTTGCCATACATACTCAATCACTTCCTTGCGCTGGTCTAGCTTGACTCTTGCACTTCTGATTTCATCATGTAGTTGTGCAATATGGTCCCCGTGAGCTCTTGCAATCTTGTCGAAGTACTCTTCGAATTTCTTGATGTCTTCTTCGAGACGATTGCACTTTAGCCTCCCTTGATGAGAAAGGCTCTCATGTCTTTGCCGCTGGACGCGTTCGGCTTGAAGCTGCTCTTTGTAGTTTTTAACTACTTCTTGGAGCTGTTAATTTTTCTCTTGAAATTTCAACCTCCATTTCCGTTGAGCTTCGATGGCTAGTTCGCCGAATTTCTTGAGCTCTTGGTTGGAATGTAAGATTCTTTCCAACTCTTCGTCCTTGGCCACAAGGTTGGCATCCGCACTAACCAAGCCGCCTCCTATCCAATCTCTCTTCCCTTCGGAGATCCTTAGCCGTTTTTGGCACCCTAGGAGAGAATGTGATACTTCATCACGATCTTTCTTCGTCCTAGTAATTTCTCCTAAATCTTGGAGGTGCTTCAATTCTAAGTCTCCGTTTTTGTTTTGGAGTTCTTGAATTTTAGCGTTGAGTTCCTCCACTTCTTTGCTGGGAATGGTTGCAATAGGTTTAGGTGTAGGAGATTTTGGAGGGTTTATGACCATAAAGGGCAGCTTGATTGCTTTGACCCTCTCCTTCACCCATTGAGTATAAAGGGGTTTGGCGACACAGTTTCTTTTGCCGACCCTTCCTTTGCGCACTTGGCTCCATGCTCCCCGGATTCTCTCTACCAATGCCGGGTCTTGATCGCCTTCCCTTAAGTAGAAAGCTTCCAACAAAAGGTCATTGGGTTTATCTTCCATTGAAAAACCTAGTTGTCGGAGAGAGAGGACCGGATTGTAATTAATACATCCCTTAGTACCAATGAGGGGTACGTTAGGGAAGTCCCCGCAACTGAGGATAATTTCCGGGTCCTCTAAGTTTGGTGAAAACCAATGGATGTACTTCTCGGTGAGGGTTGTCATCTGTTGCGACCATTTGAGCTTGGTCCGGTTTTCCACAAAGTCTCGGTTTCTTGGCATGTGGGACATCATCCAAATTTGCACCACGGGAGTGCAACAAGTAATTTTGCGTCCCCTTGCTTGTTCATGCCTAGAGTAGAGGGTATGATAAAAATCCGCCAAGATTGTGGGAACCGGATTTTTAGTCATAAATACCTCTAGAGCCGGAAAGTCTATGAAATCGTCCATGTTGGGGAATAAGACAATTCCGTAGACTAAGAGGGCTAAGATGGCGTTGAATGCCCTTCCCTCTTTGTTGGCTAACATTTCCCGAGCTTTGGCTTCCAAAAACTTTCTTGAAAATCCCTTAAGGTTTCCTCTAACTTCCAAGTTAGATGCTACTTCTTGGGTGTCGAGGTATAAGGATTCGGCGATGGCTTCTAATGTGCGGTCCTTTCCCGGACCGAGATAGAGTTCATGATCCTTCATGCTACAACCCAAAATCCTCTCAAACTCTTCCAAAGTTGGCGCTAGTTGGAAGTCTTGAAATGTGAAGCACCGTAGAGGTGGGTCGAAGAATTGTGCCAAAGTGGTTAAGGCCGTTGAATCTATTCTCACGGGTAGGAGATCAAGGATTAGCCCATAGCTTGCCTCGAAAATACTCTTGTTGACCGAAGAGAGCCTTTTGCTTAGGGCTAATAAGCTTTCCACCCTAGGAGCTTTAATTTTGAAGGCGAGCGTATTTTTGTTCCCGGAATCCATATTTCTTTTTGCCAAGTTTGTTCTTTTTAAACTCTGTTGAGTATGTTGATGTTGGCTGCATTGTTTGGCAAAACCAAAGTATGGAATAGAAGCATTTCCTTATGTTGAACGTTTCTTCAGTTACAAGTTTTCTCATTTGAAGCCATTCAGAAGCTGAAATCTACATCAGAAGCTGAAATGCTCATCAGAAGCACTGTAGCACTTCAGAAGCAGTTTCAGGTTCTGAAGCTAGCGTTGACTTCTGTTGACCTCATCAGAAGCTGGGTTTGCTGGATTGTTTTTGCACGTATCTTGGGAGATTTAGCAAGAAATTATTCTTGTATATTTGCTTCTAGAAGGCTGGTTTAATTGGAGAAGATATCTTTAAAGATTTGGTTCAGAATTATGAAAATTCGTATTTTCGGCTTTAAATCTGTTAAAGATTTAATGCTGTTTTATTTGTTACATTATTGGATCAATCTTATTCCAGTAACAAATCAATTCAGAAGATTTGGAGCATAATTAAGAGGCTTGCTGAAGATTATAAAAGGAGGAGCTTGGCTATTGAAGACTTACGGTTTTAGAGAGTTAGAAAATCAGAAAATTGAGTCTGTGTTTTAACTTAGAGTTTATTGTGCACCACTCACATGTTTTGAGTTGGTTTAGAGTTTTTAGAGTTGTGATTCATTCTAAGCCTTTAGGTACGAATGAAGTCTGTGTGTTTTTGAAGTTTTCTGAAAAACAGAGTGTTTTTGATTAAGGGTTTCAAGTAGCTGGGTTTAGTTGCTTGAGTAGGAAGTTAGAGGATTCTAATACTCAGAGTTGGGTAGAAGTCTTACTAGGTGGAGGTTAATTGCTTGGGATAAGAACTGGGAGTCAGTGTCTGAGTCTTAAGGATTAAATCCAATAGTGGATTTCCTTCCTGGATTGGTATCCCCCAGAGTAGGAGGTGTTTACTCCGAACTGGGTTAACAAACCTCTGTGCCTTTTACTTTCCTGCACTTTATTTTTTTTGCTTTGCATTGTGTTTTGTGTGTGCTCTGTTTTAAGCAAATTATAGTGCCCTGCGTATTGTTTAGAACCTGCTGGTTCAGAACCTGGTAGTCTCTTATTGCCTGGCCAGAATTTCAATTGGCATCAGAGCAGGCACCCTGCCTGTAATTTGGGTGAGATCCAGAGGAGTTTATATCTGGCAAGCATGGATAGAGAAGGAGGCTATGTCAATAGACCACCCCTACTAGATGGCACAAACTATGAGTATTGGAAGTCCAGGATGTGTGCATTCTTAAAATCTATTGACAGCAGGACTTGGAAAGCTGTGATTAAAGGCTGGGATCATCCTGAGGTTTTGGACAAAGATGGTAACAAAACTGGAGTATTGAAGCCTGAAGAGGAGTGGACCAAAGCTGAAGATGACTTGTCTCTGGGAAATTCAAAAGCTTTGAATGCTATTTTCAATGGTGTTGACCAGAACATGTTCAGACTTATCAAACAGTGTACTGTTGCAAAGGAGGCCTGGGAAATTTTAAAGACAACTCATGAAGGAACTTCTAAGGTGAAGATGTCCAGACTTCAGTTACTGACCACCAAGTTTGAGAACCTGAAGATGAAGGAGGATGAATCCATTCAGGATTTTTACATGAATGTGCTGGACATGGCAAATTCTTTTGATTCACTTGGGGAGAAGATGTCTGATGAGAAGTTGGTGAGAAAAATCCTCAGGTCCTTGCCCAGAAGGTTTGACATGAAGGTTACAGCAATTGAGGAGGCTCATGATATTTCTGCTATGAAGGTTGAAGAGCTCATTGGTTCTTTGTTGAATTTTGAGACTGCATTCTGCAAACAGCCTGATAAGAAAGGGAAAGGTATAGCTTTTTCTGTGAATGCTGAAGCTGATGATCAACAAGAGTCTGAGGAGGATGACTTATCAGAAGCTCTAGTATTGCTGGGAAAACAATTCAACAAGATTCTGAAGAATGTTAACAGAAAAGCCAAAGGCAAAGGTCAGAATTTTAGATTCAATAACAAGAAGCAACAAACTGATGAGAAGAAGACCAAGTCTGAGGAGAAAAGCAACCAACCCAAAGGTGTGCAGTGCTATGAGTGTGAGGGCTATGGGCATATCAAATCTGAATGTCCTACTTTTCTTAAGAAGCAGAAGAAGAGCCTAGCTGTTGCATGGTCTGATGATGGTTCTGAAGATGATGATGTTAGTGAATCTGATATGTGTGATACTGGTCTAGTTGTGAGGTCAGGAGCTATCTTGAAGAAGGAAGCTGTTTTAGAGTCTGAGACCTTTTCAGAGTCTGACTCAGAGTCTGAAGCCTCATCTGTGTCTGAAGCTGCTAAAACCTCATATGATGAGCTAGCTGACAACTATAGGAAGCTGTATACCAGAAGTGCTGAGGTTTGCAAACAAGTTCTGGATCAGAAGGAAACTATTTTTCAACTGGAGGCTGAAAAAGGAGAACTTCTTGTGCAGAATTCAGATTTGAAAGAAGAAGTGAACCAGTTAAATTCCCAACTTGAACATATGAAAAAGCAGGTTAGAATGATGAATACTGCTACTAATGTGTTGGAGGAAATTTTGGGTGCTCAGCAACAAGGAAAAACTGGTTTAGGCTTTGATGATCAGACTCAGAACCCCAAACAGAAGATTCTGGTTAAAGAGTTTGTTCCTGCCACTAAAACTGATAATCCTATGATTGGGACTTCTCAGATGAGACCTCAGAAACAATCCCAGAAGCAAGCTCAGAAGCAAGCTCAGAAGAGACCGCCGATACAAAGTCAGAAGCAAGTTCAGATGCTGCCTCAGAAGCAACCCCATAAATCTTTCAGAAACAGAAGGAGGAGAAATCATCCATGGATTTGTCATCATTGTGGAAAGAAAGGGCATATCAAACCATTCTGCTTCAAACTTTATGGCTATCCTGAACATTTTCAGTATAGAAGAGTTGAACCAGCAGCACCCAGACACAATGTTCAGAAGGTGTGGAAGGCTAAAATTCAGAATGTAGGCCTTATAGCTCATACTTCTTTGAGAGCCACTTCAAAAGAAGATTGGTATTTTGATAGTGGGTGTTCAAGGCACATGACTGGTGTGAAGAAACTGCTGAGCAATATCAGATCATACTCCAGAAGCTATGTAACATTTGGAGATGGTGTAAAAGGTCAGATTCTGGGTATTGGTGATTTGATCAGAGTAGGGTTGCCCAGACTTAATGATGTGCTACTGGTGGAAGGATTAACTTCAAATCTGATCAGTATTAGCCAACTTTGTGATCAGGACTTGAAGGTTAATTTTAACAAACTAGAGTGTATTGTTACTGATCAGGAAGATAAGATTCAGATGAGAGGCTGCAGATCCAAAGACAATTGTTACTTGTGGGTTTCTGAAGAGGAAAGAAGTTTGACTTCTTGTCTTATGAGCTCAGAAGAGGAAGTCAAGCTCTGGCACCAGAAGTTAGGTCATCTGCATCTGAAAGGCATGAAGAAAATCCTAAGTACTGAGGCTATCAGAGGTGTGCCTAATCTGAAGATCAATGAGGACAGTGTTTGTGGTGATTGTCAGATTGGTAAACAAACAAGAAAGTCTCATCCCAGATTAGTTCACCAGGTAACTACTAAAGTACTAGAACTTGTTCATATGGATTTAATGGGGCCTATGCAAGTAGAAAGTATTGGAGGAAAGAGGTATGCTTTTGTAATGGTAGATGACTACTCAAGATTCACATGGATCAACTTTGTTAGAGAGAAGTCTGATACTTTTGAAGTGTTTAAAGACTTATGTACTCAATTACAAAGAGAGAAGGACTGTGGTATTGTCCGAATCAGAAGTGATCATGGCAAAGAATTTGAAAACAAGAGCTTCTCAGAATTCTGTGCGTCTGAAGGTATAAAGCATGAGTTTTCTGCACCTATCACACCTCAGCAAAATGGTGTAGTTGAGAGGAAGAACAGGACTTTAGCAGAATGTGCAAGGGTTATGCTGCATGCTAAGAAGCTGCCATATATGTTTTGGGCTGAAGCAATGAATACTGCATGTTACATACACAATAGAGTCACTTTGAAAAGGGGAACAACATCTACTCTGTATGAATTGTGGAAAGGGAGGAAGCCAACTGTGAAATATTTCCATGTTTTTGGGAGCAGATGCTATATCTTGGCTGACAGAGAGAATAGAAGAAAACTGGATCCTAAGTCTGATGAGGGCATATTCCTGGGTTATTCAGTGAACAGCAGAGCATACAGGGTGTTTAATTCCAGAACCAAGGTCGTGATGGAGTCTATTAATGTGGTAATTGATGATCTGACTGCTGAGAAAGATAGAAGTGAGTCTGAAGTTGTTCCAGAGTCTGAACCATCAGAAGAACAAACTTCAGAAGCAGAAATTCATCCAGAGTCTGAAGAAGCAGATGTACATCCAGAACATGATCCTACCAATAAAGGGCCATCAATTAGAGTTCAGAAGGATCATCCTAAGGAGCTTATCATTGGGAGTTTGGATCAAGGGGTCAGAACCAGGAGATCAGAACCAGTTGCTACTGATTCATGTTTTGTGTCAAAGGTTGAGCCTAAAAATGTGAAAGAAGCCCTAACTGATGAATTTTGGATTGAAGCAATGCAAGATGAGTTGAATCAATTCAAAAGGAGTGAAGTGTGGGATCTAGTTCCAAGACCTGAAGGGCTGAATGTGATTGGGACAAAGTGGATATTCAAGAATAAAACAGATGAAAATGGTACTGTAGTCAGAAACAAAGCAAGGTTGGTTGCTCAGGGCTATACTCAAGTAGAGGGATTGGATTTTGATGAAACCTTTGCACCTGTGGCCAGACTAGAGTCCATAAGACTACTGTTGGGTGTATCCTGCATTCTCAAGTTCAAATTATTCCAGATGGATGTGAAGAGTGCATTTCTGAATGGATATTTACAAGAAGAGGTATATGTTGAACAGCCTAAGGGTTTTGTGGATCATCAGTTTCCTAATCATGTTTACAAACTGAAGAAGGCCTTGTATGGATTAAAGCAAGCACCAAGGGCATGGTATGAAAGGCTTACTCAATTTCTTGAGAAACAAGGTTACAGAAAAGGAGGTTCTGATAAGACCTTATTTGTGAAGAATGAACATGGAAGTCTGATGATAGCTCAGATTTATGTGGATGACATAGTGTTTGGAGGGATGTCTCAGAAGATGGTCAAATTGTTTGTTCAGCAGATGCAGTCAGAATTTGAAATGAGTTTAGTTGGTGAGCTGACATACTTTCTTGGATTGCAAGTCAAGCAAATGGAAGATACAATCTTCATTTCTCAGAGTAAGTATGCCAAGAACATTGTGAAGAAATTTGGTATGGAATCTGCTGCTCATAAAAGAACACCAGCTGCTACTCACCTGAAGTTAACTAAGGATGAACATGGAGTTTCAGTAGACCAAAGTCAGTACAGAAGCATGATTGGGAGCCTATTATACTTAACTGCAAGCAGGCCTGATATCACATTTGCTGTAGGAGTTTGTGCAAGATATCAAGCTGATCCTAAGATGAGTCATCTGACACAAGTCAAAAGGATCCTGAAGTATGTGAATAGCACAAGTGACTATGGAATCATGTATTCACATAGTTCAAGTTCTGAACTGATGGGATATTGTGATGCTGACTGGGCTGGAAGTGCTGATGACAGGAAGAGTACCTCAGGAGGTTGTTTCTTCTTAGGAAATAACTTGATTTCATGGTTCAGCAAGAAACAGAACTGTGTGTCATTGTCAACTGCTGAGGCTGAGTATATTGCTGCTGGAAGTAGTTGCTCACAATTGGTGTGGATGAAGCAGATGCTGGAGGAGTACAACATTGAACAAGGAACTATGACATTGTTTTGTGACAATTTGAGTGCCATCAACATCTCTAAGAATCCAATTCAGCACAGTAGAACCAAACACATAGACATCAGACATCATTTTATCAGAAACCTTGTGGAGGATAAAGTCATTCAGCTGGAACATGTAGCTACTGAAGAACAAGTTGCTGACATATTCACAAAGGCCTTGGATGCTAAACAGTTTGAGAATCTGAGAAGCAAGTTAGGTGTGTGCTTACATGAAGACTTATAGCAATTAATGCAAACTGGATGTGAGGAAGATAGAGTACCTGCCAGTTGTGCCTATGCTGAGTTTGTACCTATGTCAGAATCTGAGACTACTTTTTCTGGATATTTAGTTTTTACTCCTTATTTGAAGTCTGAGATTTGTCAGAATTTTGTGGCTAAAAAGGGGGAGAAAATCTTATGGAATGTGTTGGCTCTGATACCAAAAATTAGAAGATGTATTGCTGAATTTCAAATGTTCAGCTGCCAGTGCTGTTCAGAAGTTATGTGTGAAGCTCAGTATTCAGAACCAATGCAACAAGAGCTGTCAAGATGTTATTGAGGGGGAGTATGTGTCTCAGGGGGAGTTCATGATAGTTGTTACCCTGAGTGATGATGTGGTCCTGAAGATCAAATATGTTCTGAAGTATACTCTGATACCTTGGTTGTGATGGTCAGAAGTTGTTCAGAACTTGTCTTTTGTGTGCTTCAGTAGCTGTTATGTTTTGTAGAACTGAAGCTGGTTTGGGTTATTCATAGTTGTGTCCGCTGCTTATGTTTATGCTATGATATGTTGTTGTGGAGTTCTTCATTGCTGAGCTAATTATAATCAAGATTGAAGGACTTGGATGGTTTTAGCCAAAAATTTGCCAAAGGGGGAGATTGTTGAGTATGTTGATGTTGGCTGCATTGTTTGGCAAAACCAAAGTATGGAATAGAAGCATTTCCTTATGTTGAACGTTTCTTCAGTTACAAGTTTTCTCATTTGAAGCCATTCAGAAGCTGAAATCTACATCAGAAGCTGAAATGCTCATCAGAAGCACTGTAGCACTTCAGAAGCAGTTTCAGGTTCTGAAGCTAGCGTTGACTTCTGTTGACCTCATCAGAAGCTGGGTTTGCTGGATTGTTTTTGCACGTATCTTGGGAGATTTAGCAAGAAATTATTCTTGTATATTTGCTTCTAGAAGGCTGGTTTAATTGGAGAAGATATCTTTAAAGATTTGGTTCAGAATTATGAAAATTCGTATTTTCGGTTTTAAATCTGTTAAAGATTTAATGCTGTTTTATTTGTTACATTATTGGATCAATCTTATTCCAGTAACAAATCAATTCAGAAGATTTGGAGCATAATTAAGAGGCTTGCTGAAGATTATAAAAGGAGGAGCTTGGCTATTGAAGACTTACGGTTTTAGAGAGTTAGAAAATCAGAAAATTGAGTCTGTGTTTTAACTTAGAGTTTATTGTGCACCACTCACATGTTTTGAGTTGGTTTAGAGTTTTTAGAGTTGTGATTCATTCTAAGCCTTTAGGTACGAATGAAGTCTGTGTGTTTTTGAAGTTTTCTGAAAAACAGAGTGTTTTTGATTAAGGGTTTCAAGTAGCTGGGTTTAGTTGCTTGAGTAGGAAGTTAGAGGATTCTAATACTCAGAGTTGGGTAGAAGTCTTACTAGGTGGAGGTTAATTGCTTGGGATAAGAACTGGGAGTCAGTGTCTGAGTCTTAAGGATTAAATCCAATAGTGGATTTCCTTCCTGGATTGGTATCCCCCAGAGTAGGAGGTGTTTACTCCGAACTGGGTTAACAAACCTCTGTGCCTTTTACTTTCCTGCACTTTATTTTTTTTGCTTTGCATTGTGTTTTGTGTGTGCTCTGTTTTAAGCAAATTATAGTGCCCTGCGTATTGTTTAGAACCTGCTGGTTCAGAACCTGGTAGTCTCTTATTGCCTGGCCAGAATTTCAAACTCCTATAAAGCAAAATGATGCGAAAATTACTTTCATGAATGCAAATGTTATGCAAGGGTATGGTTTATGAAGGTTCGGAACTTCCCCCCATCCTCACATGTAGGCTCTAAATTGTGAAATCTCCTAAGAAGAGGTCCTTAGAGTCATAGACCTCACATGGAATTAGGGTTGTCTATGGACATACGTCGACATGACTTCAATTAATTCCACGTGAAAATCTCATCTAAGCGGGGTTGGGCATCCTACCTCACGGACATACGTCAACGCGGGCTTCCGCACACAACCTCCTTCTAACTTAGTTTTTTTCTCAAGCTCGGGTAGAGAGCCTCACAAGTTCGGCATTAACCCGAACAATGTGGAGTAACATCACTCAAGTAACCCCCGCATTTGATATATATGATATGAATATAAAGCGAAATAAAGCAAATATAAACATAAAGCATAGATATGACATGGATAAATAAAATAAAAGCATGGCGCGCAAAGAAAATAAAAACAATTGGCTTAAAAGCCAAATAGGTTAGGCTTGACTCGCTAGTGGGAAAAGGGTCCCCAGTGAAGTCGCCAGCTGTGCGCACCTCGTTTAAAAAAACGCGCAAATCCTCCGAGGTCGTCCTCGAACGCTCGGAGGGCCTTTGTGAAGTCGCCACCAAAGTTTTTGTGTAAAGGGAACGTTGATAAACCCTTAAGTTTTTTTTTGTTTAAAGGGAAACGATAATAAAACCCTTTGACGATGAGGAAAGGATGGTCATCGCAACCATTGTCTGGTTCGGGAGTCGATTACGCAAGGGGAAGGTATTAGCACCCCTCATGTCCGTTGTACTCAACGGGAACCTTCTATTTGGCTAAAGCTTAAATTGTTTTTGAATGTTTTGCGCGCATGCTTATCTATGTCAAAATATAATAAAAGGGGGGGGGGAAGAGATAAAAACAAACGTAAGAGAAAAAAAGAAAGTTTTAATTATTGCGCTTGACAAGATGTCGATCTTGCTCCTACGTATCTCCCGGTAGTCGGAGAATTCAAAGCGTACGTAGTTCTTTGGTAGAAAAACGTACATATGTTGGTTAATTTTAAATGGACGATGTTTTAACCGAATTCTTGCGATTAAAACGTAGCTTGTATGCTCGCGCTCGGGAGACTTATTAAGCGTATAGCTTGTATGCTCGCGCTTGGGAGACTTATTAAGCGTTTGTTCACGAATCGCACTAGAATTGTTAAAAGGTACGTCCGTTAGGGTAAAAGGGTTCGAATTGGTCACTATGGGACCAAGAGAGGTGCAATGGACTCAAACGAGTCAAACATTGACCGAGGGGACTCCAACGAGTCGGGTGATTGTTCGATTGATCCACTGAGATCAAGAACAGGTACAATGGACTCGGACGAGTCGAACATTGACCGAGCGACTCAAACAAGTCGAGGGATCGAATCTAATGGCCACGGGGGACCAAAAGGTTCGGATTGACCACAAGGGGCCAAGATTTTGGTTTGGTTATGGTTGGATACGTTTGAAAAAGGAATGACGATTGTCCGAACGACGAGACATACGTCACGCATTCGTACAATCGGGGCGATGGAGAGACATACGTCACACCATCCCTTTTTCATTCAAGTTTTTGGGTAGAATTCTTTTAGAAATCCCAAGGTATATCAAAACATTTGGTTTGAAACCCAAAGTGGAAAGATTTAGCAATTTTGCTAGAAAACGCACAAGTTCGGCTCGTTTTGCGAATTGTTTTGAAAAGCGAACAAATTTGGCGTATGTTCATGCTTGAGTTTTGAAAATCATGAACAATGTTTATTGTTCAAGTTTAGATTGAAATGATGAACATAGCTGGTTTGTTCATATGGTTTTGAAAGTTTGGGAACATAACTTGTTTTACAAGTTATCCACAAAATGTCATACGAACTTGTGAATTTGTCAAAATTGTGCAAAATCCTTGTTATGGTTTGAAAAACATGGGTTTAAAAACTCTTAGGTTCTGAGCTCTTGGGCTAGAACCTCAAAAATTGGCCATTTGGAAACCTAAACTCAGATTCTGAGTTCTGTCATGGTCGCTCTGCGACCATGACTTCGCACTGCGAAGTATGCGAATTTTTGAGTTCAGAAGCTGTTTCTGAACTTTTGTTCAGAAACAACTTCTGAACACACTCAGGACCTTTTAGGTAGGTGAAAAGCTTTGAGTTTTTGGGATGAAAAGGACTGGACAAACCAGTTTTGATGTTTTGAAAACCTTGGGATTTCTTTGAAATTCAAAAGGGGTTTTTTAGAACCAAAAGGTTTTGGACCAAAATTGAGATGCAAACACAATTGAAAATGCAAAACAAAAGCTTGGAAACTTACAGAGATCCTTAGCAAAGCTCCAGCTGCAATGGATTTGAATTGGTTGAAGGTTCTTGCAAAAGTTTTGGGTATTTGGTGATGGTTTTGAACTTTGTAAGGCTTTGTGTTTGGATTGTTTTTTTCTGGTTGTTTGTGAGTGTTTGTAAGCTGGAATGAGTAGTGTATAATGCTCTTGAATGCTGGTTATCAGAAGTGCTTGGAACCTTGGGCATTGCCTTCTATTTATAGGCCAAAACCAAATCAATTTCATCATTAGAAATCCCCAAAATCCAGCTGATTTGTGGGCTAGGATCAGGCTGAATACCTTTGCATTAAATGCTAATGGATAGAGGCAACCTTGCCTTGTGCCAAGGGTCAAGACTCAGCCTGATTTCAGCCACAAATTCAAAGATTTTAGATAGCAATGATGATGAAATAAGGCTGAATTGCAATTGGCCAAGCTTGGGGATCAATCCTTGCAATCTCAATGGTTGATCAATAAAAACATGCACTGTGATGTGCAGAGATTGGGGGATGCAAAAGGCTATAATTGGCTGGTGTGAGAGGGTGAAAAGTTGCTGCAAAACAGGGTAGGCACTCATGGTTTTTTCAAGTGAAAAATCCAGCTGGTTTGACTGGTTTTGGGGGAGCAAGCAGGAGAAAAGTCATCAAGCAGGTGGCTGGCAACCTTGGGGTGGTTAACAGGTCACTTGGGAGGGACAAGAGCTGCCCAAGGGCAAGCCCACTTGCTTGTCACATGCTAGGTTGGAAGAAAAAGCTTCCAACCTTGGCATTAATGGCAAGTCTCTCATTTCTGGTTTTGCTTGGCCCAAATAGCCATGAATGCTGATTAAAATAAATATGGAAATGATATGCAACAAAATCTGGAATTAAATCAAAAACACCAAAAATCTGCAGAAAAATCGCAGACTTCGCAGTGCGAAGGGAGCTTCGCAGTGCGAAGTCATCATTTTTGAAATGTTGACTTTTCTGTTGACTTTGACTTTTTCTCCCTCTTTGATTTTTTTTTATTTTTGTTTTAAAAGGCTTAGGACAAAATTGGGGTACTACAATTGTGTTAGAAACATGTTTTTTTATTCGTCTGTTTTCTTCAATTTTTCATTTATTATTGCAATCAATCTCTATTTTCATTGTGTTAGAAACATGTTTTTCTAACTATTCTCTCTTATGTATCTTCTTCATACTCTTCTTTTTTCGCATTCATAAACATGTCCGTTGATAGCTACGCAGAGAGCTTTAATGGTGGCCAACCAGTTCCCAAGAACAAAGTCTATCAAAATGGTAGTTTGAGTCCATATTGCATGCATCCAAATGAGAATAAAGGTTGTTGAATGGCAATAATTACCGTTTCTAGCAGGGACGGAGTCAGAATTTAAAGCCAGGGAGACCGAGTATAATCACCATAATTTGATTTCAAAAATTATTGTTTAAATACAAAAGGTATGTGAGAAACCCTAAATTAATATTTTCTTGTTTGTTAAAGAAATTTATAACTATATTTATTTTTGGTAGATAGCCGAAATGACAAAGTTATTATAAACTAACACATACAAGTGAAGATGTCGGGGTTCGAACTCCGTCATAGTGTCCGGCCTAAGAATTTTGACAATAACAAAAAACCATTGTAAAAAAATAGAAAAGTAGTAGTTCATATGTTCTATGTTTAAATATATTTTTAGTCCCTAAAAAATCAGAAACTTTCAAATATAAATTAGGCCATGGTTTGGTAAGTGCAATTTTGGCCCAAAAGTAGAAAATCAAAACATGGAACCAGTTTACCGATCAGTAATATGAATGAATACTATAAGATGGGGAAGAAAAACAAGATATTTTTGGGTCATGTGCTTTCTTATATATGGAAATAAAATCTATATGAAATATGCTCTTAAGTGTAGTGCAAGCTTTGAACTAGATCTCATAATTGACTTGAGTCTCTGCCAAATACGAATCGCCTTCCCCAATCAGATACCACCAAAGCTCTTGTTCTCCAGCTGACTAGTTTGCTGCATGTTTTTATGAATCATTAGAGGATGAAATAAAAGTCTTAGAAATCGTGGTTGGGCCTAACACAACCTCACAAAACCGGCTTGTGAAACTGATAGCAGGTGGCCCAATGGATCTTGAAGAGGCTCTGATACCATCTTAGAAATCGTGGTTGGGCCTAACACAACCTCACAAAACCGGCTTTTAAGGTGAGGATTGCCCCCACTTATGAACACATTTTCAGTCATCTTCTATCCGACGTGGGACTCTTAACAAAAAGCATATATATATATATATATATATATACCAAACATTTATCAATTGAATGTAAATACCTTACATATACCGAATACCACAACCACTGACTGCTGTGTCCAATTGAAACCCAATCTCCTGGAAGCTGAGCTGCTGTTTGTTCTGCCCCAAGAGGAGCAAATTGTCCAAAATGTGAGTACCTTTTTCCAAATATATCAAAATCAATTAGCCAGTAGCCACTTACTCTTATAGTATGATTCATTACTAAGTAACCATGTAAATCCATTTATCCAACTAAATTAAATTTACTTTACAGTAAGCCATGAGCATTGGTCTGGTCTAGTGGCGAGGGATTTGGGCACTATGCGTATGAATTCCTAGGTTTAAATCTCATTGCATCGATTGGACACAAAAAATTATTTTATGTTAGCTCATCAACAATTTTATTGTACAAATCGGAGTTTCAAAAATTATGATTTTTGATGTCTCAACTACAACGTAATGCAAACACAACCAAGGCCGCACCAGTCATACATATTTTACCAAAAAATTGTGTGATATCAAGGATTGCAATAGCGATCGTTTCCACAACAACGATTCAAAAATTTGATACCAAAGTTAAAGATTAAATGGGGAGTCGTCGTACCTGAAGGCATGAAACTGATGGCGTCCTGTTCCCCTAAACCTTAGAGGGCCTTCTGGATATTTCTCACACAATTCCATGCGGTTGAAACAGTCTGCAAGATAGGCTCCTTGTTGAGCAGCTACCTAGAATGATTCAAATTTGGAAGCCACAACCAAAACATATATAAGTAAAATGACCCTCAAGTTTTTCAGTATGAAATTCATATACAATGAGTTAATTGTCAGATTATTAAAATTGTTTGACTTCAATGGTTTTTACTTCTAAAGTCATACATATGATCGGTAGTGATTTGCTGATAAAATTAAACTTTTATTTGTATGCGCGCGGTGTGCATGTACCAATGAATGTACCTGAGCAGTTGCTGGTAGATTTTTCATCTGGGAATCAACTTTGGAAAGAGCTTGTTTAAAGTATTCAATGTCCACTGCTGTAGTAGGGCTTTCCTGAGATTTACTTAGCAAAGTGGCCATGTCTTTCATTTGATTCTTCTGTAAATAAATGTCCACTTGTGGATACCTCTCAATAATGTCACCAACAACGTTTTGAAATTCTTTAAGATCTAACATTCCGGAATTGTCCTTGTCTGCCTTGTTAAATATCACAGCTATATCTTCCTTCAGGTAAAATCAGTATAAGAAAAAGTGTTGACTTAATTAATAAATGGTATATATAGACAATTACACAGGAATAAAAGGCAAGCGGGCAACAAGCTGTGCCGCTAACCTTTTTTTATGGCAAAACTAATCCTTTTTAACACACATCCATCCACATAACATTGTTATGTTATATTTGTCTTTCTAGTAAAAAAAATCTAGTGAAATTAACATTACTCTAGCTCATAGTCCGGCTAAAAAATTAACAGCAGTATTATTTTTTCACTTTTAATTACTAAAATTAAGAGTGAATTATATTGAATGCATGTATAGATTGTGCGTACCATAACTCTACGCTGATTTATAGTCGCACAATCACCTAGAGCATAGATGTTGTCACACCCTTCCACCCTTAGCCATTCATCGGTCACCAATGCACGCCGATTAATCTATCACATAAACAATTCAAAGCTAACAAAATTGAATTGTGTCTGATACTAATTAACTTCGGAAAATTTTGAAAAATTTAGAGGAACACAGACACTATAAACAAACCTGGCCAAGTTGTTTCATAAAATCGAGTATTTCTGGACGAGCACCAATACCAGTTGACCAAACTACCATCCCATGAGGCATAGTAACAACCTGACCACTTCCTCTTTCTTTAGATGAGATATCTTTTTCACCAACTTTGACAACCATTGATCCTAATTTCACATCAATTCCATCTCTTTTGAATTTTTCTTCAGCAAATTCTGTTATTCTCTTGTCAAACCTATAATGAATCAAGAAATTGTTAATCATATGTTAACATTAATTTCACATGCTCATCTTCACTCTAATCATGCAGCTAGATTCTTTGCAGCCCCTACCACCTCTCTAACAAAATCTCAGTCATTGGATTAATCTAATGATTCACAAACTTCACAGCCTTAGATTAATCAAACGATTGAGATTTTGTTGGAAATAATCCAAGTTCTTTCATTTATTTAATAGCCTTCGCGTTGTTCGAAATTGCAGTCTGCAACCACAATTGAATTTGTAATATAAAAGTTTTAGAGTAGAGGTATCAGAACATCGTAACCGCAATTGCAGCTGTATTTGCCAATATTTCTCCACAATGTATGTGCAACCGTGACTGCAACCACAATTTAAAGCTACAGACCTTATTATCCGAATATAGCTAAAAAATATACATTACATGTTTAAGATATGATCGCCAGCCTCGAGGAGAGTAATCTTGACATGGTCTATGAGAGAAGGATATAATTTAGAGAGATCTTCATGCACAAAATCATGTAGCTCTGCAGCAAACTCTACTCCAGTTGGACCACCACCAACAATTACAAAACTAAGAAGTTTTTTCTTCTCTTCCGCTGGTACAGAAGGGAGGCTTGCTCTTTCAAAAAGGTTAATCACTTTTGTGCGGATTCTCATAGCATCTTCCACTTCCTAATTCAGAGAAATGCAACAGTAATTTCAGCATATTATAACCATAGTACTAAATTGCAATATGAAACTGCAATTGTGGCCGCAATATAACAGTTTTAGAAGTTGTGACAAAGACATTATAACTCCAATTGTGGTTGCATTGATCACATTTGTATGCATTTTACCACAATCTATTAAGCACTGACACAGACACACACCGAACGTGACACTAGCACTGACAAGTTAACACCAGGAATTATTTGAGAAAATGAATTATTTGAACGTAATCACATGTGTAGGTGTTGACACTGACACATCTTTTATCACAGGTATCATTGCTACAAAGACCACATTATAAATGCTTGCATGGTAACCGCGACCGCAATCACAATTTAAAACTATGATTAGAACATCATTTTCAAATTTCAATTTCAACATCACAATTGCAATTGCGGTCACATCAATGGACATTTTTTGCAATTGCTTACCTTCAAGAAGTAGGCATGCTCCTCAACACCAGGTGTGTTAAAAGTATTAGAACGAGCTCCCATAGCTATTACTAAGTAATCATAATCAATGGAAAACTCTTCTACGCCACCAAGCTTTTTATCTTGACTAGATCTGCAGTAAACTTTGTTGTTCTTTGGATCAATCTTATAACATTCAGCTTCACTGAATTGAACATCTAAACCACTCTGTTGCAGGGCATAAACACAATCATATATATAGTATCTATACCTTTATTTCAATACTTAAATATGATTGCATGATAAGATGCACACTGCATTTTAAAACTCTACAAATAAAAATGATGCATGATTTGAAAATGGCTATGATATATATAGTATCTATACCTTTCTGCTGATTTTTCGAATCGGTTCAATAACGCTCCGTGCCTCCACAGTGCCACAAGTGACACTTGGTAACAAAGGAGTGAATGCAAAATAGTTACGTGGTGAAACAACATGAATATCATAAGATGAGTTTTTCATGCTCTTCACAAAACTAGTTCCAGCCCAACCAGTTCCAAGCACTACCACTTTCTTTCTTTGCTTAATTTGATCACCACTATCACTATATGCTGATCTCCTATCACTATATGCAGCTAAACCTCCACCACTGCAATCCAAAAAAAAAAAATCACTTTATCTTCTGTTTTAAAGGCTTTGTATAAGAAACACTAAATATAACTCTTTTATTTTTATGATTTTGAGTACAAATATTTGAAAATATGAAATGTAAAAAAGAGAGATGATATTGATATTGCCATTATAAGTAAAATTAAAAGTAAACTCATTTTCAAACCAAACAAGTCCCAAATTTGTTTTAGAAAATATTTTTAGTTGTCATTTTCTGATTTTAGTTTTCATTAAAAATGTCACACTAATATCTTAATTTTATTTTATGTCTTCAGAGTTTTAAATATTATTTTTCAACTAAATGATTTGGTTCAATTGAGGTTAATGAACTTCAATTAATATAGCATGGATCGGGAGTATGTAGTTCGAATTCTAACTAAAACAATTAGTCGATTTTGCTTACCTCCATGACTAACTCTAGATTACTAGAGAGTCTATTTCGCTAGGAACCAACGAGTTAAGATAAAAAAATATTTTCAAAAACAAAGTGAAAACAAAATATTATTATTTTTGTGTAATAATTGAAACAACAAACCAAATTGAAAAACAATGATCGATTAAATTTCAAAATTACTTATACATCAAGTAAGATCAAGATTGAAGATCCATTACATGCATTCTCCTCAATAAAATTTCAGGTGAAGAATAATATATAAAACAATTGAAAAATTACTATAACAACATCAAGTTTGAAAATATTTTATTACCTGATTATAGTGCATACAACAACAGACTTAGACCAGGATGGATACTCATGGAAAACCCTAGAGGCTGTGTGATAAAAGGAAGACCAACTCATAGTGAAATCCTAGCTAGTAAATGTTTCTTCTTTAGTGCTTGTTTTTTTGTGTTATACTTTTTACCACATTGTTGTTCTTTCTTTTGCAAATGAGATAGAAGAAGACAATGAGTGCATGCAAGATCGGAAGAGTAACATATGTTTAGATCTCCATGTTGTTACAGCTGCCACGTAGTATATGTGTGGTGCATTTTGTTTGTCTAATTAACACTAAATCAAGAAATGTAATACACTTGCCTCTTGTACATAGATCTCCAATGTATGCGGAGTTGAAAAATATTGTATGGCCAAAAACAGAAACATTGTTGTAAAAATATTGAAACATGAAGAATAACATTGAGGTCAAGGATAGGCTGCTAATGTTGACGACTTAATTCTCGGATCTTAATGTAAGAAATTATGTACCAGTCAAAAAATGTAAGAAATCATGTAACAATGTGCCAAATTTTTGTGAAGATATTAAAAAAATTGTTTAACTTGTAATGCTTAAATGTAAATGACCTGAATGTTGAAGGAGTGGAAGAAATAAGAGGAGCTATATTTGATCAATTTCAGTCTCATTTCCATCAAGCATGATGGGATGTCGAGATTGGATTATAAGAGTTTAATTTTGATGAATTCTCAATATAAAAAATTAAAATTGACAGTGTCAATAAATCACAATTGATCATATATTTGATTTTAAAAGTAATTATGATTAAAGTCAAATATTTTTTTAATAAAAAAAGTCAAACATTTTTCTTAGTTGGTGTGAGCGGAAGGTCTAATCATTTATGTCAACTGCAATTGATTAGTGTCAAATGTTTTAAACGATTTGACGATTATGATTAATATATTCACCGTATAAAAAAAACTTGACATCGTCCGTGAAAATCATAATTTAAATTTTTTTAAGCAAAAGAAAAATATATTAAATAAAAAGGAAGTACAAAAAAGCTGAGGGGGCGTAAACCTAACCCAGCAAGCACACTAAAGTGTATGAAACATCCCAAAAGGGTATTACAACGATAACAACATTCACAAAAGTGGTGTAAACGACACAACCATACGAAAGCATGGTGGATGAATCCAAAAGCAAACAGACAAATACACAACAAAGCACAACCCATCGAACCCAACTCGGGGCACGAAACTAGGTTGCAAAAAAAAGTGTCGTGTACAAGGCTGCAAGCATACCAAACTAGAGACAATCATGAGTAAAATTGATGGCAGATCCCGTCTCTTGAAGAAAGGCGTATGAATCTGACCGCCAACACGATAACAGATTCATGATCCGACCATTCCCTGTAACCAAAAAACAGCAAGCTAAATAGTCATATCTAGCCAAATCAGAACCAGATCAAACCATTGAGATGCAAACTGCGGTTGTGAACCATCCACCACCAAACGGAACAACCAAGTTATGATCTGAAACTTTAAGAACAGTGTGCGACCTGGAACATCCTAAGGAGGCAAACCGCAAACAGCAGTAGCAGCTTCCAGATCGCATCATAAACCCGCCAAAGAAACCAACCCAGCAACCGAAAAGGATGAAGGTGACGGAACCGAACACGCCATTTCTGGCCAAAACCATCTGAAAACCGGATCTGAAACCATATTTGAAACAAACATCCAAACGAGCCAAACCCTTGCGGGTTGTCCGAAGCCAAACGAGCTTCCACCAAGAAACTGTGAAGAGCTTGGAGTAGCCGCAATCACCTCAGCTATCAAAGATGAAGAGGTTGTTGGGAAAGGCAATGGGAATCACATCTACAACAACCAAATCTAGAGGCGCCAGAAACACCGCGAGATCTGGGTTGGGGTGATGTGGAGGGCAGAAGTTATAACACCCTAAATCCCTACGTCGATTTATTAAATAATAAGAATATGTTCAATAAAAGGATGCTACAAAACTCATCATCAGTCGCATAATAAGGCAAATATTAATTCATACTTCAGCAGCAGAAATAGTTCAACTCAATCCAATGATAGAAATTTTCATGTGTTCAACATCAACAATAAAATAACAAGAGTTCCATACTCTAACTCAAAAGAAAATAAATTTCAATGTTAACCCCAACTCTGGTGTTACATATCAGAGCGTCATTTTCAACTCCATGTTTATTCATCTACTAAAATAAAGGGAAAGAAAGACGGAAAACATTTCCATCGTCACCTTCTAAGTCGCCCCGTAACTAATCCTCTTCAACCTAGTGTCTGTACCGCAGGAGTATAGCCACCATAAAACACAACAACAATAAAGGGGTGAGAATATTCATCATAACATTAAATTGGAATAAATGGACAAATACAAAAAAATCTTAGCATCGTTGGTCATCTTTTACAATCATACGCCTAATATTCCATCATTACTTTGCAACATCAGCATGTTCATCATTACATATCATCAATACATATATCACATGTAATATCCCGCTTACGAGTATCAGTTATCAGTGATAGAAACTTATTATGCAAGCGATGGCAATATGGTAATTACTTGGCTTAAGAAGATTATTTAAATTAGAGGGGGGAAAGATATTTTCCCATTTCATTTTCCTTCTTCTTCTACTCTTCTCTCACGCCCCCATCTCCTCTCTTGACCCTCACACAATTCTCAACCAATCAACATGCAAAAGTGGGATTATGGCCCTTAGAGCAAGCTAATCAACTCTCAAGCACAAATTCTTCCTTTACTTTGTCTTCTTGGCCGAACTCTCCCTCTTTACCCTAACCCTAACTTCTTTAAATGTCATCAATTCAAGCTTATATGCCAAGATTTCACCTCCCATCATCAAATTGGTCTATTGGGAAGCTTTATCTTGGAGTGGGTACAAGAACTTGTGTTGGAAAGTTTAGAACAAGAAGAATCAAGGAGAAATCAAGCTAGGGTTTTGGAGTAAGCATGATAAGCACCAATCAAGGTTCAAGGTGAGCTCCCTAGGGTTTTAGAACCCTTATTGAGTAAGTTTAAGAGTAATTTATACTTAGAACAATTTTTATAAAAGTGCCCTAATTTATGTTAAATGTTAATTCCTTGTTCCAGCCATGTTTAAATGATTTATAAGCTTAAGAAAATCCTTTTTATGCCATTTGGGAGGCTTGGGTGTGTTGGGATGGGTTGGAATGATGAAAAATATCATTTTTGAGTTTTCTGAACCTGTCATGGTCGCTACAGCGAGCTGGAGCTCGCTACAGCGACCAGGCAGAATTTTATTCTGCCTACCGTCGCTACAAGCGCAGGCTTGTCGCTTCAAGCGCAGGCTTGTCGCTACAAGCGCGGAGGCCCAGACAGCACTTGACAGCTTTGCTGTTTTGGGTGTTCTGGGACGCGTAGGCATGGTTTTTCACTTCCGTTTTCTCCACAAACTTTTTAGAAACATTTACCATCATTCTAACACATTCAAGAGGCTTCCAAAAGGATGAATATGTATGGAACAAGGATTGAACATTGATTTAGAATAGTTCAGAATTAAAGGGCAAAGCTTAGACGAATGCAGGAACTTCATTACAATGTTTAAGTAAGTTAGGGACGTAGTTTCCCCACTTTAGATAATGGCTCATGAGAACGATGAGTCAAGGACCTTTTATAGGTTAAAGAGATTTAGAATGGTACTCATCATGTACTAAACACAAGATTGAATCTATATTCATAGTTAAGAACCTTTAATAGGTTAAGCATTCAAGAATGCATCAGATATGCAATAGACATAAGTTATATATATATAAGAAGAATAAGTACAAGAATTAATCAGATATTAAGTCGTGGCCTTCGTCGTTCACGCCAGTGGGACACGAATGGTTCATGCAAAGTTAAGATTATTATTATTAAGTCGTGACTTTCATCGTTCACGCCAGTGGGACTTGAAAGATTCACGCATAAGTTTACAGAATATTTATTCGCGTCTTCCGTCGTTCACGCCAGTGGGACACGGGAGGTATACGCATCAGTTAAAACTTATATTAAGTCGTGTCTTCTGTTGTTCACGCCAGTGGGACACAGGAGGTTCACGCCAGTGGGACGTGTTATTCCGCAAGGATAACCGCACGACGACAAGAGGAGTCCGGTGTTAGCCTGATATGATAGGAATTTTCACCGGTTATCAGGGGAATGTGCTTCGGGGTTACTCCACCCGGGGGCATTCCGTAAAATGAACCCAGATAATAATGTTTGTTCAACGCTAACAGCTAACATAAAGACATGTATCGGTTAATATTTTATTATGTTATCAGACAGAGAATAATTATCAGAAAAGTATCAGATATCAGGTATCAGTTATCAGGCGGTGATCCTATGTTTCCCCTCGATCACCCAGTTATCAGGATATAGTCTAGATCTCATGACTATTCAGTATCAGACTCAGACAGTGATCCTAGATTTCCCCTTGATCACTAGTTCAGCAGGATGTAGTCCAGTTTATGACTACACAATTTAGCAGGAACAGTCAGGTAGCCCTCTATGGGTAAGGATAAGACTTGGCGATCATAGGTATCCCCAAGATTGCCGAGGTAGGCACGGCGACCCTAGGTTCCCTGTGGTTGCCAACAGTAGGTAGGGTAGGAGCTCACTGAGACATTATGTCTCATCCCTATCCTTCTGGTGCAGGTTTCCAGGTAGCCAAGTGGCATTCAGATGAAGATCTTCATGAAGACGCTGGATGGAGTGCAGTTGCTCGTCAAGGACACGCTCAGGAGGCTGATAGATTGTATATGTATATAGAAGTGTATGTTATGATTTTTGGATATTTGTATAACGAGCAAATTTGTACTCATTCAGTTGTATGTATTATGATTATTATTATTGAAAATTTTAATGTACCCAGTATCAGATTAATACACATGCTAAATATTCTAGATAATTTAGTATGGGTGTTACAATTGGTATCAGAGCAGGTCGATTCAGACCGTGCCTTGGGTCATTAAAGTTTCAATAAAAGTAGTGGAACCATTGGGTTCCGGATGTTGTTCTAAATGTCACATCTAGTTGAGCCTGATCAACTCAATCTAGTATATGACAGTTAGGATAAATGTCCGAGAGCTGAATGTGACCAAGGAGGAATGAAGTGTGTGAAGGGCGAAGATTAAGGTGATAGAATTTTAAGACGGAATTGGCGAAGAAGTATTCATGCCAAATGGTGGCCATCAAACTGTAAAGTAACGAAGCCTGATAGTGGCAAGGTCTCAGAGATATAAAGGATATTTATCTGTGAGGTGAAGTACCTCAACCCAGTTGGATACGACGTTGGACGATAGCTCATCTGCGGAAGACATACGGATTAAGAAATTATGGAATACTCTATGGAATGACGTGGAACTTTAACGGGAACATCAGTTCGAGAAGTTAAAGTGAAGTGTGGATTAAGTATCAATTCTGAGTACAGAGCTAAGGAATTGCGGTACCAAACCTAGAGACTTGAAATGTGGAATTCTCGGGCGGGTTGAAACCTCTAGACTCTCAGCAACAAAGATATAGTGTTGATGAATCGAACTCGTATCGTATGAGATTCTAATGTCCAGACAGTTAAGGGAATAATTGTGGATTAAGAGAATTATCTGGACAATGAAGCTAACCACTTAAGTATGGTCTTTGAGCATGAAACGCAAGTAAGATTAACCCCGGCAGATCAGCCGCACCTCCCGAACCATAAATGCTAGATTTGAGAATTAAGAAAAGAAGTTGGTATGCAACCTAAGAACTAAGACGGATGGATAAGTGTTGATAATAAGACCCGTTGCATATCGAGGCGTGAATCAGAAATTCATGTGTGTTTTATTAGTAATAAGATTGGAAATAAGCTAAGTTTAACTGAAATTTTATTCAACGAAAGGTGTATATTAAATGGTCAGTCATTGGGATTTAGTGAACTGATGGACGAATAAGGTTGAATTTCCTTGATTGGATGAAGAAGGCAAGTTCAAGATGACACAAGATTATAGTAGACTAGTTTTAAAGGATAATCGGAAATTTTAGCCGAGAAATTATATGGAGACTGTATTATACGAAAGGTTAAGATTGTGGTTAATGCTAATGAGTTTTAAGTTTTCAACTGATGAGTTTTCTTCCACAGTTATTCTAGAAGCTTAAAGAGGTCACCTCGTGTTGATAAGTTCCGAGGGCGGTAATAAGGTATAGATTTCGGATTGTTCAACTATATGCAGAATTATTCAAGTGCTAAGATCAAGATTTGAATTGTGAATGCAATAACGAGTTATTGAATGAAACAAAAGGTAATGATGAGGTTTTGAAGCTCAAGATCAGTTAACTGGAGGGATTTGAAGGTAACCTAAGAGGTATGGTAAAACCATAGAGACCATAATTGTCTCGGAAGAATTACGGGTATGAAATCCTTATGGATAGAGATAGAATGATTAGTAATGGGACTCAAACCCTCAGTAGATTCAGTATATGTAAAAGATGTGAATCTCCAGGAGCCATAGGTCGTTTTAGAAGTTGACACAAGTGTTTGTGTGTGTGAATTTAAGTTGTCTCAAGCAAGCTTTCAGTCGGGTTGCGCAATGTTTTAATGATTATACATAAGGAGCTGGCCAAGAGATGGTTACGGAATTCAGGATATGGAAAGTAAAGTTAGAACCAGAGTATAAACTATTTGATAGGAACATTATTGAACTCTTGACAGTCGTTGTAAACCGTTTACAGGTTCTGGCGTTTTATCATGAAAGTAAGTGAGTATATGGTTCATGTCAGAAAGGAAGTACAGTGCTAGATGACGATCAATAAGCAAGTTAAACAGGTGGTTTAAGCCACAAGAGAATCAACGATCGTAAGATGAATCTGCTGTGATAGCTACAAGTCGTTAAGGAACAAGTCAGCCAGAGAATTTGATAATGTGTATTACTCCTACTCCAAAGTGTTTTGTTAGATCAGAGTTGCACAGCGGAAAAGTAATTCCAGGATGAGTTAACAAACAAATTCTAAACTGAAGCTTAGAGAACAAGGATGCTTGTGTAGTCCTTGTCAGGTGAACCACAGAATATCAGTGAGCAGTGACGACTCGAACTTGTTATAAGTTCTAGAAGGAAATTTTAAAAGTAAAGCCGAGGGATATTTCAAACCTCGAGACTCGAGAGAAATGGAAATTGAAGCAGTTTAAGATTCTGTGATAAGAATGATATGTTTCTAGCACAATAAGTCTAGAGCAAGGAAAGTCATCACTAATGCGGTACTTGAAGAGTAACTTTAGTCAAAAAGGGTTAAGTATAAGGCAACGTCAGAAAAGTTGCACTTGCAAAACGGTAAATTTTTGAAATTGAAGCATTGATCAGAAACAACAATGCAGTGACATATGAATTTAATTCACCTAGTACCTACAATCTGTCAACATGTCACCTATATCAGGTTATGTTTAGTATTGTATATATATTTATCAGGCAGTGCTTAAACTACTCAGATAGTAGTGTGGCAGTTTCAGTGTTGTGACATGTTTTGGCAATAGTGGTACGTAGATAGGAATGTTTAAGTAGCCAGGATTTGACCAGAACAGATTTATTGATATCAAACATATCTTAGCCGAAGTGTTCAGAACTGAGAAATGAGTTCACTATATCGATAAGTGTAATCATGATTTATGTTATGTGATAATGTATGTTCAAGAAATAAACATGAGTAGCATTGGCGGGGCAAACCTGGCAAGCCAGTCGAAAGGCAAATCCCGAATGTTACAAAATGAGTTAAGAGTAAGAAAGATTCCCAATTGATGTGGTAGTGTCTCAAATATGGTAAGATCAAGAATGATGTCCCGTCAGTCGGACAAGGATGAGATGATGTATTGTGTACCCGTCAGTAGTGTACACATGCTCGCTTATATATGTAAATTATATGCTATGAACTATACTATGTGACAATATGTAAGACGACTTATACTACTCATCATTCGGGCTAAACTTCTATGAGTTTGGATTTACCAATCCATAAAATATTTATGTTACAGCCAGAGTTCGAGAATAGTAGTGACAAGAAAGATAGGAGATTGACAAACTCTCAGTAAAGAAGAATGATTTCTAAGTTATTAAGATAAGTGATGTCGTCGTATGAGACGAAAGATAAAGATAATAATTCATGGGAATATTTGAGGATAATGAGAACGATCTAATGTCGTCAAAGTAAGGATACATGGACTAAGAAGGTATTTATAAGAATTGTAAGAATTAGTACAAGTGTCAGAATTGGACAACTCCAAATTGGATTTGCAAAAAGGTGTATGAACCAAGAACGTGGTCAAGCGAGTTGGATACGATGGTTCAGATAACCTCGCATCCTACTACGTAAGAGTTATGCAAATCATCACAAGCATTTCAGTTCAAGGAGAGGTTGTCGAGTATATTTGACATATAAAGAGTTGGAAATCCAAGGGATTCCGATAATCAAGACAAACTGGAGTTTTCGGGCAAGTAAAAGAAGTAGTGTGAGAGATTCATTCATATACGATAATGGAAACTAAATTTCGAGGACGAAATTTCTTTAAGGGGGGTAGATTGTAATATCCCGCTTACGAGTATCAGTTATCAGTGATAGAAACTTATTATGCAAGCGATGGCAATATGGTAATTACTTGGCTTAAGAAGATTATTTAAATTAGAGGGGGGAAAGATATTTTCCCATTTCATTTTCCTTCTTCTTCTACTCTTCTCTCACGCCCCCATCTCCTCTCTTGACCCTCACACAATTCTCAACCAATCAACATGCAAAAGTGGGATTATGGCCCTTAGAGCAAGCTAATCAACTCTCAAGCACAAATTCTTCCTTTACTTTGTCTTCTTGGCCGAACTCTCCCTCTTTACCCTAACCCTAACTTCTTTAAATGTCATCAATTCAAGCTTATATGCCAAGATTTCACCTCCCATCATCAAATTGGTCTATTGGGAAGCTTTATCTTGGAGTGGGTACAAGAACTTGTGTTGGAAAGTTTAGAACAAGAAGAATCAAGGAGAAATCAAGCTAGGGTTTTGGAGTAAGCATGATAAGCACCAATCAAGGTTCAAGGTGAGCTCCCTAGGGTTTTAGAACCCTTATTGAGTAAGTTTAAGAGTAATTTATACTTAGAACAATTTTTATAAAAGTGCCCTAATTTATGTTAAATGTTAATTCCTTGTTCCAGCCATGTTTAAATGATTTATAAGCTTAAGAAAATCCTTTTTATGCCATTTGGGAGGCTTGGGTGTGTTGGGATGGGTTGGAATGATGAAAAATATCATTTTTGAGTTTTCTGAACCTGTCATGGTCGCTACAGCGAGCTGGAGCTCGCTACAGCGACCAGGCAGAATTTTATTCTGCCTACCGTCGCTACAAGCGCAGGCTTGTCGCTTCAAGCGCAGGCTTGTCGCTACAAGCGCAGGCTTGTCGCTACAAGCGCGGAGGCCCAGACAGCACTTGACAGCTTTGCTGTTTTGGGTGTTCTGGGACGCGTAGGCATGGTTTTTCACTTCCGTTTTCTCCACAAACTTTTTAGAAACATTTACCATCATTCTAACACATTCAAGAGGCTTCCAAAAGGATGAATATGTATGGAACAAGGATTGAACATTGATTTAGAATAGTTCAGAATTAAAGGGCAAAGCTTAGACGAATGCAGGAACTTCATTACAATGTTTAAGTAAGTTAGGGACGTAGTTTCCCCACTTTAGATAATGGCTCATGAGAACGATGAGTCAAGGACCTTTTATAGGTTAAAGAGATTTAGAATGGTACTCATCATGTACTAAACACAAGATTGAATCTATATTCATAGTTAAGAACCTTTAATAGGTTAAGCATTCAAGAATGCATCAGATATGCAATAGACATAAGTTATATATATATATAAGAAGAATAAGTACAAGAATTAATCAGATATTAAGTCGTGGCCTTCGTCGTTCACGCCAGTGGGACACGAATGGTTCATGCAAAGTTAAGATTATTATTATTAAGTCGTGACTTTCATCGTTCACGCCAGTGGGACTTGAAAGATTCACGCATAAGTTTACAGAATATTTATTCGCGTCTTCCGTCGTTCACGCCAGTGGGACACGGGAGGTATACGCATCAGTTAAAACTTATATTAAGTCGTGTCTTCTGTTGTTCACGCCAGTGGGACACAGGAGGTTCACGCCAGTGGGACGTGTTATTCCGCAAGGATAACCGCACGACGACAAGAGGAGTCCGGTGTTAGCCTGATATGATAGGAATTTTCACCGGTTATCAGGGGAATGTGCTTCGGGGTTACTCCACCCGGGGGCATTCCGTAAAATGAACCCAGATAATAATGTTTGTTCAACGCTAACAGCTAACATAAAGACATGTATCGGTTAATATTTTATTATGTTATCAGACAGAGAATAATTATCAGAAAAGTATCAGATATCAGGTATCAGTTATCAGGCGGTGATCCTAGGTTTCCCCTCGATCACCCAGTTATCAGGATATAGTCTAGATCTCATGACTATTCAGTATCAGACTCAGACAGTGATCCTAGATTTCCCCTTGATCACTAGTTCAGCAGGATGTAGTCCAGTTTATGACTACACAGTTTAGCAGGAACAGTCAGGTAGCCCTCTATGGGTAAGGATAAGACTTGGCGATCATAGGTATCCCCAAGATTGCCGAGGTAGGCACGGCGACCCTAGGTTCCCTGTGGTTGCCAACAGTAGGTAGGGTAGGAGCTCACTGAGACATTATGTCTCATCCCTATCCTTCTGGTGCAGGTTTCCAGGTAGCCAAGTGGCATTCAGATGAAGATCTTCATGAAGACGCTGGATGGAGTGCAGTTGCTCGTCAAGGACACGCTCAGGAGGCTGATAGATTGTATATGTATATAGAAGTGTATGTTATGATTTTTGGATATTTGTATAACGAGTAAATTTGTACTCATTCAGTTGTATGTATTATGATTATTATTATTGAAAATTTTAATGTACCCAGTATCAGATTAATACACATGCTAAATATTCTAGATAATTTAGTATGGGTGTTACATCACATTTTTCACATAAAACACATATAGTCGTATACACATCTTTAATATGTATGTCAATTACACCTAATATGAACCATATGCATTTGCACTTCACTCTTAGACCTATATGTTAGAACAAGAAGGGTCTTGTACAATTCCTCTAAGGTTTTGATGATAACAAAGTATTGAAGAACAATTTGACATACTAATATTTGTTCAAGTGTGCAGGATTATAGAATGTATCCATTAAGTACAAAACATGTATTAAAGCATCAGAATCACATGAGAAGCTCAAAGTGACTATGTATAGAAATATGCTCTATATTTCATTGATCTGTAAAACAGTACATTGGAGGTATTTATAGAAAACAAGTGACTATAGGCAGAGTGCTAGTCTTGCCAGAAAATAGGAGAAATTATTCCGTCTATAAATGCTAATTATTCTCCCTTTAAATGCTAATTCTAATACAGCTAATTACAATTAATTAGTATTTACAACCAGTTATAATAAGCAAATCAAGAAAGAATCTGATTGATTATGTGCTGATATTCAACACTCCCCCTCAAGCTGGCATGAATATGTCATTCATAGCAAGCTTGCACACCATGTCATCGAACTGTCTCTTGGGTAGACTCTTTGTGAGGACATCTGCTACTTGGCTTTTGGTAGGTATATAGGACATACAAATCTCACCACTGTCAATTTTTTCTTTAATGAAGTGCTTGTCCACTTCAACATGTTTCGTTCTATCATGTAGAACAGGGTTATGAGCAATAGAAATAGCTGCCTTTTTATCGCAATAAACTTTCATTGGAGTTGGGCCTGCAATCTTCAATTCTTGCATGAATTTTTTGATCCACAGTACTTCACAAAAAACATGAGCCACCGATCGGAATTCAGCCTCTGCACTGCTCCTGGCTACAACATTTTGTTTTTTGCTCCTCCATGTAACTAAGTTTCCACCTACAAAGGTACAATATCCAGATGTAGACCTCCGATCATTTATATTACCTGCCCAGTCAGCATCTGTATAGGCTTCAACCTGTATATGCCCTCTGTTTTTGAACATTAACCCTTTTCCCGGAGTTCCCTTTAAATATCTCAGTATTCTGAAAACAACTTCAAAGTGGGCTGGCCCTGGTGCATGCATAAATTGGCTTATTACGCTCACAGCAAATGCTATATCAGGCCTTGTATGTGACAAATAAATTAGCCTACCAGCCAATCGTTGATAGCGTTCTCTATCTATTATTTCATCTTCAGCAGCTGATTTTAGTTTCACATTGGAATCCATTGGTGTTTCTGCTGCCTTACACCCCGTCATCCCTGTTTCTGTGAGTAAATCAAGTATATATTTCCGCTGGTTGAGGAAAATTCCTTCTTTCGATCTTGCAAACTCCATACCGAGAAAGTATTTTAATTTTCCAAGATCCTTGATGTCGAACTCAGCCTCAAGTCTTCTCTTTAGATCACTAATCTCTCCAATATCATCTCCTGTCATAATAATGTCATCAACATACACTATTAAGATGGCAATCTTACCTTCACGTGAGTGTTTGAAGAACATAGTGTGATCTGCTTGACTTTGAGTGAAGCCATGTCTCTTGACAACACTTCCAAATCTCTCAAACCAGGCCCTTGGCGATTGTTTTAATCCATACAAGGATTTCTTCAATCTGCAAACTTTACCTATTCCAAACTTATCTTCAAATCCCGGAGGTAGGCTCATATATACTTCTTCATGTAATTCTCCATTCAAGAAGGCGTTTTTAACATCATATTGATGTAGGGTCCAGTTGAAATTTACTGCAAGAGAGAGAAGAATTCTGATGGAATTGATCTTAGCAACCGGGGCAAAAGTCTCCTGATAATCGATACCATGAGTTTGAGTGAATCCTTTTGCTACCAATCTTGCTTTGTATCTTTCCACACTTCCATCAGCCTTGCACTTCACTGTAAAGACCCACTTACATCCTACTGCCTTTTTGTCATAAGGTAGATCAGTGATACACCAAGTGTTATTTTTGTTCAAAGCATTCATCTCTTCTTTCACTGCTAATTTCCAATTCGGATCACGTAATGCTTCCTGAATAGTTCTGGGCACAAACAAATTAGAAATCCTAGACACATATGCTTTGTGAGTGTGTGATAACTTGTCATATGACAAATAATTAGACATGGGGTGTTTAGTGCATGTACGGGTACGTTTTCTTTCAGCAATAGGGATATTGAGGTCAGAAATATTTTTTCTCACAGCAATTGGAAGATTAATATCAGGAAAAGACAAATCAGGTAAATCATTGGATGAGTGAGAAGAATTACCGGAGGAACTAGAAGATGAATTATCAGTAGGACCTTCACTTGGAGAATCTAATTGAACTTCTGCCGGAAAGACAATGGGATCTGTACGAAATTTTTTCCGAACATACACTCTAAGTTCAGGATTTTTAATCAGTGTTTCTCCCCCTGTTTCAAATACTATATGTTCTGACAATTCAAGGTTAGATTTTCTAGGTTCTATTATCTTAGCATCTAGGTGATCATTTGTTACAATATCATCTAGAACAGGTAAAATTTCCCAAAAATTATCTTCCTCATTAATACTCTGACTCTCCCCCTGAAGAGAATTTTTTCTAAAAAAGGTTGATCTTCAACAAAGTGGACATCCATGCTTTCAAAAAATTTCTTTGTAACTGGGTTAAAACATTTGTATCCCTTTTTATTGGAAGCATAGCCAAGAAAAACACATTTTTCGGCTTTAGGATCCAACTTGGAACGAAAAATATTTGGGATGTAAACATAACAGAGACAACCAAAAACTTTAAGGGGAAGATTTGTAATAATGCGAGAAGTGGGAAAATTATTTTGTAACACCTGCACAGGAGTCTCATATTGTAACACACAGGATGGCATTCGATTGATGAGGTGACAAGCAGTTAATAAAGCATTACCCCAAAGATACTTAGGTACATTCATAGAAAACATAATAGCTCTAGTAACTTCTAGGAGATGTCTATTTTTTCTTTCAGCAATACCATTTTGTTGTGGAGTATCACGACAAGTGGATTGATGAATTATCCCATTAGTTACTAGGAATGTACTTAAATATTTGTTGAAGTATTCAGTGCCATTGTCAGACCTAAGAATGCTAATCGTGGTATGAAATTGATTTTTAATCATGTTAAAAAAATCTTGAAACCTTTGTTCAACTTCTGATTTCTTTTCCATGAGGTAAACCCAACACACCCGTGTATGATCATCAATAAATGTCACAAACCATTTTTTTCCAGATAAAGTTTTAATTTTTGAAGGACCCCAAACATCACTATGAATTAGATAAAAAGGTTTGGAGGCAGAATAACCTCTTGAATTAAAAAACACACGATGATCTTTAGCTAAATGACAAGCATCACAATGAAATTGTGAGGAACTTATTTCTTTGGAAAATTCAGGAAACAAATGCTTAAGATAAGAAAAACTAGGATGACCTAATCTTTTATGCCATAACATGATTTTATTTGAAACAAGAGGTGGACTTGTACAGCTTGAACCCAACATTGCTGTATTGCCAAGAGGAGTTTCATCAAAGTAGTACAGTCCATTAATCTCTCTAGCAGTTCCAATCGTCTTCCCCGAGTTCTGGTCCTGAAAAACACAAGTAGAAGGACGAAAAAGGACAGAACAGTTAGCATCCTTAGACAGTTTATGAACAGATAGAAGATTACAAGCAAATTTGGGAACATGTAAAACAGATTGCAAAGTGATTTGCTCTGAAATTTTTATGCTGCCTTTGCCTGCAATACTGGAATAACTACCATCAGCTATCCTAACTTTTTCAGAACCTGAACTAGGAAAATATGAACTGAATAGATGAGAGCAATTAGTCATGTGTTCAGATGCCCCTGAATCTATTATCCAGGGGTTGGAGTGGTTTTGGACAGATAGTGCCCAAGAATCCTTACCTGTTTGTGCCACAGTATCAACAGGAGTATTAGGGGATGAATTGAACTTTAGAAGCTTAAGAAGGTGATCCATCTGCTCCTTAGTAAATGGAGATGAAGCAGCATCGTTGGTTGTAGGCATAGGACGGTCACCAAACTTACCAGCCTTGCTATTGTTTGGCCTACCATGTAGCTTGAAACAAGTTTCTCGAGTGTGACGATTGCGGCCACAGTAGTCGCAAACTAAATGGGTCTTGTCACCACCTCGTGGATTAGGGAAAGATTTGCGATTGACTTGAGGAATGGCCAAGGCAGATCCTTCAACTGGTGGTGGGACAGCAGCTATCTTTTTTCCGAGCATCACTTGCCTACGACTCTCTTCGCAACGCACTTCCGCAAAGACTTCACCAATTGAAGGGATAGGATTCCTACCAAGAATTCGGCCACGAACCTCATCAAATTCAACATTTAAACCTGCAAGAAATTTGAAGACACGGCTAACATCCACCATCTTCTTGTAGTGCTTGCAGTCCTCAGGTGACTTCCACTCATATTCATTGAAGAGATCCAGATCTTGCCAAATACGTTTGAGACAATTGAAGTATTTGGTGACTGAATCTTCAGCTTGCCGAATTTCTCCAAGCTGGAGAGTTAATTCGTAAATTTGGGACTGGTTTCCCAAATCAGAGTACATTTGAGAGACACTCTCCCAAAGATCTTTTGCGGTAGCATAACAGAGATAGTTCGCACCTATCTCTTCAGTCATGGAATTGACTAACCATGTCATGACCATGGAATTTTCAGCATCCCATGTATCATAATCTGCGCCTGCCTTGTCTGGTTGTATCTTGTCTCCAGTGATGTAGCCAATCTTTCCTCTCCCCCTGAGATACAACCGAACAGACTGTGACCAACGAAAGTAATTAGCACCGTTCAGCCGAATTGTTGTGATCTGAACAGGGTGGTTTTCATGGTATGTCCTGACAGGTTGGGGTACTTCAGGTTTGGGTGAAGAATGTTTGGGTGAATGCTGGGACTCGCTATCAGACATGGAATCAGACATTATGTGGGATGGAAAAAAAAGGAACGGAAGCAAAATAAACCCTATGGATTTCTTGCTGCCACTGATACCATATAGAAATATGCTCTATATTTCATTGATCTGTAAAACAGTACATTGGAGGTATTTATAGAAAACAAGTGACTATAGGCAGAGTGCTAGTCTTGCCAGAAAATAGGAGAAATTATTCCGTCTATAAATGCTAATTATTCTCCCTTTAAATGCTAATTCTAATACAGCTAATTACAATTAATTAGTATTTACAACCAGTTATAATAAGCAAATCAAGAAAGAATCTGATTGATTATGTGCTGATATTCAACACTATGGTAGAAGATCTGAAGAAAGGTCAACCAGAAGTTAACACATTGGATCAGAAGAAAAGGACGCCTCTCAGAAGTTGTAGAGATCATCAGACTCTGTGGAGACCATCAGACTCAGAGGACCTAATCAGACACAGAAGAACCTATCAGACTTGGAAGACCTTCAGACTTCAAAAGCACCTGAGGGACCCAGACTCCACGTCAGATTTGTCATCTTCTAGAGCTGTCTACATCAAAGGATCTGAGCACAACTTTGTCTTCTTCTGACCATGTGTAGAAATAAACAAACAACTTCAAGGACAACAAGAATGAACAGATACTTCCTGTTTCAGCAAATGATTTTCGAATGAACATCCAACGGAATTATCCATATCAGAAAATGGTTCAACGTCCTTGATTTGAAGCTTCTCAACGACTCTTAGTGCGCTGGCACTCTTCTCCAACGTCTCTCAAATCCCTGCCTATAAAAGGGGTTGAAGACCATGAAGAAGATTAACAAGACTCTGCTATTTTTATTGTGTCATTACTCTGTCAAAATGAAATAGTGCAAAACACTTAGGATCTTTCTTACCAAACTTTATAATCTTAGAAACCATAGAGTTGTAAAGAGTTTGTTCATTTGTTCAGTTACGCCAACCATTTATATATCTGGTGTAACAACAAGGTTGATTATATTTGTTGTAATCAATCAGAAGTCTCTTGCATGCATGCTTGAGCAATAGAAGTCTCTTAGGAGTGTCCTTAGAGCATTGGAAGTCTATTGCCTGCGTGCTTGAGCAATAGAAGTCTCTTGGAGTTGTCCTTCAACATTTGAAGTCTCTTGGTAGTGACCTTGAGCAAGGAAGTCTCTTGCAAGCGTGCTTGAGCATTGAGAAGTCTCTTGGAAGAGTCCTTGAGCAATTTGATAAGTGCCAGAAATTAGTTAAAAAGTACATATAATGTAGGCACTTTGGTTACTTGTTTTGTAAGTTATCTAGGTAAAAGCTTCGAAACAATGGATAAATATCATTTTATGCTTGTTAGACCTAATGCCAACCATTTTTGTAGGTAATTACACTTGCTTTGGACATAAAGATCAAAATTGGATGAGAAAGGCACCAAAACGGTCACTCAGCGAGCTCCAGGCGAAGCCTAGGCGAAGTCTGGCAGAAAGTAATGAAAATCAGGCAAACAGGGCATGGCTAAGCGAAGTCTGGGTGAAGACAGGGAATCCTTAGGTCACTCAGCGAAGCCTAGGTGAAGTCCAAGCGAAGTTAGGCAGAGAGTTCAAAAATTCAGGATTCCAGGGCATGGCTCAGCGAAGCAGACCTTCGCTGAGCGAAACACTTCATTGAGCAAAGTATTAGCTCGCTAAGCGAGCAAGGGCGGTTTGGAACTGGTCAGATGCTGAGGTGGCAAAAACCCACTGGTGAAGAAAGGTCACTTCACTGAGCGGAGTCTAAAATTTCAGAATACCTATAAATAGGTACAGAAGCTAAAAAAAAGCATATCATGTCAAATTGAGGTGCGAATTTCAGAGAGAAAGATAGAAAAACACATTGGAGCAAGGATTGAAGGTGGAATTGTAACAGCCCGATTTTTAGGATTTATTTATTTAATTATTTATGTGTGTTTAATTGTTTGTTTTGGTGATTTATTGAATTTTGGGAGTTAAAGGGTATTTTGGTAATTTGAGAGTTGGTGGCATAATTGAAATATGTTAGAAGTTTAGAATTTAAATATTTGAAAATAGTGGTGTATAAGTAATAGGGAGTTTAAGTGAAGTGAAAGTGTAGAGAAAATAATTGTGAGACAATGGTAACAAAATTGTAACAAACCCAATTAGTGGGATAACAAACCCTAGAAACCTATTATAAATACACTAGTTAGTGGTGAGTGAATTAGGTTATTCATTATTCACAAAACTTTTGAGAGGCAAGAGAGAGAGATAGAGAGAAGAGACTTGGAGAAGAGAAAAGCTAGAGAATCAAAGGGGAAAGAGATGATTGCACTAAGAATAGCAAGAATAGCGAGGAAACTAAGGTAAGAGGGAAGATTATGATTAACATATGGGTTTAAGAAGAAATTAGGTGTTTGGAAGCTTTTAGATTATAGCTTAATTTTATGAATTATGATTAATTGTGTTGATTTTAGTGCTCATTGTTGATGACTGAATTGAATATGTGTTAAGTTGTTGATTTCATGTTTTTACTTTATCAAAACTCATGTTTGATTTTGTTAATTATGAACTTTGTGAAATTTGGTGAAATTAATGAATAACATGATAATTGGTGTTGTTTATGTCTAATTGAATTGATTATGAGTATGATTATGTATTTGGATTATGAAATCATGAGGTTATATTGTTTGGTTTAAGTTGGGATTGTGGTTGTTGTTGTTTATGTGAAAATTGCTTAAATTGGTGAATTCGAATGAATTATTGACATAATTGATTTTAAGTTGATTTATGTTGTTAATTAAGTGCTTATGAACATGTTGATGTGATTAGAAAGTTGGAATTGTTGTTGTACAAATCTGTTTGGGATTTTAAGTTGTTTTGGAAAAAAAATGGGTTTTTGAGACGAACTTTGAAAATTAACCGAAAATCTTGTGAAATCCATATCAATTGATGTTTTGTTGTGTAACCATTGTTCAATTTGAGTGTATTGATCATGGTTAATATCTATAAATTGATTTTGGGTTGATGGGGATCAAAAATGGGATTTTGGGCGAGTTTTGAGTGATTCCCATAAGGGAAAAACCTTGTTTTTCTGGGTTGCGTCGCCGTAGCGACCACTAGCTCACTGCAGCGACCACTGACATCAACATCTTTTGCTGTTCTAGGTTGCGTCGCCGTAGCGACCACTGACAGCAACAGCTTTGCTGTTCTGTCCCTTTTTTCACTAGTTTCTGTTTTGAACTGGGTTTCGGTGTAAACATGAAAATTGTAGATATGGATGTTAGCTTTCAATTGTCGTTGGTTGGACTTCATTAGATTTCTAGAACTTGAGTTATGATCAAAATACTACACATAGGTCATGACAAATTTTTCGTGAAACTTCCGCATATTTTTTCAATGAATCTTGAAACATCCTTAAAATTAACAACGAGTCTAAGGAATCATTTAGAGTTAGTAAAAAGTAGGTAATTATGAAGTTGCGATCTTTAATGATGTTTGGTGTAGTTTGTGTGATTAAATCATGAAACTTGAATTATGAGAATGTTGAAGATGGTAAACACTTGATGTTGTGATGTGTTGCTATTTATACATGATATTGATGATGATGCGATGTTTGATTTCTTGACTTGATGTGTGGCCTTAGTGATTTGATAATGCATTAGGTGATAATTTGGTGATGATATGTTATATGACGGGGTGAATTTTATAACAAATTATGAGTATGTTTGGGTAGCATTGTCGAGTCTCTTTGTTCTCTCATTGTTGGTGTAAGCCCTAGAGGCCAATAGTTTATGTTAAACTTATCATATGTATCGTGACTTTTATTATTGAATAAAATATGGCATTCTTTATTACACTTGTTATGAAATTAATAAAGTCCCTAGAATAGTTAATTCATGTGATGGAATATTAAGTGTGACTTAATCATGACATTACTACAGAAAGAACATTATTCTTAAAAGTATCCGTAGTCAAGATTTAATATAAATCGGGATAATAGTAAAGCGTGGAGACTATTATGTATGTAGACTGATACCACTATGACCCCTAGATGTGGACTCGACTCTCGAGTGTTTTATTGTCATTCAAACGTTATCTGTAACAAGATAACCATAACGTTGGTTAATGGGTACTTGAAGAATCAAGCTAAGGGACATGAGTGTCCTAGATGGGATTTGTCCCTCCTTCATGACAGGAGATATATCTTTAGGCCTCTTGATGAAATATGACTGTAAAAATGCATGGCCATGCCGAATTAAGTCAATATGAGATATTGGACTTATTCGTTATTCAGTATATTTCGGGATCAAGAAATATAAATATTGAGCTATACAAGGGTGACACAATCTATGTCTTGTGTTCAATAAAGATATGAGGACAAAGGAGTAATTGTACACATAGATATTATCATAGAAAAGGTTTCGTCAGATCACTTGACATTCTTGTTACTTGGGTAGCAGTGATGTGTTGCTAGATACCACTCACTGTTTATAATATTAAATATAAGATTTAATATTATTGCCAACGTTACAAGAACCAATAGGGTCACACACAATAGAACGGTCAAAAAGAGAAATATAAGTAAGACTTATAAGATGGGGTGCATTTAGCAATTGACGATAATCAGTTAGCGAAGCTGATGGGTTAATGGGCTTATGGAAGCCCAATAGTGATTGCTAACTTCCAGAGCACACAAGGAGTTCTATAAATAGAACTCTTGTGCTGAAGTCAGACACGCACTTTTTGAGAAACCCTAAAAGCGAAATCAAACCCTAGTTTTCTCTCAACTTCTGATTGCTTGGCTAGCACTGGGAACCAGAGGAGAACTGTTCGTGTGGACGAGTAGAGGCTTTGCTAATTGCTTGACTGTGATCGAAATCTATTTCTGCACTTCAAGAGGTAACAATTCCATCACTGATTCATGTCAAATTCGTAATGATCTAAGGAAAGAAAATCGAAAAATATTAATTTATGCTGCTTTAATCATGTCGATTTTCCTTCACTCATTTGGTTGAGAGCATCTATTTCCATAATGGCGGAAGTAATATTGATCAGGGTTTCGGTGGCATAGGTCATGGATGCATTAAATCTTTTATCCATGGTTATCTGGCTCTGGATTATTGTTTCAAAACCCTCTGAGGTCATTTTGAATAATTGTTCCACTAGTTCTACTATTTCCTCATTGTCTTCTTCTTCTTCATAAGGGTTTTCCCAAGGGGTAGGATAGGGTGTGGGATGAGGTGTGTTCCATCCTTGGTAGTAAGGTGGGGTATATGGGTAATAAGGGTAATCATATGACTCTCTTGGGTAATTCATGGTAAAGATAGGAGTGCCACAAAATTTATGATAAAGAGAATCAGACTGCGAAACAAAAAAGGAAACTATACATATATGCATATATATTTTCGATTTTTAAAGGTATATAGGAGAAAAATATAACAACTAAAAGTAAAATTTAAATCTATCCTAGATTCTAGCCTAAAATAAAACCGAGAAATATTTTTGTTATTTTTGAAGAAGATATGGAAATAAAATATAACTAAACTAAAAATATGGAGCAAAAATAAAACTAACCTAGAAACAAGGAAAATAAAAACAAACCTAATCTAAAATATAAAAAAAGTAACAAATTTGACCTAAGAAATAGGAAAAATAAATTTTAACCTAATCTAAAAAGATAAAAACAAAATCTAACCTAAGAAATAGGGAAAATAAAAGAAAACAAATTTTAAAAAGATTCACTTCCTAAAAAGATAAAACAAACGAAACTAACCCCTATTTCTACTCTAAAAAAATCGCTACCCTACTAACTAAAAAGGTAAAATCTGAAAATTTAAAAACAATAAAAGAAAAACTTAGCTAGACTTACCTAGACCTAATCCTAAATTTTTAAAATAAGTTTCACTGATTACCTTGTCGAAATATCAACAATCCCCGGCAGCGGCGCCAAAAACTTGGTGGACGAAATTGGCAAGTGCACCAAATCGTAACAAATAATAAAGTAGTAAGTTTATCATTCTCAACAGGGATTGTCGTTCAACTTAGTAATTAATAAAACTTATTTCAAAATGCGAAAGTGAATAGAATTGCAAGGTTGAATTGCCATTCCCAATGAAAGATTAGGTTTTTGTGATTCAAATGATTAACGGCGATTAGGGTATCCTTGAATCCCCCCTTCGTCTTTATTGGAATTATCTTTTAAGAAACCAGTCAACTTATGTGGTGCTTACTTTGATTTAATGAATCCAATGGTAAGACTCATATGAAGTTTCTTTAAATAACTATTGCAGGACCAACCTAAGTCGTGTACTACGTTGTCTAAAGAAAAGAGTGATGATGGAATGAATTCAAACCTGAAACTTTCTAACCTCTATAAGAAATGGTAATTAGAAAAGGCAATGGAACTGATATAATTTTGGGTTGTCAGTGCCTACTTTTATCCTACGGTTCAATCCTCAAGGTTACACATGTAGTTAACCAATTGACGAAGCATTATGAACGGGCATAATCTAATTTAAATCAAGCACAATCAAAGCATAAACTGAATGAAACACGTTATTAATAAATTCAAACAAATAAGAAGGGGTTCATCGTGGAACCCTAATCAAAGAGGTTTAGTTGCTCATGGCAACAGACATCATAAGAAAACAATAGAAAAACATACCCTAGAGAGAACAAAAGAAGGATGAATCCTACCTTGGAATTCTGATGCTAGACCCTTGCCTTCACCGTCAATGTTTATGAATTAATAAAATAGTGTGCAAGGGTCTCTATTTATAGCATGAGGTTACTTAGAGTTTAAGAGAAGAAAACTGGGCTTTTTGCAATGATCCCGCTTGGAAAACAAGTAAAATCAGCATCCAGCCCGTAGTCTGGGCGCCTATGGCACACGCAGGGGGGGCCTAAGGCATCAAGGAATGTTGTCCCAGGCGCAGAGGTGCCTGAGGCAGCCCCTCGGGTGAGATTTCTTGCGTTTTCGTCCCGTTTTCAATCGTTCTTCCGTCTGAAAACTCCTAGGAACTTGAAATGAATTTTCTTCACTTTGTATTGTCTTCAACAACCTTCTAAGAACCCTTGATCTTCAATTCCATATCCTTGATCCTTCATGTGATGTCCTGATTTGTAGATTTACATGATTCCTCACTACAAAACGCTCAAAACACCTATGGAGTTGCATGATCTAGGATAAAACTGAATTACAACGACTCGAGTGAAAACAATACAATATGTTCCTCAAACCATTGACAACTCCTCTATCTCTCATCTTATTTATCTTCAAATGCAAATAAAAGTACTAAAAAACATAGCCAAATTGTCATACGATGCTCTATCATCACAACCCATTCTCAAACTTTAAGCACTTAGAAACTTCCGCCCCCACTGCATTGTAATGAGGATAAAACCTAGACAGCTCTTCGAACTTCGTCGCATAATCCGCCACCAACATATTTCCCTGTTTCAGCTCAAGGAACTCAATCTCCTACTTGTTACGGACATCAGCTGGAAAGTATTTCTCCAAAAATTCAGTTCTGAATACCTCCCAAGTGATCTCGGTTCCCACAACCTCCAACCTCTGACGGAAATTTTCCCACCAATATTCAACTTCCTCCGCCAGCATGTGTGTCGCTAGCCTGACCCTTTCTTCATTAGTACACGTCATCGCCCTGAAAATCCTCTCAATTCTTTGTAACCACAGTTGTGTGCCATCAGGATCATATCGCCCCTTAAAGGTAGGTGGGTTATTCCTCATGAATCTTTCTAGTCGGCTTTCGCCAAGCCCTCCTTGTTGTCCCTAAAGAGTAGTGTTGGCATGTGCCAGTGTTTGCGCCATTGCGGTCATTGCGTTAGCGATTTCCTGATCGTGTCTTCCAAACATTTCTTATCTGCAACACCAAACACAGACAAGCAATCAAGGGTTAGACATCTACAGTGTTCACACACATGTCGCCTAATAGGACATAACATCATAAAAGAAAATCCTAGGCCAGTTGGACCGACCTGCTCTGATACCAACTATATAACACCCTAAATCCCAACGTTGATTTATTAAATAATAAGAATATGTTAAATAAAAGGATGTTACAAAACTCATCATCAGTCATATAATTAATAAGGCAAATATTAATTCATACTTCAGCAGCGGAAATAGTTCAACTCAATCCAATGATAGAAATTTTCATGTGTTCAACATCAACAATAAAATAACAAGAGTTCCATAAGACTCTAACTCAAAAGAAAATAAATTTCAATGTTAAGCCCAACCTTGGTGTTACATATCAGAGCGTCGTTTTCGACTACATGTTTATTCATCTACTAAAATTAAGGGAAAGAGAGACGGAAAACATTTCCACCGCAACCTTCTAAGTCACCCCGTAACTAATCTTATTCAGCCTGAGTGTCTGTACCGCAGGAGTACAATCACCATAAAACACAACAACAACAAAGGGGTGAGAATATTCATCATACCATTAAATTGGAATAAATGGACAAATGCAAAAAAATTCTTAGAATCGTTGTTCATTTTTTACAAACATACGCCTAATATTCCATCATTACTTTGCAACATCAGCACGTTCATCATTACATATCATCATTACATATATCACATTCATCACATAAAAAACATATACCTAACAGCACAAACATCGTATACACATCTTTAATATGTATGTCAATTACACCTAATATGAACCATATGCATTTGCACTTCACTCCTAGACCTATATGCATGTCGGTATCGGATCCTATCACCATAATAATGTAAGTCAGAGGTGTGTTACTGAACATACATTTGTCATTCGTCATTTCATCATTATGCAATATGATATGATGCATTAGACTCATTAAACATCACATATAAAACATATGAACAACACATCATCTTTACAAAATAGACATTTCGTCATTTTACTTGTTATTATAAAATAAGCACGTCATTCGTCATATTTCGTCATTCACAAACATCATTTATGTCATCATTCATCATCGTCATATAGTAATTAGTATTTTCATCTTTTACTCATCATCTTACTACGTCTTTATTCTTATTAGCATACCCCATTCTCAATGTGAGATTAAGGTGTCTATCTCTTCCTCAATGTTTCTTACATCGTCATTCCCTCTTTACTACTAGGTTTGATCGGGTTTCTAGACGCCCTACATTCATATTATTGTCACAACATTAACGTCATTCATTACCTTAGACATTTATCTCCATATTCTTGGTTTACTCTAGTTCATGCTCTTCAATTTAGTCTTATCTTTACATTTATTCTTTGTCATTGACAACTATCATGAACTATCTTTCCATATTTCCCCTTATAATCGTCTTATCCCCCTCCCGCTAAATCATGTTTTAGGCTCACCAAATAATCCCTACCACTACGGTTGTCTAATAACTCATATTTTTACCTTTAGTATATAAAAAAGTATAAAAGATGGGTCAAAAAATTTTCTAAGTCCACACTGCATCGTGGCACGTTGAATTCCCATCGTGGCACATTTTGACAACTTAAAAAAAGGGGTTTCGTCGCTGGAAAAATCGTGGCACGTTGGGTTTCCATCGTTGCACGATTTGACAGTTTCAGAACCCAGAAAAACAGTGTTTTTACTCTCGAGTTTGCTTCTAACTTGGCTAAAAATCTCTGTTTCTGACTCCTTATGATCCCAAATTGATAGAGAACATTACCTAGGGTTACCCAATCATCCAAACACTAACTTTTCACACCATTCTTTAATTATAACAATCTTAGACCTGTTTAATTCTCTATTCAAAACCTAGCCATTTTTTTCACAATTCTAATCTTTCTACAACATCATCAATGCTTATTACTTCCGTTCTTCATCATTCTTTCATCATAATTTCCATCATAACAACAATCTTACGATTTAACAACCCCCATCATTTAAGATTAAGACACCCTAGAAAGAAAGGATTTTCTCCCATACCTCGAATCTCCAGAATCACATCTTATGGGCTCTTTTCTTTGCAACTAGGGTTCTCTCCTTGAAAATTGCTCTTCTCCCATACAAAACTGCTCACTCCCACATAAACTGACCAAAATAACCCCAACGTGAGTTAACTCACGTTCGGTATACCCCAACGTGAGTTAACTCACGCTGGATATCCAACATAAGTTAACTCACGCCGAACCCCAACGTAAGTTAACTCACGTTGAGTTGCAACTTGTGCTTTTATGGGCTGTCTAACATTGTCCTGTTTCATTTAGTACTTAGTTTTAGCATTACTGAAGCTAGCCAACTCAAAATTTGTGAACAATGTGTATAGCTTTGTTTCTTTGGCAATCTCATCCACTTTATCCTTTTCTTCTTTTGAATAATAGAGACGAATATCACAATAGGCAAACTTAATTTTCTTCTTAATTTCCTGTTTGATTTGTGGAATTAATATGCATACATTAATTTGTACATATATTTGTACGTGGCTAATTATATATGATGTTTAATTATTGTTAATAGTGTTTAATTTGGATGAATTGAAGGCCTACGAAAGAAGTGTCATGGTGGGAAGAATGTGATATAGTGGGAGGAAGGGATGAAATAGGAGGAGGGACATGGTTGGCTTGTTCTTCACAAGGAAGAGTAGCTTTTCTTACCAATGTTTTGGAGCTTCATACTTGCCTTGAGGCCAAAACTCGTGGAGACCTACCCGTCATGTTTCTCAAGGTATATAAATATGAACAGGGTAATTATTTAAGATCAAGTATATCTATCTTCTTAGTATTTCAAAGAAAATAGGAAGAAGAAAAAGAGAGTTGAATAGATCATGATTTTATAATTACTTATCTTGAGAGGGGAAAGAATCTTCTTATTTGACGGTAATAACTATTATTACTTGATAATTGATTGAGTTAAGAGAGGTATCACCATTTAGTGTCTGATACATCTTGAAAAGAATGATCTTCAATAGAGAGAACCGATGAGAAAAAAAATTATTATTATATAATAAACTAGATGATAATGGTAAGGAAAATGGGGTTATCTAAACATAATACATAGCATAGCATTATAGATGCATACAACAATTTATCAAAGCTATTTGATTCTGGGTTGAGTCTAACTCTCCATCGATCATAAAATATATTTGCAAGGCGGGATAGTTTTTTTTTCGATAAGTAAACATTTTATTAACAGCATCTAACTCGGTGTATGAGGATATTATTCTTTATAAAACATTTTCATTCCTCAATTATAGTTAATGTGAAACTTGATTTTTTTTTGGTTAAATAGCTTAATGACAAGAATCTCACATCTTAAGTGTAGAGAATTGATGAATCGCAGATTCAAACTCACGCCCCCAACATATCAAATATCCTTGTAGTTAAAAGATTACGCAAATCAACATATTTTAATTTCTTCAGTCGCACATTATCTCATATTTAAAAAGATTATGCATGTTATTGGCTATTGACATAGTATACCTAGTTAGTTGGGTGAAATAATCACCTCTAACCAGATTCTTATTTGTACTTGTTCAATTGAACTTCTTAATAGATTTCTCATGTTTCTTCACTTTGTTGATGAATGGCAGAGCAGCAAGAATCCCAAAGAATTTGCAGAAAGCTTACAGACAGAAGCTCAATATTACAATGGGTTCAATTTAGTCATTGCTGATATTACTTCCAAATCCATTGACTGCTGAAATAGTACAAGTTGCAAAAGCACAAGTTGCAACCCAAACGTGAGATAACTCACACGTTGGAGTTCGGCGCGAGACGTTGGGGTTATTTTTGTTATTTTATGTGGGAGTGAGCAATTTTGTATGGGATGAGCAATTTTCTTTCTCCTTCTCTTCTCTCGTCTTCTCTTGTTTCTACGTTCAACAAAAAAGTGTCACTACTGATTCCCAATTCTCTATTTATATTTTGGGTTGTTCACTCATTACTATATCTTTTCTCTTCCTTTCTCTATTATTATTTTTTTACTTCTCCCTCCCCCACTTATTTTAAACTTCTATTCTACATCTCCCGTCTCTATATTATATTTTTAATTAATTCTCCTCTTTGTCATATTATTCTTCCCGGTACATCATTAATCCTCAGAACTCTATTTCTTCCTAAATATCATCAAATTCAAGCAACATGCATCATTATAATCATAAAAATTGATAGTCCTCTATTTAACCTCGTTAACTAAATAAATATAAATTCTCGGGGTGTTACAGACGCCGCTCATCACACCACCAGAAATTCGCTCTACATCTCAACAGCGATTTGGATATGGAGGGGTTGAAGGCGGCGAGGTTGTTTTTTATAGAGAGGTCATAAATAATTTTAGAGAGAGAATTTAGAGTTTACTCTCGTAATTTAAATTAATTATGCCCATTTTGTCAAAAAAAAAATGGATGTGATCAACCCCTGTATGTATTAATTTGGATTTTCATTTTTTTAAATAAAATTTTGGATTTTCATTTAATGAAAGTAAGATTATCTCTATAGGTATTTTTCTTTAATTAATCATTCATATTTTTATTTTGTACAATTTCATCAGTCAATATTTAAATATCTTAAATCGTGACATAGTAGATATTAAAAAAATAATTTTCAACTAAACTAGTTTTAAAAGTTTATGAATTAAATCATTCTTTTCTTAAATATACTTCTACATTTAAAATGCACAAATTACTTGACAGTGAAGGTAAAAATTGACTTATAAATTAATAAAATGACATCAATTTATATACATCATGTCCAAATAACAATGCTGGTAATGGCCATTCAAAGAAAATAAACAATGCTGGTAATTCTTTCTTAAACTGTTTCCAATCACTATACATTAGGTATTAGGTACAAGAATTAACAGAGAAAATATCAGGACTACAGAAAATAATTCACACTTTACTTGTTTGTTGGTCAAATTAAACTCGACTCGAATCCCTCCCAAATACGAATTTTCTAGCCCAATCAGACACGACCAAATACCTTGTGCGCCAGCTCACTTGCTTGCTGCACATTGAACAACAGAGCAATGCTAAGTAACAGTAAATATTTTGTATCTATAATATGGTTAACAAAGAAAAACAAGCAAATCGAGTTTTGCGTCATAAACATTACCTTGCATATACAGAATACCAAAGCCATTGAGTGCTGTGACCAATGGAAACCCAGTCTCCAGGAAGTTCTGCTGCTGCCTGCTCCCCACCCAGTGGAGCAAATTGCCCAAAATGCTTATACCTTTTCATAGTAATCAACCATTCTCTCACTGATTAGTTAGTGATTAAAGCAAGAAAAGTGCATTAGATCAAAATATCGTCATAAATTAAATACATGTTCAACCAAGTTCATGTCAGTTAGCTCAACAAAATATATGCTTCTTTTAATTGGTCAAAATCTTTGATCTTCTCACAAATGCTTAAAATAAAAACACAATTGTTACATCTTGCTTGAATTATAGGTCTGAATTCTGATGTGAGAGATGTTTAAGTCAAACTCATTGTAAAAACGAGGTTTCAAGTAAAATTAAAAAATGTTTCATCTCAAGATGCGAAAAAGATCCTCCATATGGATGTTAAGGCATATACCATTAAGCCTTCAACCCAAAACGATAATTTCTTATCAGTTTCCACACACTTCAGACTTCAACTAAATGGATATCTTATCAATTTATGCTTTCAACTTTGAAGCAATCAGTAAATCATGGGATACAAGACTAATTTAACAGTTATACTGGTTTCCCTTATATCCATTCAGATACAGCTTTTAGAATTTAGGTTGAGCCTAACTCATCCTACAAAACCGGCTTGTAAGGTGAGGGATACTTCCCACTCATAAACTCAAATTTCGACCATATCTCATCCGATGTGAGACTCTCAACAACAGCAGATAATTCTGCAATTTCCGCTCCAAAGGTAGGAAATATAGAAAATAATATAAGTACTACGAAGAATGGGGTTTACCGGAAGGGACGAAACCGATGATGCCCAGATCCTGAAAATCGTCGAGGTCCTTCTGGATGCTCTTCAGTATGATCAACGCGATTAAAGCAACTAGCTAGATATGCACCTTGTTGCGCAGCAACCTATATACCGATACATTAAAAACTTATGCTGTATAATACCATTTGACAGAAAAAGTAATCTGCACAACCAAGCATTCACTTACTGTTGAAATAATTCATACCTGTGCAGTTGCTGGAAGAGTCTTCACCTGTGAATCTGCAACAGAAAGAGCAAGCTTAAATCCTTCTATGTCTATTTCTTTTCTTTCATTTCCATGTGGGTCGTTCCACAGAACCCTCAAATCAAGTATTTGTTTCTTATTTAGATAGTATTCAACTTGAGGATATCTTAAGATTACATCATCCATCACATCTTCGAATTCTTCTACAGTTAAGGTACCGGAGTTATTTTTGTCTGCAGCCTTAAATATGTCCAAGATATCATCCTAGAACCAGAGATAATAGGTTAATCATCAGATAAATAAATTCAATAGTTATCTGCATAACTATTAATTATAGCAATTAAGTAAAACTGTCAACGCTGTTGAGTTATTTAAAATAATTAAATTACAGGCAAAATGAGGTTAATTGCTTCATCGGAGATCCCTAGCAGGATGGTCAAGTCAGTATTAATTTTGATAAGTATGCATGTTAAGTAAGCTTAGAAGTTTACAAAAGAGACTGTTAAAGGCTTAAGAGGTACCATGATTTTACGTTGATTTATTGATGAGCAATCACCGATGGCAAACACATCTTCACATCCCTTTACTCTTAACCATTCATCAGTTGCCAGTACATGCCTTTTAGTCTGCACATAAAGTAATCCAAGCTTATATGGATATAATTACCAACATCATAGTTAATTGTTATTTTCAGCGAAGAGAAAAAACAATTCAATGCATTTTTTTTTTTTTTGAAGGAAAGTATTGTTTATTTTCATCAATAATACGTACGCACAAGGCATGAAATTAAACAGCACCTGACCAATTTCCTCCATAAAATCCCTTATAACTGGAAGAGTAGAAATGCCAGTGGACCAGATAATCAATCCATGGGGCACAGAGCAAACCGCTCCCGTTGATTTCACCTTCATTGTAATTTCCTTATCATCAACACTCATAACGCGGCATCCAGTTTGAACTTCTATACCATCTCTTGTAAACTTCTTCTCGGCAAATGAACTTATTCTTTCATCAAACCTACAAGATTGAAGATGATATTTTCTCTGAAGGGTGAGTTTAACAAAGGCAGGACTGAGAATATGAAAGATTCAAACACTGCCCGGACTTGCATAATGATTGGTCTTATTTGAGATTAGCAATACCGGTCACACTATAACTAAAATGAATAATAAAATAAAATATACGATTTAGAGAATTTTAAAAGCATCAGAAAATAATTGAGACAGTTAGCATCTCTCGTACATGTTCAAGATATGATCTCCAGATTGAATTAGTGTTATCTTGACTTTATCTTTAACGGTTGGATATAATTTCATCAAGTCTTCTTGGATAAAATCATGCAGTTCAGCAGCAAATTCAACACCAGTTGGACCTCCTCCAACAATTACAAAGTGAAGATTTGACCTTTGCTCCTCTTCAGATTGACTAGGAAGAACAGCTTTCTCAAGACAATCTATTACAGACAATCTGATCTTCTGAGCGTCCTCAACATTCTATAAGTGATTATATATAACATATTGGATTAGTTGCAGGAAAAAGAGGGTGTTGATGATAATTCTTGTTCATCAACAAGTTCAATGACTTTGTGAACCTCCTGATCAACCAATAATCATAATCGTGCACATTAAAAATTTAACCATTAAACAATTCTACACATAAAAAGTAACCACAACAAAGCTTTTTCCCAATACGTGGAGTCGGTTAAATGGATTAATCTCATCAACCTTTAAATCCAAATATATTTTGTCAAATAAACTTACCTTCAGAAAATGACAGTTCTCCTTAACACCAGGGGTATTAAAAGTATTTACTTGTGCTCCTACTGCTACAACCAAGAAGTCATAGTCCAGAGAAAATTCACCACTTCCCACTAAGTTTTCAATATTAGACCGACAAACAACCTTTTTGTCTGCAGCATCGATCTTGACACATTCAGCCTCCCAAAATTTTATTTCTCCATTTCTCTACAATGGGAAAAAACAAAATAAACTCCATTATTAAATGACTATACAATATACGCTTGAAAAACAACATAAAGCAGATAAAATTTTCAGATATAATCACAAGGTGACCATCTCAAGACACAAACAAAGTCATTCCTCTAATGATCATATTTATTAGTTAAGGATCAAAGAACATTTAATTTATCATTACATTAACCGTACATATGCGATCAATGCAGTTTTTTTTTTGTTAAGTAGCCTAGTGGTTAGAATTTCACCCCTTAAGGTGAATAACTGGGGAATCCCGGGTTCGAACTCTGGCCTCTTCATAGTGAAATGTCCCTACCAACTGAGCTATGCTCATTGGGACGTGATCAATGCAGTTTTAAAAAATCGTATACGGTAGTAATTCAGAGAAATCTAATTTTGCTTCTTCCACCTTTTTAATGATGTTTCGAACCGGTTCTACAATGCTCCGTGCTTCAACTGACCCACAAGTGACACTCGGTAATAAGGGAGTAAATGCAAAGTAGTTACGAGGCGAAACAACTTGAACATCATATAATGAACCATCCAAACCCTTAAGGAAACTGGTAGCAGCCCATCCAGTTCCAAGGACCACGACTTTCTTTTTTCGGAGCTGGTGATCTTCAATATTAGGACGTTCAGCTTCTGATTTTGATTCTGAGAGTGCCACCACACCTCCACCACTGCAATTTCCAAGAGCAAGTGGATCCAATGAAATAGAAAAATTTGTTAACTACATAAGTACATGAAAGCTTAATGCAATTTTAGTTCCTCTATTAAGGCCAATATGCAATTTTAGTCCCCGAATAAAATCTTGCATCCATTAAATCTCCCAATGTTTCTAAGTGGAAAAAATATCAGGTCCTTTTGTCTGTCATCCAATTACTAATATAAAATAGCAATATGGCAAAAAACTTTTTTGATAAAAGTGATATAACAAATTTATATGTGGCATTGGCATGACACTTTGTAAGTAAAGCGTTTACTTTTAACCTCTTGTGATGTAAATACATTGCTTTATTGTATGCAACTACTCATTTTAACACACTATTTTTAACGCTCGCTCTGGTCCCACCACTTTATGTGGAACCCATTTTTAATCTGGTGTGACCAAAGATGTATTTCACCTGGTAATAGAGTGGGTGTTGCAAGCATTACAAGACACTTTATAATTAACTATGTTGTCTTCATACTTAGATTCTATCTTATCTTCACAGATCATTTCAATCTGTTCTCTTCACAAAAGAAAAAAAATGATTGATATGAATTAAAATTAGAAATTTTCAAACAAGTAATGGAGATTTGGTTGATAAAAAATCCAGTTGCATGTTCTACCATTTACCACAGTTATATATAATTTACCTATCTATTTCTAATTTTAGTATTTGAAGAGAAAAGTGAAGGAGACAAAACAAAGCACCTGATAGTACAAAGAAGCAGAAAGTTAGAACAGAAAGGGTGAGTAGTGAGGGCCCTGGAGGCTTTGTTGAAGAAGGAACCAATCGTCATATTCACCCAAATTTAACAATCAAACATACCAAACACACACAAACACAAACAGCTCTTAATTGGATCCAAACTATACTTATTTATTGATGTTTCTATTTCAACTCTGACTGCTGCTAACTACCACATTCATTGACGCGTGTATGTTAGTCCATGTTTCACTATTATTGTTGTTATTGTTAATATTGAGATGTGTTAGTTAGAACATTTTTTATAACTTATTTGATAACCATGGATTTAAAGAAAATTAGGTATTGACACGAAAATCAAAGCATTGGAAAGATAAATAAAAACATAATATGAGTATGAGAGAGAAAGTTGTCACAAAATAGTTGTAGAAATATCGTTTATCTTATTATTACTAGTGAAAAGACTAGCGGGTGAGTGCCGTCTTTCCGCTCTTTTTATTTCGTTAACTTTTGACTTAATTTTACACGGTTCGTCTTTTAACTTAATTTTAAGTAACACTTTTGTCTTTATCATTTTTTTGTCTTAATTTAGTCCTTTATGTTATAAAATGTCGATATCTTATGATTTTTTATGAGATTTTTTCAATGAAATCCGAGTTTTTATGTTTGTATAATGAAGATTTGAATTTGTTTGAGTTTGATGAGATTTTAGAGTTTTTGAATTTTTTTGATAAAAAAAGAATTATCATGTTGACATTTTATAACATAATGACTAAATCGAGATAAAAAAAGACAAAGGACAAAAGTATTATCTAAAATTAAGTTAAGGAACGAAATGTGTAATTTTGTCTTTAAAAAAAATTATAAGTTATAACAAACGAGACAAGTTGTCGCTTATATAAATTTTAAAATAATTATTAAACTTGTGACATGTCATCACTAATATATATTATAAAATATTTATTATACACAGATAAGTTGTCACTATTAACTTTAAAAATTATTATTATACACAAGTCAAGTCGTCGCCGATACAAATTTTAAAATAATAGTTATAAACAAGAAAAGTTGTCACTGCTCAAAATTTAAAAACCATTATTATACACAGGACAAGTTGTCATTGATAAAAAAAATTAAAATATTTACTATACACGTGACAAGTCATCAATGATATATATTTTTAAATAATTATTATACACGGGGCAAGTCGTCCATGATACAAATTTTAAAATAAATATTATACATACGACAAGTTGTCACTGCTAAAAAATTAAAATTATTATTATACACGAGACAAGTCGTTAACGATAAAAAATTTGAAAATAATTATCATACATGGAACAAGTCGTTACTAATACAAATTTTAAAATTACTATTATACATAGGACATGACAAGTTTGTTGAGGCAAAATCCCTAATTGATTTTAAAGATAACAAACCTTAAATGATTAAAGGATTAATGGACTTTGATTAGTTTCTTGGTATTTAATTTGAGTTCTTGAGTGTTTAATTAAGACAGGAACAAAGTATTAATCATATCAAGATACAAGGAATCAAAGATCATTAAGAAGAAAGAACTCAGTCAAAGTTCATAAAGTTGAACAAGAGTTCATAAGGTTGGACAGAGTTCAGAAAGTTAATGTCATGATCATCAAGAACAAGCCCAGAAATTCATGAACATATGCATGAACATTCAAGGCTCACGTGACATAAATAAGATGCCCATAAAAGTACAAAAACTTGGATCAATCAAGAAGTTATGGCATCTATTTGGAATAAAGGCAAAAAGCATATCCATTGTTCATTAAAGACTTATGAACAATTGAAGTACAAGAACACTAGGAATATTCCTCTTTGAATATCATCATTAATGTTGTACATACTGCACTTCATTGATGTTTTACTATTAGGATTTGATTTCATCAAATGGAAGTCTTACAAATCATCCTAAGTAAAACAAAAGAACATTCTGAAGTTCAGAAAGTTCAATACAACACATGCTTTAATTCTGACAGCACAGTAAAGTGGTTGGCAAAAGCAAGATAGCAATCTCAAAGTCAGAATCCATGAGATTTCGACACCTAAGGGATTTGGTACTGTACAAGACCAGCAAAATCCCCTAAAGCATGGGCATGAAGTGACAAGTCCACTTTTCTCTCTCCTGCACGCGTTCCAACACAGATCTGCAAAGGCTTTTGGCTCCGAAACATTCTAAAGTATGCATGCATAACAAAAGCTCATCAACAACCCAGATCTTCATGTGATATTCATAGGAATCACCCAGAAATTCATCTGGCATTCATCCATATGAACCCAGGAACATTCTGAAGTTCATAACTGATGAATGTATGAACATTCTGAAGTATTCTGATGAACCCAGGAACATTCTGAAGTACAAGACTGTCAACCAAAAATTGGTAAGTCACTAGGACACGTGGCACAAGACCATTGGATACCTCCTAACGGCTACAAGAAGTCAAGAAGCTCTATAAAAGGGATTGAAGGCTTTCATTCACAATACACATCTTAAAAGCATAATTAAATATCTTACAAAAAGAGTTTAAAGCTTCATAGCAAATTGATTTCACAATCAAACTCTAAAGATTATTAAAATCTCCAAGAGTGTGAATCAATCTCAAATTATCTTTTTAAAGATAATCATCTTCTCTCCCCCCCTCTCTTCTGATTGTCTTTATCTTAATCTCATTTCTTCGAATATCCAATCAATTGTAAAGAGCAAATCTCATCTAGTTTTAAGGGTATTAAAGTCTAGGTTGAGTAATATAGTGCAAGGTCTGGTGTGACTTAGTAAAGAAAGTTGAGAGCTTGCTGAGGCTTAAAGAATACAGGTTGTAACCATTCCAAGTGAACAAGATTGTAAGGTGCAGGATTTGAGAGGGTATCTCAAGCATCATAGTGGAAAACTCTCACAAGATTGTGAGGAGTGGACTAACCCACATTGGGTGAACCACTATAAAATTTTGTGTGTCCTTTTTCTCTCTCCCTATACTCTTTACATTATTGCATACACAATACACACACGCAATACTTAACTTCAATATTTTATTCTGCAACTAATACTTCAGAACGTTATGAAGTCTGTTTAACTTTATTCTTCAAAGTATCAACTTGAGAAGTATTTTTAAGTACAGGATTAAATTTTAAAAAGGGTCACAATTCAAACCCCCCCTTTCTTCTGACTATATTATCTACTTCAATTGGTATCAGAGCCTGGTTCTAAGGGTTTGAACACTTACACAAGTGTTAGAGAAAAGATTCAGGAAGAAGTATGTCAAAGGTCAAATACATTACAGAAGGAGGATCATCAAACAGACCACCACTATTTGATGGCACAAACTACTACTTTTGGAAAGGTAAGATGGAACTTTTTCTTAGATCTCAAGATACAGACATATGGGTTGTAATCTCAGATGGAGAACATGTTCCAAAGAACAAAGAAGGAGTCATAAAAGAAAAAAGTGCATTGTCAACAGATGACAAAGCTAAGGTATTACTAAACTCTAAAGCTAGATTATTTTTATCATGTGCACTAACCATGGAAGAAAGTGAAGGAGTTGATGAGTACAAAAATGCTAAAGAGGTATGGGATACTTTAAAAATACACCATGAAGGTACCTCTCATGTCAAAGAAACTAGAATTGACATTGGAGTCAGAAAGTTTGAAATCTTTGAAATGAGTGAAAATGAAACTATTGATGAAATGTATGCTAGATTCACAACAATAGTAAATGAAATGAGATCTCTTGGAAAGATATATTCCACTCATGATAGAATCAGGAAAATATTGAGATATCTCCGAAACATATGGAGACCTATGGTCACAACCATTACTCAGGCCAAAGATCTAAACTCTCTGACCTTGGAGGAAATTATTGGTTTACTGAGAGCTCATGAAGTCATACTTCAAGGAGACAAACCAGTGAAAAAGGTAAAAACTTGCCTTGAAAGCCTCTCGAGAAACATCATCAACAACTCAAGATGATGTGGAAGAACCAGATGAAATAGAAGGAGTTCAAGAAGAGGAAGTTGAAGATGAACTTGGACTCATCTCCAAGAAAATTCAAAGAATGATGAGAAGAAATCAGATCAGAAAGAAGTTTCCCAACACCAACACCAACAAAACTGAGACTAACAAAAGTCAACTCACCTGTTTTGGATGCAACAAGCTTGGACACTACAAAAATGAATGTCCTGACCTTAAGAAGCAACAAAGGAGACCTCTTTTCAAAAAGAAAGCCATGATCACCTGGGATGATCTGGAAGAAGCAGAACCAGAAGATGAGGAAGCCAACATGTGTTTGATGGCTCAATCAGAAGATAATGAAGAGGTGATTATCTATGAACCTCACTATTTACATAAAGACCTTGAAAGAAAAATTGATAGTCTTATATATGACTCAAACTTTTTAACTAACAAATGTCACTCATTAATGAAAGAACTTTCTGAACTAAAAGCAGAAAAAGGTAAACTTCAAATCAAATGTGATGAATCTAGAAGAATCATACAAAATTTGCAAGACTCTCATTTTAAAATGTCTGAACAACAAAGAGAGCTAAATAAAAAGCAAAAGGGCATTTTATCTAAACCTTCTGAAGTACAAAAAGAAAACATTCTTTTGAAAACAGAAGTTGAAGGATTATAAAATGATCTCTCATGTTTTATAAAATCCACATAAACCTTTCAAAACATTCTGGGATCACAAGCTGGAACAAATGAAAAATCTTGTTTAGGTTTTAAAGATCCAAACAAAAATCTTCTTAAAACTGTTTTTGTACCAAGTGGAACTGAAATAAAAATGAAGATAAAATGCTCATATTGTAACAAGCTAGGACATCTTGATTCAGCATGTTTTCATAAAAAAAAATTTGAAAGAAATAAACATATTAATCTTAGTTCAGAACGTTCTCATCTCAGTAGATCAGAAAGTTCACAAAAGACTGAGAAGGCTAAGAAGATATGCTCTTACTGTAACAAATCTGGTCATATGATAACAGAATGTTACAATAAGAAGAGATCTCTTAGAAAGACTAACCCTCAAGGACCCAACATTACATGGGTACCTAAGATTTTGTTCATGTCAAGTGTAGGTCTTCTCTCAAAATGCAAGGATCAAGCCATGGTACTTGGACAGTGGTTGTTCAAGACACATGACAGGAGATAGGAAATGCTTTCTAACCTTTGAAAGTAAAGATGGAGGACTAGTCACATTTGGAAACAATGACAAAGGCAAAATCAGAGGTAAAGGAACAATAGGTAAAACTAACTCTGCCAAAATAGAGAATGTTCAGTTTGTAGAAGGGTTGAAAAACAATCTACTTAGCATAAGTCAATTATGTGATAGTGGTTATGAGGTTATTTTTAAACCCAACATATGTGAAATAAGACAAGCCTCCTCTAAAAAATTAATTTTCTTTGGATCAAGGAAAAAGAACTTATATGTTTTGGATTTAAACTAAATACCAGGTGAATCTTGTTTTATGTCTCTTGAAAAAGATAAATGGAATTGGCACAAAAGAGCTGGTCATATAAGTATGAAAACTATTGCTAAACTTTTTCAACTTGATCAAGTTAGAGGTTTGCCAAAGATCAACTTTGAAAAGGACAAGATTTGTGAAGCTTGTATTAAAGGAAAACAAGTTAAAAGCAGTTTTAAAACAATTGAATATATTTCAACTCAACAACCTTTAGAGCTTCTTCACATTGATCTCTTTGGTCCTGTTCAAATTGCAAGTCTTGGTGGCAAAAAATACGGTTTTGTTATTGTTGATGACTTTTCCAGATTTACATGGGTGCTCTTTTTAAAACATAAAGATGAATCATTTGATGCATTTCAAAACTTTTTCAAAATGAGAAAGGTTCTAATATCATATCTGTAAGGAGTGATCATGGAGTTGAATTTGAAAATGCTTCCTTCAAGACATTCTTTGATGAATGTGGTATTACACATAATTTTTCTTGTGCAAGAACTCCACAACAAAATGGAGTTGTTGAAAGAAAAAATAGAACCTTGCAAGAAATGGCTAGGACTATGTTAAATGAATCAAATGTTGAAGATTACTTTTGGGCAGAAGCCATCAATACATCTTGTTACATTTTTAATAGAGTCTCAATAAGAAAAGTGTTAAATAAAACCCCATATGAATTATGGAAAAACATCAAACCTAGCATATCTTATTTTCACATATTTGGCTGCTATTGTTACATTCTGAACACAAAAGAAAAATTGGGTAAGTTTGATCCTAAATCAGATAAAGCTATCTTTTTGGGATACTCTACAACTTCTAAAGATTATAGAGTGTACAACCTAAAAACCCAAACAGTTGAGGTCAGTATGCATGTCATATTTGATGAATATGAGGAACCTTCTCAACTCCAAGAAAAAGAAGACACTGAAGATCCAACACTTCGGAATATTGACAACCAGAACACTGTAAGTTCTGTAGAAAAAGAGGATGATCAGAATGTTCAGGATCCATACTTACAAAGCCCTCCTAGAAGTTGGAGAATGGTAGGAGATCATCTTGTAGATCAAATCATTGGAAGCACAACTGATGGTGTATAAGAACCAGAATGTCCTTCCAAGGGAACAACATGGCTATGATCTCTCAAATGGAACCTGTCGCGGTGATTTTCGGAGATCAAGCTATTGACTAGCGTTGACTCACTAATTTTATTTCACGACTGAACTTTTAATTTTTCAAAAGAAAAGTGGAAAAAAGTTCTAAATTACCACATTTTTAAAGATTTAAGGTTCGGGGGTTAGTTACGTTTAGGGAAGGTAGTAGCACCCTAAACGTTCGTAGTATTCTACGAGAACCTCTTGATTTTATTTATTTATTTTGGCTATAACTTGCTTATATATTTTTAAGAGAAAGAATTTAGAGTAGTGAGGAAAAAATTGTTTTTTTATTTTTTATGATTTGGAAGGACAATGTCCTTTGCCTACGTACCCGTGAGGATCAAAACCTCGTAGTTCGGGGTAAAAATGCCGATTGAGTTGTTTTTGTATTTCTTATTTTCTTGAAAAAAAGTTTTAAAGATAAAATAAGGCCAAGCGGCAAAAAATGAAATTTGTTTGTATTTTTTATTTTTGGAAAATGATTTAAATGTTATTAAAATGGATTAATGATTTTTTTAAGAAAGTGAAAGAAAAAAGGGGCACTTGATTGAAAATCAAGGTTTATTTAGGAAAAGATTTTTTTGAATTTTTGATTATTTGCATGTTTTTGTTTTTTTTAAATACTTAACTAAGACCTAAAAACGATAATGAGCTAAACGCGAGGAGTTTCCGTGGTGACGTTGGATCGCCACGAAACCCTTTTGAAATTAAACTAACCTAATATTTTTGCATTTTTTGTTTTTGACATAAAGCGGAATAAATAAATAAAATAAAAGACACATGCATGACTCTTCTCATTTATAATTTACATTGATCCTAAATACATTCTAAAACTATGCAGTAAAAGGAAAATAAACGACGGATAAAACTAAATACGACTAAAAATAAAGATGCATGAGATGATTGTTAGCTATGAACAAATGAAAACATAAAAGAAAATGAAACGAAAAATGATAAAAAAAACAAAAGAAAGAAATAGCAGGGGGTGTCAAAGTAAAAGGGGGTGCGGGTAGTAACATAGAAAGCAGGAATGGGCTTAAGGTTATGGGTGGATGGGCTCTCCAGATTGAATCTGAGCCGTTGATTAATCAATGCTCCAGATTCAATCTGGAGATAGGCTAAATAGCCTATTTTGCAAAAAAAAAAAAATCATTTTCTCATTCCTTTCTCTCTCTATTTTCGGTCCTCTCTCTTCCTCTCCTAACTCGGCCCGGCTGTAAAAACTCTCTGGCGCGGTGGCAGGCCGGCCCAGGGGCCGGCGCCGCCGCGCCGGAGTAACAAAACCCCTTCTTTTTAAAATTTTTTTATAGTTCCTAATATCTTTTTCTCTCCTCTGTTTGAAAATCCACTTACTTTTTAAAAAAAAAACTCACACAAAACCTAGATCTAGGTTTAAAAACATTCGAAGAAACTACCTTGGTTTTGAGTTTTTTTTTGTTCGGTTTTGATGTTGTTAGGTTCGGATTTTGGCTTGGATTGGTTTCGGTGGTTGATTTGTTTGTGTTGGTTCGTTTTTTTTTTGTTGTGTTGGTTCGGCCGTGGGTTTTGTGGGTTCGGTCGTGGGTTAGGTTGTTGGGAGTGGTGGCCGAATGTGGTGGTTTGGGTGGTGGCAGAATGTGGTGGTTGTATGTTGGTTTGGTTTTGTGGTTTTGCTTGTGAGGAAGAGAAAAAAAGAAATAGGGCTTTGGATGATTTTTTTCGGGTGGCCAAATTTCACTGTTTTGGTTGCTGTGATTATTTTCTCTGGTTGTTGGCTGAATTCTGATGCTGGCCGTGTGTGATGTTCTCTTAGCCAGTGTCCTAAATACACTAATTTGCCATCACTGACCATAAAGATCATTGAATGGCAGTTTAAGTGACAATCAAAACAAATTAACTCTCTAAACAAAGTCTCCTCCACAAAGGTCAGATGCTGTAAAAATTTAAAAAAGGTAACTAAAAAAAATAAATAATAAAAATGCTAATAAAATAACAATAAAAACATTTAAAAGAATAAAGATAAAAATAAAAATAATAATAAAAAACAAAAAGACGGACCCGAACGAAACCAAAAATAAATGAGGTATTTTAAAATACCTCTCTGCCGAAATTTCGTCTGAGACGACGAAAAATTCCGAACCAAAAGACGAGTAAAAAAGAAATTTTAGGTCAAAAATTGGGGTATGACAGAACCCAAGTCAATCAATGAAGCCATAGTTAATGATTCATGGATTGAGGCCATGAAAGAAGAACTTTCTCAGTTTGAAAGAAACAAGGTTTGGGATTTAGTTCCAAATAATCAAGGAAAGACAATCATTGGAACAAGATGGGTGTTTAGAAATAAACTTGATGAAGATGGCAAGGTTGTCAGAAACAAGGCAAGATTGGTTGCTCAAGGATACAACCAACAAGAAGATATTGACTATGATGAGACCTTTGCACCAGTAGCAAGGTTAGAAGCTATTAGAATCCTTCTTGCATATGTTGCACGTAAAAGCATCAAACTTTTTCAAATGGATGTCAAAAGTGCTTTTTTAAATGGCTTTTTAAATGAGGAAGTTTATGTAAGTCAGCCTCCTGGCTTCGTAAATAAAGAGAAATCTAATCATGTTTTCAAACTCACTAAAGCACTTTATGGTCTTAAGCAAGCCCCTAGAGCTTGGTATGAAAGATTTAGCGCATTTCTAATTGAAAATGGATTTTCTAGAGGAAAAATTGATACCACACTTTTTAGAAAAACTCAGAACTCAGATTTACTCATAGTTCAAGTTTATGTAGATGATATAATTTTTGGTTCAACCAAAGAGAAAATGTGTAAAGATTTTTCCAATCTCATGCAAAGTGAATTTGAGATGAGCATGATGGGTGAACTTGGTTTCTTCCTTGGTTTACAAATCAAACAACATCCAAATGGCATTTTCATAAGTCAAGAAAAATATGTCAAAGACATTCTTAAAAAATATAAAATGAATGAAGCAAAAATCATGGTCACCTCCATGCATCCATCATCAAGCTTAGAGATGAAAATGGAAAATCAATTTCTGAAAAAGAGTATAGAGGCATGATATATAGGATCATTGCTCTATTTAACTGCTAGCAGACCTGACATAATGATTGCAGTAGGCTTATGTGCTAGATTTCAAACATCTGCAAAAGAATCTCATCTAACTGCTGTAAAAAGGATCTTAAGATACTGTCATACCCCATTTTTTGACTCATTTTTCTTTTGTTTTTCTCATTGGTTATTTTCATTATTTTTATTTTTATTTTCTTTTTGATATTATTACTATTTTCTTGATTTTTATTTTTTATTCTTTACTTTTATTTTTGCTTTTATTTCTATTATTATTACTATTATTACCCTTTTCATTATCATTATTATTATTATTATTATTATTATTATTATTATTATTATTATCATCATCATCATCATCATTACCATTACTATTGTTATCATTATTATTACTATTTTCATCATTCTTATTATTATTATCATTATCATCATTATTATTTATTTTCATCATCATTATTATTATTATTATTATTATCATCATTTATTATTATTATTTCATTATTACCTTTATTATTATTATTACTTTTATTTTTATTTAAGTTTATTTTCAAAAAGAAACAAAACAAAAAGCAAAAACAAAACAAAGAAAATAGAATGTGAAACAAAAGGAAAAGAGGAGGGGAAAGAAGAAAAAGAAAGAAAGGAAACACAGGCCCAGCCCACTTCTTCAGAAACAGAAAAAAAGAAACAAAGAAAGAGAGGACACGTGCCTGGCACGTTCTCTCAGACTCAAGGAAAGAAGAAGAAGAAGCAAGCAAGCACGTGCCTGGCACAAGCACCTCAGAATCAAGTTGTGCTGCCCTTGGGCAGCACTTCATCTTCTTCCATTTTCTCTGCAACTGACCCTGCATTTCCAGCAAACCACCTGGCCTTCTCCCTCTTCTCCTTTATCAAAAACCAGTCAATTTTAGCTGCAAAAGCAGCTTGCCCAGATTCTGAAGATGCTGACCCTGTTCCAGCATTTCTTCTTTCTTCTCAGTCAGCACACGTTTTCCCCATTGTTTCTCCCAACCTCTGCACAATGCAGCAGGCTACTTGTCCTGTTTATCTTCTCTAATCTTCAAAGGTCAATCCCAAAAGCATCAGCCTGCGCTCTGTTTTCATTGATTCCAGCAAATCCTGTCACACTCAGCCCCCAATTGTTCTGAATTAACCCCAAAGTCTTCACCATGATCACAAGGCAAGGTCACCTCCTTCCTTTTGCATTAAATGCTAGCCAAATGTCCTGGTCATAGCCCACAAAAAACAGTCTTGTTTTAGGGGATTTGCCATGATTACATTTGATTTCAAATGATGACATTTTTGCCTATATAAGGAACACAATGCATCTTGGTTTTAGGGAGGGTGAGAATTTCACAATTCAGACAGAATCTTTGATATAGAAACAGAGTTAAATTTGAACACCATTCATACAAAATTCAAACACAAATTCAGAAGAAAACATACAGTTTTAAGCCTAGTTTTAACACAATTTCACACAATTCAATCCAGCCTTTGAGCAGTTTGTTTTAGAGAGATTTAGAACAACTCAGAACCAATTTTGAACAACCAGTTTACATAGCCCCTTTGAAAAAGCAGAAGCTCTATTTTTCTGTTCTTTCATCACAAACCAACATAAACAAACCCAACAATCAAACCAGACACCAAACCTCCATAAATATCATACCTAAAGTGAAGGACAAGTAGCCAAATACTAGTTGTTGTTGCTAATCTGATTCTGCATTACTTCCATTTCAAGAAATCACAATCATTCAAAGTCCTCTTCAGTTTCTTGCATCCCAAGCTTTGGCTAGGAGTTTGTAAGTCATTCTGAACCTTTCATCTTTAATTTGCATTGCTGCTTGCATTTGAATTGGTTCCTGTTGATTCAGCATCAGTTTCTGCATTATTAGTGTTTGTTTAAACTCATTTTGATTTAAAAACATCTTTTAAAACCTCAAAGAAATCCCAAAGTTTGCAAAATATCCAAACAGAACTGGTTTACTTCTTTTTATCATTGAATTCGAAAGTTTTTTTGCACCCTTAGAGGTTCTGAAATCAGTTCAGAAGCAGCTTCTGAACAGTGCTTCAGACTCTGAAGTTCAGAGTCTGAACAGTGCTTCAGACGCACTGTAGCAGCTTCTGAAGTTTAGAGTCTGAGGGTCCACAAAAGTCAACCCATGAACAGTGCTTCTGAAGGTCAAAAAAAGTCAACCCATGAATAGTGCATATGATGAACAGTGCGTCTGAGAGTCAACAAAAGTTAACGTCTGAACAGTACTTCAGACGCACTGTTCACTCAGAACCTGAATTTCAGCTTCTGAAGCATTTTTCTGGGCAATTTTTTTCAGCTTCTGAAGCATTTTTTCTGGTTTTTTAAGGTTCAGAACCTGGCTTTTCTTTTGAACTTTTGTTGAAAAGGATTAAAACTCATTTGGTTCAAAGTATTACAAGTGTTTTTGGCTTTTATTTTGAAATTTCATAAGTTTTAAACACATTTGAACCATAACTTGTTCATCAAGTTTCAAACACATTTGAACCATAACTTGTTCATCAAGTTTCAAATACATTTGAACAAACTTAATTCATTAAGTTTCAAAACAAATTTGAACAACACACTTGTTCATTTTCCAACAACTTGTTTATTTTTCAATCATAAGCATGAACCAAACTTGTTCCTAAGTCTAAACCAAGTGTTTTGCTTATTTGAAATTTCATTAAGTTTCAATAACATTGTGAGCAACAAACTTTTTCATAAGTTTCAATAACCAAGTGTTTTGATAACTTTGGGATTTCTTAATTTTCAATAATAACAATGAATGAAAAAGGAATGGTTTGACGTATGTCTCTCCATTCCCCGATTGAACAAACACTTGACGTATGTCTCGTTGTTTAGACAATCGTCATTCTTTTCAAACTTAACCAAAAAAAATACATTTTAAGTTTCAACAATAAACTTGAATGAAAAAGGAATGGTTTGACATATGTCTCTCCATTCCCCGGTTGCATGAATACTTGACGTATGTCTCGTTGTTCGGACAATCGTCATTCTATTTTCAAAAATTACAAAGCATAAAACAAATCCAACACACCAAAACCCTTTCTTGGTCCCCCGTGACCATTTGAATCAATTCTCGACCCCCCATGGTCAATTCAAACCTTTTACTCCCATGCGCGTTTTCAAACGGATACCATCACCCAAGTGCGAGTCCGTCCCTTTTTACCTTCATTAAGCTACCCTCATAACGGTAGTAGGTAAAACTTTTTATCGGTCTTCATTAAGCTATCATCACAATGATAGTAGACCATGTTTTTTTTTTTGAATTTAAAAAGCAAACTTTTTCGCCCAAGCGCGATCAAATCATTTTTCATATTTAAAATCAATCAACACACAAACATTCGCTACAAAGAACTACGTAGCTTTGAATTCTCCATCGCACCAGGAGATACGTAGGAGCAAGATTCAACTCTTGTCAAGCACAATAATAAAAAACTCTCTTTGTCCCCTTTATATTTTTTTTCTTTTTCCCCTTATATATATTAAAGAATAGCAAGCAAAACTTTAAAAACACTTTAGCCTTAACTAACTAGAAGGTTCCCGTTGAGTACAACGGATGTGAGGATGCTAATACCTTCCCTTCGCATAAACGACTCCCGAACCCTAAATCTTTAACATTGTGGTAATTTAGAACTTTTGTCCACTTTTCTTTTGAAAAATTAAAAGTTCAGTCGTGATTTAAAATTAGTGAGTCAACGCTAGTCAATAGCTTGATCTCCGAAAATCAACGCGACAAAAATGGCGACTTCCCTGGGGACATGTTTTAATGTCCTCACTAGCGAGTCAAGCCTATCCTAGGTAGCTTTTAGGCTAAGTGTTTTTTTGTTTTGCTTGCATGCTTTTGCTTTATTATCTTTATATGTTTTTCTTCTCTTGCTCTATATTTATTTGCTTCATTATGCTTTATGTTCATTTGGGTATGTCAACTGTGTGTTATCACATTGTTCGGGTTAAAGCCGAACGTGTGAAGCTCTATACCCGAGCTTTGAGAGAAAATTAAGATAAGACGGGTTTGTGTAGTGTTGGCCCTTCTGACGTATGTCTTGTAGGAATCGACATGAGAACCCCGCCTAGAGTAGATTCTCTTGGAAGTATGGTTGTATTGCGAGTATTTGCAACAGCAATTATAAGTCCTTGTAGAATCTGTGACTCTAGGGACCTTTTAGAAAGTTTTTCTAGAGCCTACATGTGAGAATGGGGGGAAGTTTTGAACATTCCTATATCACACCCCTACATATCATTACATTTGCATTCATGACAATAATTTTTGCATGTACATTTTGCTTTATAGGGAATTAAAAAGGCAATCATTAATTAGCAAAAGAAATATGGATTCCGGAAAGAGAAACACGCTTGCTTTCAAGGTCAAGGCTCCCAAAGTAGAAAGCTTATTAGTTTTGAGTAGTAAGCTCACTTCGATCAACAAGAATAACTTCCAAACCAATTATGGATTCATACTTGACCTCCTGTGTAACATCCGGTGGCTCCCAATGGGCTGGCCTCCCTATCTTTCAAGGGCCGAGATGTACTCATGGTCTTCTCCACCCCCCATGTGGAGTTTTTGCCTTCCGTGGGAATCGAACCCTGTACCTGGGGCCTAAGTACAAGTTCTTTGCATTCCCACTACCAATTGAGCTAGTAGCTCAATTGGTAGTGGGAATGCAAAGAACTTGTACTTAGGCCCCAGGTACAGGGTTCGATTCCCACGGAAGGCAAAAACTCCACATGGGGGGTGGAGAAGATCGTGAGTACATCTCGGCCCTTGAAAGATAGGGAGGCCAGCCCATTGGGAGCCACCGGATGTTACAAAAAAGGCGCCTTTTTTGTAACATCCGGTGGCTCCCAATGGGCTGGCCTCCCTATCTTTCAAGGGCCGAGATGTACTCATGGACTTCTCCACCCCCCAAGTGGAGTTTCATGCCTTCCGTGGGAATCGAACCACGTACCCTGGAGGCTATAAGTACATGGCCAATGCATTCCCACTACCAATTGAGCTAGCTCAATTGGTAGTGGGAATGCATTGAACTTGTACTTAAGCCCCAGGTACAGGGTTCGATTCCCACGGAAGGCAAAAACTCCACATGGGGGGTGGAGAAGATCGTGAGTACATCTCGGCCCTTGAAAGATAGGGAGGCCAGCCCATTGGGAGCCACCGGATGTTACAAAAAAGGCGCCTTTTTTGTAACATCCGGTGGCTCCCAATGGGCTGGCCTCCCTGTCTTTCAAGGGCCGAGATGTACTCATGGACTTCTCCACCCCCCATGTGGAGTTTTTGCCTTCCGTGGGAATCGAACTCTGTACCTGGGGCCTAAGTACAAGTTCAATGCATTCCCACTACCAATTGAGCTCAATTGGTAGTGGGAATGCATTGAACTTGTACTTAGGCCCCAGGTACAGAGTTCGATTCCCACGGAAGGCAAAAACTCCACATGGGGGGTGGAGAAGTCCATGAGTACATCTCGGCCCTTGAAAGATAGGGAGGCCAGCCCATTGGGAGCCACCGGATGTTACATCCTGCACGTGGAAGTGGATACAATGGCTTTAACTACATTGGCCCAGTTCTATGACCCACCTCTCCGATGCTTCACATTCCAAGACTTCCAGTTAGCTCCTACCTTAGAAGAATTCGAGAAGATTTTGGGATGCAGTATGAAGGATCATGGGACTTACCTCGGGTCGAGAGAAGACCCTACTTTAAAAGGTGTCGCCGAATCTTTACACCTTAGTGTCCAAGAGATAGCACCTCACTTGGAAACGAGAGGAAGCACTAAGGGATTTACAAGGAGGTTTTTGGAGACCAAGGCTCGGGTTTTGTTGGCTAACAAAGAAGGGAAAGCGTTCAATGCAATCCTAGCTCTTTTGGTATATGGGGTAGTTTTGTTCCCTAACATGGAGGACTTCATAGATCTTCCGGCTATAGGAGTATTCATGACTGGGAGTCCTGTACCTACACTTTTAGCGGATTTCTATCATTCTCTCTATGCTAGACATGAAAAAGGGAGAGGAGGCACAATTTCCTGTTGTACTCCTTAAATACAAATATTGTTAATGTCCCACATGCCAAGGGATCGGGATTTTGTCGAAAACCGAGCTAAGCTCAAGTGGTCACAACGGATGACGGCTCTCACCAAGGGGGATATCCATTGGCATTCTCGAGATTTGGAGGATCTGGAAGTCATTCTTAGCTGCGATGAATTCCCTAATGTGCCCCTCATAGGTACTAAGGGATGCATTAACTACAACCCGATCCTCTCTCTCCGCCAATTAGGGTATCCAATGGAGGATAAACCCGATGATCTCTTGTTGGAAGCTTTCTTCCTAAGAGAGGGAGATCAGGACCCAGTGCTACTAGAAAAGATCCAAAGAGCTTGGAATCAAATACGCAAAGGAAAGGTTGGCAAAAAGAATTGCGTAGCCAAACCTCCCTACACTCAATGGGTGAAGGAAAGGGTCAAAATAATCAAGCTACCCTTTGCGGTTGTATGCCCTCCAAAACCTCTCTCACCTAAGCCAATCATAACCATTCCCATCGAAGAAACGGAAAAGCTTAAAGCCAAGATTCGAGAACTCCAAAACAAAAATAGGGAGTTAGAATTAAAGCACCTTCAAGCTTTGGGAGAGATCACTAGTGCAAAGAGAGATCGAGAGGAAACAACAAAATCTCTCCTAGTGTGCAGGAAAAGGCTAAGAATCTCCGAGGGGAAAAGAGAATGGATCGGGGGTGGTTTGGTCAGTGCCAACGCCAACCTCTTAGCCAATGACGAAGAGTTGGAGAAAGTCTTGCATTCCAACCAGGAGTTGAAAAAGTTCGGGGAATTAGCCATTGAAGCTCAAAGAAAATGGAGGTTGAAATATCAAGAGAAAAATCAACAACTCCAGAAGGTCGTCAAGGGCTACAAAGAGCAGCTACAAACCGAGCGCGTCCAAAGGCAAGAATATGAGAACCTTTCTCTTCAAGGGAAGCTTAAGTGCAATCATCTCGAAGCCAATATCAGGAAATATGAAGAATACTTCGACCAGATTGCAAGAGAGCATGGGGACCATATTGCACAACTACATGATGAGATTAGGAGTGCAAACACCAAGCTAGCTCAACGCAAAGAGGTGATTGAGTTTGTGTGGCAAGACGCCGCCCGACTAAGTGAAGACTTCACAAAATTGGTCGCATTCTCAAATATGGTCATCGCCCAACTTCCGAAGAAGCTAGCAAAGGCCGAGATGGTCATGCCTTACTTTGTCATCCCTAAGAAGGTCCATAAATTCATGAAGTTCTGCAAGGACACAGTGGACTTCTATAGGGAAGAAATAGACAAAGCTGAAAAGAGAGCGGCTGTTTGATTTGTATTAGCATTAATTACGCCTTGTAATCTAGATGTTATTCAATCAAATAAAATTTTTTGAAGCAATATTAATTTCCCGGCCTTTAATATTTCTAATTGCTAATATTAACTGCGCGCCTTTAATTTCCTCGCAAAGCAAAATGAAAAAACACATGTTTTTTTCATACACATCGCATATATGCATCAACATCATCCATAATATGCATACATTTGTTTTCATACGCAAAACTCATTCCCCTTCTTATCACCAGGATTTCTTACAATCCAAAATGAGTCATCAGTGTTCGCATTACGTTCGCGACACTACGCGTCATCACAATCAAGGAAAGTGGCTCGTCGTCCCAAATCAACCTACACGTACAACACTCGGGCAAATATAAGAAGGAAAATGGAACATTTGGAACAAGAGAACCAAGAACTCCGGAGAGAATTAACGTCTATGCAGACTGAGATCGAGAAATTAACGGAGTTGGTAAAACTGCTAGCGGCATCACAAGTTCCGCCAACGCCTCCTCCTCCCCCCGACTCTCTAGCTCAAGTATCAACTTCTACTACTCCAGCTACAACAGTGCATGTTGATGCTCCACAGCACACCATGCCTCCCGGTTGTCCTTGGGGCATGCCCCTCAGCTTTGGTGAAGAGTTTGTCCCTTTTCCTACTACACATCAAGCAATTCCTGTTCCTCAACCCGAGGTTACCTTTCCCCAGGCTACTATAGCCTTTTCAGCTCCAGTGGTTCATACCACCCCGTATGACCATGGACCTATCTTTCACGCAGAAAGTATAGGGGCTCAGGATCGGATGGATGATTTCCAAGAAAAGTTTGACGAAATGCAACGGGAAATCAAGGCCCTCCGCGGGAAGGATCTGTTTGGAAAAAAACGCCCACGACCTTTGTCTAGTGCCGAATGTCAAAATCTCGCCTAAGTTCAAGGTCCCGGAATTTGAGAAGTACAAGGGAAACACCTGTCCTCAAAGCCACCTAGTAATGTATGCTAGGAAAATGTCTACTCAAACAGATAATCATCAACTACTCATCCACTATTTCCAAGACAGTCTAACCGGTGCCGCCTTGAAATGGTACATGAGTTTGGACACACCAAGATCCAAACTTTCAATGACTTGGGAGAGGCCTTTGTTCGCCAATACAAGTACAATTTGGACATGGCCCCAGATAGAGACCAGCTCCGGGCCATGGCCCAAAAAGATAAAGAGACTTTCAAAGAATATGCCCAAAGGTGGAGAGAGGTTGCTGCTCAGATTAACCCACCTCTAGAGGAGAAAGAAATGATCAAGATTTTCTTAAACACTCTTGGTTCATTTTATTATGAGCGGATGATTGCAAGCGCACCTAGCGATTTCACTGAAATGGTGAGCATGGGTATGCGCCTAGAGGATGCTGTCCGGGAAGGACGCTTGGTGAAGGAAAGTGCTCCAACCAGCAGTACAAAGAGGTTTGGGAACAATTACCCTAAAAAGAGGGAACAAGACATTTGCATGATTGTCCACGGGAGACCTCGTCAAGAGTACTCAGCCTACCCGCATGTTCCCACCATTTCACCATCCATCCATACACCTCAAAATCCGAGCTATCAAATCCAAATTCCACAAAGACCTCCATCCCATTATCCACCCTCATATCAACAACCTTACCAACAAAATCCACAGCAACATCGTCAACAACCTCACCCACAAGGTCAACAATAACCTCGACCTCGACCTCAAACTCCCCAACAACCCTTCACTCAACAGAATCGCCAGAAAGCAGCATTTGACCCTATACCAATGAAGTACGCGGATCTCCTCCCTGCTCTAATTGCAAGAAATCTTGTCCAAACCGGAGCACCTCCTCCCGTGCCAAATGTGCTGCCTGTATGGTATCGTCCTGACCTCACATGTGCCTTCCATCAAGGAGCACCGGGTCATGATGTCGAGCATTGCTATGCTCTCAAAAATGAGGTTCAGAAATTGTTCCGTGCTAAATTTCTAACCTTCAAAGACTCTGATCCCAATGTCCAATCTAACCCTCTGCCAAACCATGGGTCCTCTGTCAATGTGGTTCAAGATCATCAGGAAACCAGTCCTATCTCCAATGCCCGAGATATCAGGACACCTTTGGTTCCAATGCACATTGAGATGTGTAGAGTAGCCCTGTTCAACCATAACCACGCTAGTTGCAAAGAATGTTCTGATAATCCTCAAGGATGTCTGCAAGTTCAAAATGACATACAAGGATTAATGAACAGAAAGAAGCTTGTTGTTACAAAGAAAGACGAAAGTGTTTGCGTTATAACCCCGGAATTCAATATCCCGGAGCACTTGGAGTTAACTTTCAGCAGCCAGAAGCCTGTTGTCGCTCCATTAGTGATATGTTTACCAGGACCTATACCATACACTTCACAAAAAGCAGTTCCTTACAAATATAATGCAACCATGTTGAGCGATGGTCAAGAGGTACCTATCCCCCCTTTAGCCCCTATCGGTAATATTACGGACAGTAGCAAAGTGCTAAGAAGTGGGCAAATCCTCCCAATAATAATTCAAGGGAAGACCAGCACTCCGGTGTTTGAACCAAAACAAATACAAGACCCCAATACAAGCAAAGACGCGGGTCAACCCAGTGGGACTAGTGCCAATTCTGATTTTGATGAGGTGCTAAAGATGATTAAGAAAAGTGAGTACAAGGTGGTAGACCAGCTAATGCAAACCCCTTCAAAGATCTTTATGCTATCCTTATTACTAAATTCCGATGCACATAGAGAAGCATTAATGAGGGTTTTGGACCAGGCTTTCGTGGATCACGACGTAACCCTTGGTCAGTTCGGAGGCATAGTTGGAAACATCACCGCTTGTAACAACCTGAGCTTCAGTGATGAAGAACTCCCCGAAGGAGGAAGAAACCACAACTTGGCACTGCACATATCGGTAAATTGCCAAACAGACGCTCTGTCCAATGTATTGGTGGACACCGGATCATCCCTGAATGTAATGGCAAAAACTACCCTAGATCAACTCTCTTATCAAGGTGCACCCATGAGAGGGAGTGGAGTGGTAGTGAAAGCATTCGATGGTTCGAGGAAGTCAGTAATTGGAGAAGTGGATCTGCCCATCACAATCGGGCCGCACACATTTCAGATCACTTTCAAGTAATGGACATACAAGCAGCATACAGTTGTTTGTTGGGCCGACCATGGATCCTTGAGGCCGGGGCAGTGACGTCTACGCTGCATCAGAAGTTAAAGTTTGTAAAGAACGGGAAGCTGATAACTGTGGGAGGAGAATAAGCTTTGTTGGTAAGCCATTTGTCGGCTTTTTCTTTCATCAATGCTGATAATGTCGATGGGACACCGTTCCAAGTTCTTTCCATAGATGATGAGAATACTACGAAGAGTGGGGCATCCATGTCTTCCTTCAAAAGTGCACAAAAGGTGGTGCAAGATGATTTGCTTCCGCACTGGGGAAAATTGATAAGTATGCCAGAACACAAGCATAGAGAAGGGTTGGGTTTTACTTCATCTGCAAGAGTTACCGAGCCAAACACTAGCATTGAACCCATTAAGGACGCTTTCCACAGTGTCGGGTTCATTCATTCCCCGACAGAAGCTAATGCCATCACTGAAGATGATCCTGAGGAACTGACACATGTTCTTGTAACGCCAGGAGGACTTTGCTGTGATTGGGTCGCTGTCGACGTTCCTTCTGTTACTCATTCCTCAAAGTAATGTGTTTGTTTGTCTATCTTTTTCAAAAAAATCCCTTCGTCTTGCCCAAAGCGAAGAGTGACTCATGTAGGGCTTTGTTTTGTACTACTATCATCAATGAAAATCGTCATTTTTATCACGACCTTTATGTTATTTTTGTGTTGTCTTTATCGTCATTTTTATCACGACCTTTATGTTATTTTTACGTTGTTTTTATTGTCGCTTTTCCGGAAAAAATGGTAACACACAAAAAACCAATAATAATAAATGTATTTTCTTTTCACTAAATTTCAAAAAAGTCTGCATTTTTCACTCACTTCACTAAAATCAATCATCCATCATATGCAGACTAAATGTCAATAAACCCATTGAACACCGTAACCCTAGGCTCGCTCCCAACTTTGAGTTTCCTGTTTACGAAGCTGAAGAGGAAGAGGATGAAGAAATTCCGGACGAGATCAAACGCCTGTTAGAACAAGAGAGAAAGACCATTCAGCCTCACGAAGAGGCATTGGAGGTTATCAACTTAGGTTCCCACGAGGACAAGAAAGAGATCAAGATTGGGGCATTGTTGGATGCGTCTGTCAAAGAAAGAATAATCAAGCTTCTCAAAGAACATGTAGACATCTTTGCATGGTCGTATCAGGATATGCCAGGATTGGACCCTGAGGTTGTGGAACACCGTTTACCTCTGAAACACAAATGTACTCCAGTCAAGCAGAAGTTGAGAAGGACTCACCCTGACATGGCTCTCAAAATCAAAGAAGAAGTGCAAAAGCAGATTAATGCAGGTTTTCTCATTACATCAGAGTATCCTCAATGGTTGGCCAACATAGTGCCTGTTCCCAAAAAGGATAGTAAAGTAAGGATGTGCGTTGACTACCGAGATCTGAACAAAGCAAGCCCAAAAGACGACTTCCCTTTACCTCACATTGATATATTGGTCGACAGTACTGCCAAATCTAAAGTATTCTCTTTCATGGATGGCTTCTCTGGATACAATCAGATCAAAATGGATGTCGAAGATAGAGAAAAGACATCTTTCATTACACCTTGGGGTACTTTTTGCTATCAAGTGATGCCTTTTGGTTTGACGAATGCGGGTGCTACCTACCAAAGAGGCATGACCACTCTCTTCCACGGCATGATGCACAAGGAAATTGAGGTTTATGTCGATGACATGATCGTCAAATCAGGTACTGAGGAGGAGCATGTCGAGTTTTTGCTAAAGATGTTCCAACGATTAAGAAAGTATCGACTTCGCTTGAATCCTAATAAATGTACATTTGGCGTGAGGTCTGGAAAGCTCCTAGGTTTCATTGTCAGTCAAAGAGGTATTGAAGTAGATCCCAACAAAGTCAAAGCCATCAGAGAAATGCCTGCTCCGCAAACTGAAAAGCAAGTAAGAGGATTTCTAGGACGTTTGAACTACATCTCTAGATTCATATCTCATATGACAGCCACATGTGGGCCTATTTTCAAGTTACTTCGCAAAAATCAATAAGTAGTATGGACAGAAGACTGCCAGAAAGCCTTTGACAGCATCAAGGAGTACTTGCTAGAACCTCCAATTCTTATTCCTCCAGTTGAAGGAAGACTTTTGATTATGTACTTAACCATGTTGGAAGACTTTATGGGTTGTGTACTCGGACAGCAAGACGAGACCGGTAGGAAGGAGCATGCCGTCTACTACCTGAGCAAGAATTTTACGGACTGTGAGTCCCGATACTCTTTACTTGAAAAGACTTGTTGTGCATTAGCCTGGGTTGCTAAGCGTCTTCGTCATTACATGCTCAATCATACTACTTGGTTGATATCCAAAATGGATCCAATCAAGTACATCTTTGAAAAGCCTGCTTTAACAGGAAGGATCGCTCATTGGCAAATGTTATTATCAGAATATGACATTGAGTACCACACTCAGAAGGCCATTAAAGCCAGTATTCTTGCCGATCATTTGGCTCATCAACCGATTGAAGATTATCAACCAATTAAGTTTCATTTTCCTGATGAAGAGATCATGTATTTGAAGATGAAAGATTGTGAAGAGCCACTACTTGGCGAAGGTCCGGATCCCGAGTCTAGATGGAAGTTGATCTTTGATGGGGTTGTTAACGTCTATGGTAATGGAATTGGACCAGTCATCGTTACTCCTGAGGGCAAACATCTCCCTTTTGCTGCAAGACTTTTATTCGACTGTACAAACAACATGGCAGAATATGAAGCATGTATTCTGGGAATTGAAGAAGCCATTGATCTAAGGATCAAGAACCTTGACATTTATGGGGACTCAGCGCTTGTGATTAATCAAATCAATGGAGATTGGGAAACTCGCCACTTGGGAAACTCGCCACTCCGGCTTGATTCCTTACAAAGATTAAGCAAGACGTTTACTAACCTTTTTCAACAAAGTCAAATTGCATCACATTCCTCGGGATGAGAATCAGATGGCAGATGTTTTGGCAACTTTATCTTCTATGTATGAAGTTAGCCATCGGAATGAGATTCCAACAACCAAGGTTCAACGCCTGGAAAGGCCCGCACATGTGTTTGCAGTTGAAGCGGTCATAGATAACAAGCCATGGTTCCATGACATCAAATGTTTCCTCCAAAAGCAAGAATACCCACATGGGGCATCCAGCAAGGATAAGAAAACTTTGAGAAGATTGGCTGACAACTTCTTCCTGAATGGAGAGGTTTTATACAAAAGGAATTTTGGTTTGGTACTACTCAGATGTGTGGATGAGCAAGAAGCAGATTTGATAATGCATGAGATACACGAAGGTTCTTTCGGAACTCATTCCAGTGGACATACAATGGCTAGGAAGATCTTGAGGGCCGGATATTACTGGATGACTTTGGAAAGCGATTGTTACAAGCACGCCAGGAAATGCCATAAATGCCATATTTATGCTGACAAAATCCATATGCCACCAACCGCTCTGAATGTCCTTTCCTCCCCTTGGCCTTTCTCTATGTGGGGCATCGATATGATTGGTAGGATCGAACCCAAAGCTTCAAATGGGCACCGTTTCATCCTAGTGGCAATTGATTACTTCACCAAGTGGGTCGAAGCTGCATCGTATGCCAATGTCACTAAACAAGTGGTGGTCCGTTTTATTAAGAATCATATCATCTGTCGATATGGTATTCCTAGCAAGATCATCACAGATAATGGGACCAATCTGAATAACAAAATGATGAAGGAACTATGCGAAGAGTTCAAAATCGAGCATCATAACTCTTTTCCTTATAGGCCTCAGATGAATGGCGCAGTTGAAGCTGTTGGAACAAAATGTGTTTAACAACTCTCTTATGAATTAAGGGGGAGATTGTTGAAACATTATGTGTAAACATATCTCTCTTTATGGTTTTGATGATAACAAAGGGTTAAATAGAAAATTGGTTATTTGCTAATGCTTTGTTCAAGTGATTTCAGAACCACGTGTTTATTGATTGGAAATTAAGAATGGTTATGAAAGAACAAGCTTAGAGCAAGAAAGGAAAGCTAAGAAGCAATGTTGCAAAGCTAGAAGGAAACTGGGTCTGAAGAAGTGCTCCTGAAGAAGTGCTCCTGAAGTGGTGCTTCTGAAGTGAGAGTCTGAAGCCTGCGTCTGAAGACTGCTTCTGAAGTCTGAGTCTGAAGGCAGCTTCTGATGGGTGCGTCTGAAGGAAGTCAACAAAAGTCAGCGTCTGAAGAAGTCAACAAAAGTCAACTTCTGAAGACCAGCTTCTGATCCATACAAAGGCAGCTTCTGATTCGTACAAAGGCAGCTTCTGATCCGTACAAAGGCAGCTTCTGATCCGTACAAAGGCAGCTTCTGATGCACTGTTCACGCAGAAGCTTCTGAAGCTGATGTGGCATGAAAAGCAACTGGTACTGTGCGCATTTAATGCCTGGATGTGTCAGAGCAACCCAATGGAACAGTTGTCTCCCTGACTCAAACATTCCCCAGCTTTTAAGGTAGGCAATTTCAAAAATGGTTGCTGCTCTGTTTTCTGCAAAAAGCTCAGCACACATTTTCAGTTTATCCTAGCTCAACTTGCAACGGCTCTTTCCTCAAATTATGCAAATCTTCAACAGCTCTATTTTCTCTATAAAAGGAAGAAGATTTGAAGAAGAAATTTGTCTAAGACTCTTGAAATCAAATTGCTGAACTTGTACTCTGTTTTGCTGTCAAGTTCAATAACTCTTAGAAATTCTTCAGTCTTGTAACTTAGAATTTCTTAAGGTTAAGAGTCTTAACCTGTGTTGTATTAAGAGAACACCTTTGATATTTTATCAAGTGTTCAACCCAAACTCATTTATTTGTAAACCAGTTTGGTCCCTAAAGTCTCAGTCTGTATACTGAGCAATTGTAACCTCATTCCTTTGTGGTCTGAGTCAGAAGTCTCTTGACTTAGTGTCTTGAGCATTGGGAAGGCTCTTGACTTAGTGTCTTGAGCATTGGAAGCCTCTTCCTTTGTGGTTGAGCATTAGAAGCCTCTTTCTTTGTGATTGAGCAACTGGAAGTCTCTTTCTTTGTGATTGAGCAACTGGAAGTCTCTTCCTTAGTGGTTGAGCAAGTGTAATCTTCTGATTATAGTGGAACTCTCTTGTTGGAAAACAAGGGGACTGGACTACTTCTCACATTGAGAAGGAACCAGTATAAATTCTGTGTGTCTCCCTTTACCTTTCTCTTTTCATTATTGAAACCGCTGCAATACTCTTGATAATAGTTCAGAACTGATTCATATCAGCTTCTGAACTCAACCTTAAGTTTTGAAAAGAAAAAGAACCAAGTTTTTGACTCACACAATTCAACCCCCCCTTTCTTGTGTGTGTTTTTCTCACCTTCAGTTGGTATCAGAGCTCCGGTTCTGATATTAACACTTAACAGTGTGTCAGTCTTGATCCTGAGAAAAACATGTCTGATAATGAAGATTCACCTCCTCCTCCTCCACCTCCTCCTAGACATACATCTGTACAATATGATTATGGCACTGATGAGAGAAAATCCAGGTCACACAATAAACCTCCAATGTTTACTGGTGATCCTGAGAAGTTCTCTTGGTGGAAAAGTAAAATGTACAGTCATATTATTGGGATTGATGATTCACTATGGGACATCATAGAAGATGGAATCACAATACCAGTTGATGAAGAAGGTGTTGCTGTCAACAGAAGAGCTATGAGTGATGCAGAAAGAAAAATATATAGAAAGCATCACAATGTGAGAGGAATCATTATGGATTCCCTACCTCACTCTGAGTATCAGAAGCTGAGTGACAAGTCCACAGCAAAGGCCATCTTCACATCCCTCTGCTCTAACTATGAAGGTAATAAGAAGGTTAGAGAAGCTAAGGCAAACATTCTTGTTCAGCAATATGAACTGTTCAGAATGAAAGAGGATGAAAATATTGAAACTATGTTCTCACGATTTCAGACTCTGGTTTCTAGACTTCAGATTCTGAAGAAGAGTTATACCACAGCTGATCATGTGAACAAACTCTTAAGAAGTCTGCCATCCAAATGGAGACCTAAGGTGACTGCTATTGAGGAAGCTAAGGATCTGAATACTTTAAGTATTGAGGATCTTATAAGCTCCCTCAAGGTGCATGAACTGGGAATCAATGAGGATGAGTCTGTTAGAGAACCAAAAACATTAGCTCTGAAGTCTAAAAGAAAGTCTGCTAAAGCTTTGAAAACTATTGAATCTGAAGAAGAAATTCCTGAGGGAAATTCTGATGAAGATTCAGATGTTGATGAGCTTGCAATGCTTTCTAAAAGGCTTCAGTATCTAATGAATAGAAAGAAAAAATTCTCTAACAGAAGCAGTAACTTTAGAGGATCTAGTTCTGGTTCAAAGAGGGATATTCAGAAGGAAAGCTGTTACAACTGCAAGAAGCCTGGGCACTTCATTGCTGACTGTCCTGATCTTCAGAAGGAAAAGTCTAAAGAGAAAGCAAAGAAGTCCATCTCAAAGTCCAGCAGTTTCAGAAACAAGCTTAAAAAGAGTCTCATGGCAACATGGGATGATTTGGATAATGAGTCAGAATCTGATGAAGAAGAAGCAAACCTGGCCTTGATGGCAACTGCATTTTCTGATGCAGAATCATGCTCAGATTCTGATGAAGAAGATGAGGTATATTCTGAACTCTCTAGATCTGAATTGATTGAAACAGTTAATGATCTTATGAGTCATCTTAAAAGCAAGTTAAAAGAAATTAAAACTTTGAAAAATCAAACTAACTTGCTGTTTGAGGAAAATCTTAAACTTCAGAATCAAATTTTTGAATATGATGAAGAAGTTGAAGAACTCAGAAAAGAGGCTCATAAGAAATCTGAGGAGGTTCCTAATGAACAGGAAATAACTCTTCAGGATTTCATCTTAACTGGATTCAATAGAACTAAAATTGCCTCTATGATGTATAATATGATCAGAAACAAAGGTGAAGGCATTGGCTATGATTCTTTCAAACCTTCAAATGAATTAAACTCACCTTCCTGTTCTGAAAATATTTTAAAAGGCAATGGTGTATGCTTTGTGCCTGCTTCTGATAACTCTGAGAAGTTGAAAATGTCAGAAACTGAGACTAAGTCTGAAGTTCTGAACAGCTCAGACTCTGAAGCTTCTGAACCTAAGGGTAAGATGAAGGCAGATGTTAAAACCTTGCCTAAATCTAAGCCAAAAGGTCCTAAGCCTAAGAGTAAGAGAAAATCAGACTCTGAACCTGAAAAAGTTCAGAATCAGAAAAGTTCAGAACCTGGAACTAGTAAGTCTCAGAGTCTGAATAATTCAAATTCAAATTTTTCAAAGACTGAGTTTATTAAAACTTCAAAATCTGTTAAACCAGTCAATGTTAAACATTTTCAATCTCAGAATGTTAAGCAGAGAAAACAAAAGCAAACCAATCAGTTTTCTGCTTCTAATTGTTTTAAGAAAGGCAAAACTGAAGCTTGCCTTGTGCCTGAAGCTAGCAGAGTTAGAATTCTGAGGAAATCAGAACCAAAGCACTCAAAGGGCCAGACTTTAAACAACTCAGAACCAAAGATTTTCAAGTCTCAGGTTCTGAAGAAATCTGAGTCCAAACCCTTGAGAACTCAGGTTCTGAAGAACTCAAGTTCTGAAACTCAGACTTATTCTAGATACAAGAGTTCATATCCAAAGTATCAGAACAAGTCTGAATATCATAACTTCAGACACAAGTTTAAAAAGCAAAAACCTTTCAGGACTAACCCCAAAGGACCCATGAAAATCTGGGTACCTAAGTCTGAGATCATTTCAATTGCAGATATGCTTAACATCCAAAGAAAAGGAAAGGTCCTGGTACCTGGACAGTGGATGCTCGCATCATATGACAGGGGACAAGTCTATGTTCTAAAACCTAACTCTGAAAGAGGGAGGAACTGTGGGGTTTGGAGGAAGTCAGAAAGGAAAGATCATTGGTACTGGTAAGATAGGTAATTCTTCCCTGTACATTGATAATGTTTGGCTGGTAGATGGACTTAGACATAATTTACTTAGCATAAGTCAATTATGTGATAGTAATTATGAAGTCCTGTTTAATAAGAACACATGTACTGTAATCAGTAACAAAGAGAAGTCTGTAGTGTTCAGAGGCAGCAGGAAAAACAATGTTTAGAAAATAAACTTTTCTGAATTGGTTCAGCAGAAGGTAGTTTGCCTTCTGTCTGTGAGTGATGAGAAATGGGTCTGGCACAAAAGGCTGGGACATGCTAACTGGAGACTCATCTCTAAGCTTAGCAAGTTACAGCTGGTCAGAGGCTTACTCAGCATTGATTATCACTCAGATGCTCTGTGTTCAGCATGCCAAATTGGAAAATTTTCTAAAACTTCTTTTAAATCAAAGAACATTGTTTCCACCTCAAAACCCTTAGAACTCCTTCACATTGATTTGTTTGGTCCTGTTGGAACAGCTTCAATCAATGGGAAGAAGTATGGACTTGTGATTGTTGATGATTATAGTAGGTGGACTTGGGTTAAATTCCTCAGAACCAAAAATGAAACATATGATGTGTTTTTCAAATTCTGCAAACAAGTACAAACTGAAACTGATTTGAAAATTTTAAAAATCAGAAGTGATCATGGTGGGGAATTTGAAAATGAACCTTTTGAAAATTTTTGTGAAGATCGTGGAATTCTCCATGAGTTCTCATCTCCTAGTACTCCACAACAAAATGGAGTTGTAGAGAGAAAGAACAGATCTTTACAAGAAATGGCTAGAACCATGATCCATGAATCCAAAATTGCTAAGTACTTTTGGGCAGAAGCTGTAAACACAGCATGTTATATTCAGGACAGGATCTATATCAGACCCATTCTGAATAAAACAGCATATGAATTGTTTAAAGGAAGAAAACCAAGTATTTCTTATTTTCATCAGTTTGGTTGTACATGTTACATACTAAACAATAAAATCTACCTAAAGAAATTTGATGTCAAGGCTCAAAAGGGTACCTTTTAGGATACTCAGAGAGATCTAAGGCATACAGGGTGTATAATTCTGAAACACATGTTGTTGAAGAAGCTATACATATTAGGTTTGATGATAAGAAGCCTGGTAATGAAATACCAGAGCTGGTTGAGAGTTTTGCAGATGTCAGAATCTCAGAAGAACCTTCAAAAGCTGAACCCAGTTCAGAGTCTGATGAAGGTTCAGAAGCTGAAAACAATGAAGAATCTGAGAAACTCTCTGATAAAGACACTACTCCTGAAGCTAATCAAGACCAGCATGGTTCTGAACACATCCCTGATGGTTCTTCAGAAGCTAATCCACCCAAAACCTCATTCAAGTACAAGTCTTCACATCCTGAGGAGTTGATCATTGGAAACAAGAACAGTCCAAGGAAGACAAGATCAACATTCACTCAGAATGAGTCTATGCTTGGCCTGATATCCATGATTGAGCCTACAACTGCTGGAAGCACTTGCTGATGATGGCTGGATTGTAGCAATGCAAGAAGAACTGAACCAGTTTCAGAGGAATGATGTCTGGGATCTAGTTGCAAGACCTGATCATAAGAACATCATTGGAACAAAATGGGTGTTCAGGAACAAGCTCAATGAACAAGGAGAAGTGATCAAAAACAAGGCTAGATTAGTAGCTCAAGGGTACAGCCAGCAAGAAGGAATTGATTACACAGAAACTTTTGTTCCAGTTGCAAGACTGGAAGCAATCAGGTTACTTCTTTCTTATGCTGTTAACCATGATATCATCTTATATCAAATGGATGTTAAGAGTGCTTTCTTGAATGGTGTAATTTCTGAAGAAGTGTATGTAAAACAACCTCCTGGTTTTGAAGATGTTAAATATCCAAATCATGTTTTTAAACTTAAGAAGTCTTTGTATGGTCTGAAACAAGCTCCCAGAGCTTGGTATGAAAGGCTAAGCAACTTCTTAATTAAAAATGGTTTTGTAAGAGGTCAAGTTGACAATACACTCTTCAGGAAAACTGTTAAGAAAGAAATCTTAATTGTGCAAATATATGTGGATGATATCATATTTGGTTCTACTAATGCCTCCCTTTGCAAAGAGTTTTCAAAGTTAATGCAGGATGAATTTGAAATGAGCATGATGGGTGAGCTGAAATTCTTTTTGGGAATTCAAATCAACCAATGCAAAGATGGTGTTTATGTTCATCAGTCCAAATACACTAAGGAGCTTCTGAAGAAGTTCCAGCTGGATGATTGCAAGCTGATGACAACACCAATGCATCCCACCTGCACCTTAAGCAAAGAGGACAATGGCTCTAAAGTAGATCAGAAGCTGTACAGAGGTATGATAGGTTCTCTCCTATACTTAACTGCTTCTAGGCCAGATATTTTATTTAGTGTATGTATGTGTGCTAGATTCCAGTCAGATCCTAGAGAATCTCATATGACTGCAGTCAAGAGAATCTTTAGGTATCTGAAAGGAACAACTAATTTGGGGTAATTTGGGGCTTCTGTATAAGAAATCTCTAAATTATAAGCTAATAAATCTCTAAATTTGGGGCTTCTGTATAAGAAATCAGAAGCAGAATACATCTCAGCTGCAAGTTGTAGCACACAACTGCTCTGGATGAAACATCAATTAGAGGATTATCAGATTCATGCAGACAATATTCCTATTTATTGTGATAATACTGCTGCAATATGTCTGTCTAAAAATCCAATTCTGCATTCTAGAGCCAACCACATAGAAATAAAACATCATTTTATAAGAGATTATGTTCAGAAGGGTGTTTTAGATATTCAGTTCATTGATACTGATCATCAATGGGCTGACATATTCACAAAACCCCTAACAGAAGAAAGATTCAATTTTATTAAAAAGAATCTGAACATGCACTTTATCTCTTGAAAATGTGCTTGAATCTGAATGAAAACCTTGATTCTGAGTTTATCATAAGCTAAGACTGATCAGACACTCATCTTCTGAGAGTCTGAAGACAGTTAAGCCTGAAAAACTTCAGAGTCTGAAGGATCAGAACCTGGATTTTCTAACTTCTGAATCTGATAGGAATCTAATGATTGGTCAGAATCTGATAAGTATAACCCTGGGCAATGATGATTAAAGCTTTGAAAGTTTATACTCTAATCCTCCCAAAGTCATTAATTTAAAAATGTGATTTTCTGCTCTGATATTCAATGATAAAATTGCTTGACAAACAATTTTCATTTGGTATCAGTCTATTTTTAAACTGTTTAGCACAGACACATTTTTCAAATGCCCAAAGTGTATTAGACATGTTCAGTTTTTAAGAAATGTTTTGATTTGGTATCAGACTCTGAGATAAACCTTCATATTTTGGTATCAGGTTCTGATATAAGTTCAGCAGTATTAAAACTGTCTTTGGTATCAGGTTCTGATAGAACTTTTCAATTGGTCTATGATCTGAACTATTTTGTTTTAAAAATGAGTTAGACCTACTCTGATCTGAACTATTTTCTTTAAACTAGCTCAGATCTGCTCTGATACCTTCTTATGTGTTTTGTTCTGATACTGAACCATTTGTACTGAACAAGTCATGTCTGAACACAGAGTGCTCTGATCAGAAGCTCTGAACTTTTTCTGCTTCTGAACAACACTCTATTTTTAATGCAATGTCATATAATCATTGAAAATCAAGTATTCTCTGATGATTATCTTTGCTGCTTGATTATCCATATGATTGCATAAATATCTCACATGTTCTTCAACCCCCCAATTCTGAACCTTTTTGAAATGTTTTTCAAACTCTTTTAAAAAAGGGGGAGATTAAAATGCTTTGATACACATGTTTTCAAAAAAATTTTAAAAAACTTTTTGTTGATGACAAAAGGGGGAGAAAGGTAAAACAAGTATTAAGGCACCTGAGCTCACAATATAAGTTAAATTCTATCAATATATTAACTTATGAAAGGGGAGTATAAGGTATTAAAGCCTGAGGCTCTGAACATAAGTTAAAGCTCTGATACTGATTGAACTTAACTTATGAGAACTGTTTTTAACTCTTAGCCTCTGAATTGAATTTCTGCTCTGATACCATTCTGTGAGATACATAACTCTTAGTGAGTTAAAATGAATTTAAAATAACTTGGATAAGACTCAGGGAGCTTACAAAACTCATCCTGTGGATTATCAGACTTAGGGGGAGAGCTTACAAACCTCAGAACCTGAAGTCAGCAAGTTATTTACAATTCTGAGTGTTAATTTCACTTGATTGTTTAAAGTTGAGTTTAATTAACATGGATAAGAATCAAGGGGAGCTTACAAACCTAACCTTGAGGCTCTGTCAGACCTAGGGGGAGCTTACAAACCTCTCCTGAAGTCAAATTGTTAATTAAACTTAATAACAATTCTGAAATTTTCACATTTGTGATTTAAACTGAACTTAATTAACTTGGATCAAACTCAGGGGGAGCTTACAAACCTCACACCCTGCAGTTAACTTGTTAATTAAGTTAACAACAATTTTCTGATTAATACTTATGTTTGTCATCATCAAAAAGGGGGAGATTGTTGGAACAAAATGTGTTTAACAACTCTCTTATGAATTAAGGGGGAGATTGTTGAAACATTATGTGTAAACATATCTCTCTTTATGGTTTTGATGATAACAAAGTGTTAAATAGAAAATTGGTTATTTGCTAATGCTTTGTTCAAGTGATTTCAGAACCACGTGTTTATTGATTGGAAATTAAGAATGGTTATGAAAGAACAAGCTTAGAGCAAGAAAGGAAAGCTAAGAAGCAATGTTGCAAAGCTAGAAGGAAACTGGGTCTGAAGAAGTGCTCCTGAAGAAGTGCTCCTGAAGTGGTGCTTCTGAAGTGAGAGTCTGAAGCCTGCGTCTGAAGACTGCTTCTGAAGTCTGAGTCTGAAGGCAGCTTCTGATGGGTGCGTCTGAAGGAAGTCAACAAAAGTCAGCGTCTGAAGAAGTCAACAAAAGTCAACTTCTGAAGACCAGCTTCTGACCCGTACAAAGGCAGCTTCTGATCCGTACAAAGGCAGCTTCTGATCCGTACAAAGGCAGCTTCTGATCCGTACAAAGGCAGCTTCTGATGCACTGTTCACGCAGAAGCTTCTGAAGCTGATGTGGCATGAAAAGCAACTGGTATTGTGCGCATTTAATGCCTGGATGTGTCAGAGCAACCCAATGGAACAGTTGTCTCCCTGACTCAAACATTCCCCAGCTTTTAAGGTAGGGAAGTTCAAAAATGGCTGCTGCTCTGTTTTCTGCAAAAAGCTCAGCACACATTTTCAGTCTATCCTAGCTCAACTTGCAACGGCTCTTTCCTCAAATTATGCAAATTTTCAACAACTCTATTTTCTTTATAAAAGGAAGAAGATTTGAAGAAGAAATTTGTCTAAGACTCTTGAAATCAAATTGTTGAACCTGTACTCTGTTTTGCTGTCAAGTTCAAAAACTCTTAGAAATTCTTCAGTCTTGTAACTTAGAATTTCTTAAGGTTAAGAGTCTTAACCTGTGTTGTATTAAGAGAACACCTCTGATATTTTATCAAGTTTTCAACCCAAACTCATTTATTTGTAAACCAGTTTGGTCCCTAAAGTCTCAGTCTGTATACTGAGCAATTGTAACCTCATTCCTTTGTGGTCTGAGTCAGAAGTCTCTTGACTTAGTGTCTTGAGCATTGGGAAGTCTCTTGACTTAGTGTCTTGAGCATTGGAAGCCTCTTCCTTTGTGGTTGAGCATTAGAAGCCTCTTTCTTTGTGATTGAGCAATTGGAAGTCTCTTTCTTTGTGATTGAGCAACTGGAAGTCTCTTTCTTTGTGATTGAGCAACTGGAAGTCTCTTCCTTAGTGGTTGAGCAAGTGTAATCTTCTGATTATAGTGGAACTCTCTTGTTGGAAAACAAGGGGACTGGACTACTTCTCACATTGAGAAGGAACCAGTATAAATTATGTGTGTCTCCCTTTACCTTTCTCTTTTCATTATTGAAACCGCTGCAATACTCTTGATAATAGTTCAGAACTGATTCATATCAGCTTCTGAACTCAACCTTAAGTTTTGAAAAGAAAAAGAACCAAGTTTTTGACTCACACAATTCAACCCCCCCCCCCCCCCTCTTGTGTGTGTTTTTCTCACCTTTAGAAGCTGCAAACAAAAACATCAAGAAAATAGTGCAAAAGATGGTGGTCACCTACAAGGACTGGCATGAGATGTTACCGTATGTCTTGCACGGGTATTGTACTTCAGTATGTACGTCAACAGAGGCAACCCCTTTTCTCTTTAGTATACGGCATGGAAGCAGTGCTCCCCGTAGAGGTCGAGATCCCGTCATTGAGAATTTTGATGGAAGCTAAGTTATCTGAGGCTGAATGGTGTCAAAACAGATACGATCAGTTAAACTTAATTGAAGAGAAACGCATGACTGCCTTGTGTCATGGACAACTGTATCAAAAAAGAATTAAACAAGCCTTTGACAAGAAGGTTCGTCCACGAGAATTCAAAGAGGGAGACCTCGTGCTCAAAAGGATCTTGTCTTTTCAACCCGATTCTAGGGGCAAATGGACGCCTAACTATGAAGGCCCATATGTCGTCAAGAGAGTTTTCTCCGGTGGGGCGATGACTCTTGCAACTATGGCTGATGATGAGCTTCCTCGTACTGTGAACGCTGATGCAGTCAAGAAATACTTTGTCTAAAAATAAAAGAACAACTCGGTAAGTCGAAAACCCGAAAGGGCAGCTTAGGCAAAAATGAGCGTCTCGATGGACTGAAAACCCGAAAGGGCGGTCCAGGCAAAAATCAGAGACATAAAACAGAAAATAATCATCCTGATAGGTCGAAAACCCGAAAGGGCAACCTATGCTAAAATTAAGGATCAAAAGACAAAGTAACTGCATCAGGTTAGTTGTGATTCACTTGGGGCATATTAACTGTCAAGAGACTCTGAATCTGAAGCATCCGAACAGTGGAACTCAAAGTTGTTAGGGAGAATAGCAGTTATTGTGTTCAATGTACCTTCCCTTTATATTTACCATTATTCCAAACTTTGTAAGATCCGTGGAGCCATGCCATTGGCGGGTCACCACCCTATTAAAAGAATTTCCCCAATGAAGTCTTTTGCCTTTTATTTGGAATTCCCATTTATTCTGTTTATAAATGTCTTCTATTTTTGATGGTAGTACTTGAAACAAAACTTTTTCAAAAAAATCATAAATCTTTTATATTTTTGGAAAGCATATACAACAAACACATTCTCTCTGAACTCGTGAATAATTGAAGTGCGCGTCAACATCGGTCCTGAGAACGGATAAACTTCGCAGGCTGAACATGGTCAATTGCTAAAAAAGGAATTCCCCAGCGGAGTCGTCAGTGAATCAAAAAAAGAAAATATCCCGAAAGGAAAATAGGGGCATACAAAAGAAATATCCCCAGTGAATCGAAAACCTGAAAGGACGATTCAGGAAAAAATTAGGGACTCAAAAAACAAGCAAAAGAATAAGCATCCTCAGCGGAGTCACCAGTCATTCTCCCCAGTGGATTAGCACGATCTCCCATGAGGTGTTTATTCCTCATCAGTTGTTGTAGCTTTACCCCGTCAATGTTTTGATGTGCCCCATGTGGCCTCATCCCCAATGAAGATTACCGAGTGTTTGTAATGCGACGTCGGTCCACTTTCCATCTTATCTGTCAAATCTTGTTTCATCAAGTTACCAGTTATACAATCAATCAAGTCAACCTTTCATATAGTCATACAAGTCATACAAGGCGTATTGTCATACATACATTCATACATTCATGCATATACACATTCATGCATATACAACATACAGACAATATCATTCACACATGGCTGCATTAACCACCATGAATCTTGCTTTAACTGTCTTCTCACACCAATCAATCATAAACAATTTGTAACTTTCTTTTCCCCCCAAGTGTCATCCCCAGTGTGTCTGGTCCAGAGATGTCACCCTCTTTACGCCAAGTGGCAGTTCAAACGAACAACTTGTGCATCTTTTATCATGTCTTATGCCAAGCGGCAGTTCTTTAATGAACAGCTTGTGCGTACTCCCCAGTGTGGTCACCAAGTGGCAGTTCATTAATGAACAGCTTGTGCATCTTTTACCATGTCTTTATGCCAAGTGGCAGTTCTTTAACGAACAGCTTGTGCATCTTTTACCATGTCTTTATGCCAAGTGGCAGTTCTTTAACGAACAGCTTGTGCATTTTTTTCTCCCCAATCAAGTGGCAGTTCTTTAATGAACAACTTGTACATGTCGTTGTTTCATTTGGTCATCAGTGGCTAGTTCGGCAGTAACCCGAACAACTGACGTTTATCTTTGTTTCCTGTGGCTAGTTCGGCAATAACCCGAACAGCTGACATTTATCCCCAGTGAAGAGACCATGTCTTTTCATTTACATTTTACCTTCATTAAGCTACCATCACAACGGTAGTAGGTAAAATAACTTGTCGGTCTTCATTAAGCTATCATCACAACGATAGTAGACCTTGTCTTATCCCAGTGAAGTGCTTGTGTTCCCAGTGAAGTGCTTGCTCCCCAGTGAATTTTTTTATCGGTCTTCATTAAGCTATCATCACAACGATAGTAGACCATGTCTTTTCTTTTATATTTTACCTTCATTAAGCTACCATCATAACGGTAGTAGGTGAAATATTTTATCGGTCTTCATTAAGCTATCCTTACAACGATAGTAGACCTTATCTTTTCCTTTATATTTTACCTTCATTAAGCTACCATCACAATGGTAGTAGGTAAAGTATGTTGTTGGTCTTCATTAAGCTATCTATACAACGATAGTAGACCTTATCTTTTCCTTTATATTTTACCTTCATTAAGCTACCATCACAATGGTAGTAGGTAAAGTATGTTGTTGGTCTTCATTAAGCTATCCATACAACGATAGTAGACCTTGTCTTTTCCATTACATTTTTCCTTCATTAAGCTACCCCCACAATGGTAGTAGGTAAAATGTTTTCAAACGGAATTCTCCGAATAAAGCACACCCCATGCATTTCTTTCATCCACTAAGGCTGGATATCGATCAGTTTTCAAAATGATCCTTATATCCCCAGTGATGTCACAAACCTTATCTTTTCCTTTACATTTTGACCTTCATTAAGCTACCCCCACAACGGTAGTAGGTAAAATGTTTTGTCTGCCTTCATTAAGCTATCCACACACCGATAGTAGGCGAAGTCCTTTCTTTTTAAGTTACCTTTTCTAAGCTATCAACCATATACTTACATGTCATATTCCCCAGTGATGTCATCTGTCTTCTTTAAGCTGTCATCTTTGTTGATAGTAGACAGTGTCTTTTTCTTTTGCCTTATTTAAGCTATCATTTACACGATAGTAGCGATAAGAACAACATAGAATCCTCGGTGAAGCCACCAAAGCAACTTTGATCTTTTGTCTTTATTAAGCTATCATTCTGAATCAATGTGGTAGTAGACAATCCCTTCCCCAATGAAACATGTTATCCCCAGTGGAGTCGGATCCCGTTTCTTTAACAAACCCGGGTATCCCTTTGTTTTATTTTTATCCCAGTCAGGTCATCTTTGCCGTCTTTTCATTCATACTTGCATCACGAGCATTCACAGCATTGCATGCATACATCCATAGCATTTCAACTCAAAAATTGGTCAAAAAATAGTGTACTCTGTATCTAAGTCTCTTCGACCAGTCGAATTTAAAATTTCACTTTTAATCTCCGTAACGAAGAAGACTTAAATAGGGGCATCTGTCATACCCCATTTTTTGACTCATTTTTATTTTGTTTTTCTCATTGGTTATTTTCATTATTATTATTATCTTTATTTTCTTTTTGATATTATTACTATTTTCTTGATTTTTATTTTTTATTCTTTACTTTTATTTTTGCTTTTATTTCTATTATTATTACTATTATTACCCTTTTCATTATCATCATCATCATTATTATTATTATTATTATTATTATTATTATTATTATTATTATTATTATTATCATTACCATTACTATTATTATCATTATTATTACTATTTTCATCATTCTTATTATTATTATCATTATAATCATTATTAATTATTTTCATTATTATTATTATTATTATCATTTATTATTATTATTATTTAGTTTCATTATTATTATTATTATTATCATTTATTATTATTATTTCATTATTACCTTTATTATTATTATTACTTTTATTTTTATTTAAGTTTATTTTCAAAAAGAAACAAAACAAAAAGCAAAAACAAAACAAAGAAAATAGAATGCGAAACAAAAGGAAAAGAGGAGGGGAAAGAAGAAAAAGAAAGAAAGGAAACACAGACCCAGCCCACTTCTTCAGAAACAGAAAAAAAGAAACAAAGAAAGAGAGGACACGTGCCTGGCACGTTCTCTCAGACTCAAGGAAAGAAGAAGAAGAAGCAAGCAAGCACGTGCCTGGCACAAGCACCTCAGAATCAAGTTGTGCTGCCCTTGGGCAACACTTCATCTTCTTCCATTTTCTCTGCAACTGACCCTGCATTTCCAGCAAACCACCTGGCCTTCTCTCTCTTCTCCTTTATCAAAACCAGTCAATTTTAGCTACAAAAGCAGCTTGCCCAGATTCTGAAGATGTTGACCCTGTTCCAGCATTTCTTCTTTCTTCTCAGTCAGCACACGTTTTCCCCATTGTTTCTCCCAACCTCTGCACAATGCAGCAGGCTACTTGTCCTGTTTATCTTCTCTAATCTTCAAAGGTCAATCCCAAAAGCATCAGCATGCGCTCTGTTTTCATTGATTCCAGCAAATTCTGTCACACTCAGCCCCCAATTGTTCTGAATTAACCCCAAAGTCTTCACCATGATCACAAGGCAAGGTCACCTCCTTCCTTTTGCATTAAATGCTAGCCAAATGTCCTGGTCATAGCCCACAAAACAGTCTTGTTTTAGGGGATTTGCCATGATTACATTTGATTTCAAATGATGACATTTTTGCCTATATAAGGAACACAATGCATCTTGGTTTTAGGGAGGGTGAGAATTTCACAATTCAGACAGAATCTTTGATATAGAAACAGAGTTAAATTTGAACACCATTGTCGTGTCGAATTTCGGAGATCAAGCTATGGATAAGCTTTGATTCACTAATTTTAAATCACAACTGAACTTTTAATTCTTTTTTAAAAAAGAGAAGTGGAAAAAAGTTCTTAATTACCACAATGTTAAAGATTTTGGGTTCGGGAGTCGATTATGTAAGGGGAAGGTATTAGCATCCCTCACATCCGTTGTACTCAACGGGAAACTCCTAGTTAGTTAAGACTAAAGTGTTTTTTTTTTTTAAATTTTGCTTGCATGCTTGAATATATAAAAGGGAAAAAAAGAAAAATATATAAAGGGGAAAAAGAAAGTTTTTTATTATTGTGCTTGACAAGATGTGACTCTTGCTCCATGGAGAATTCAAAGCTTACGTAGTTATTTGGAGCAAATATTTGTGTGTTGGTTGATTTTGGTTATGAAAAAGATTTGATCGCGCTTGGGCGAAAAAGTTTGCTTTTTAAAGAAAACATGGTCTACTATCGTTGTGTGGATAGCTTAATGAAGACCGATAAAAAGATTTACCTACTACCGTTGTGATGGTAGCTTAATGAAGGTAAAAAAAAAGGAAAGACGGACTCGCGCTTGGGTGATAGTATCCGTTTGAAAACGCGTATGGGGGTAAACGGTTTGAATTGACCACGGGGGATCAAAGAAAGGTTTGAATTGGTCATGAGGGACCAAGAAAGGTTCAAATTGGTCACTAGGGACCAAGAAAGGTTCAAATTGGTCACGAGGGACCAAGAAAGATTCAAATTGGTCACGAGGGACCAAGAAAGATTTGAATTGGTCACAAGGGACCAAGAAAGGTTCAAATTGGTCACGGGGGACCAAGAAAGATTTGAATTGGTCACGAGGGACCAAGAAGGTTCAAATTGGTCACGAGGGACCAAGAAAGGTTCAAATTGGTCACGAGGGACCAAGAAAGATTTGAATTGGTCACGAGGGACCAAGAAAGGTTCAAATTGGTCACGAGGGACCAAGAAAGGTTCAAATTGGTCACGAGGGACCATGAAAGATTTGAATTGGTCACGAGGGACCAAGAAAGGTTCAAATTGGTCACGAGGGACCAAGAAAGATTCAAATTGGTCACGAGGGACCAAGAAAGATTTGAATTGGTCGCGAGGGACCAAGAAAGGTTCAAATTGGTCACGAGGGACCAAGAAAGATTCAATTGGTCGCGAGGGACCAAGAAAGATTCAATTGGTCATGGGGGACCAAGAAAGATTAGAATTATGTTGGATTTGTGTTATGTTTGGAAATAGAATGACGATTGTCCGAACAACGAGACATACGTCAAGCATTCGTGCAATCGGGGAATGGAGAGACATACGTCAAACCACTCCTTTTTCATTCAAGTTTTTGTTGAAAAGAAAATCCCAAGGTAATCAAAACATTTGGTTATTGAAACTTATGAACAAGTTTAAAACTCAAATTAGTTGTTGCAACCTATGTGTGCGCACCTCGTTTTTTTTCCTCGGGAAAAAGACGCGCAAATCCTCCGAGGTCGTTCGCAAACGCTCGGAGGGCCTTTGTGAAGCCGCCACCAAAGTTTTTGTGTAAAGGGAACGTTGATAAACCCTTAAGTTTTTTTTGTTTAAAGGGAAACGATAATAAAACCCTTTGACGATGAGGATAAGGATTTGGTCATCGCAACCATTGTCGGGTTCGGGAGTCGGTTACGCAAGGGGAAGGTATTAGCACCCCTTACGTCCGTTGTACTCAACGGGAACCTTCTATTTGGTCAAAGCTTGAATTGTTTTTTAATATTGCGTGCATGTTCATTTATGTTAAAAATATAATAAAAGGGGGGAAAGAGATAAAAACAAACGAAAGAAAAAAGTTTTTATTATTGCGCTTGACAAGATGTCGATCTTGCTCCTACGTATCTCCCGGTAGTCGGAGAATTCAAAGCGTACGTAGTTCTTTGGTAGAAAAACGTACATGTGTTGGTTGATTTTAATTGGACGATGTTTTAACCGAATTCTTGCGATTAAAACGTAGCTTGTATGCTCGCGCTTGGGAGACTTATTAAGCGTATAGCTTGTATGCTCGCGCTTGGGAGACTTATTAAGCGTTTGTTCGTGAATCGCATTAGAATTGTTAAAAGGTACGTCCGTTAGGGTAAAGGGTTAATTGGTCGCTATGGGACCAAGAGAGGTGCAATGGACTCATACAAGTCAATCATTGACCGAGTGGACTCCGAAGAGTCGGGGGGTGAGTCTAATGGCCACGGGGGACCAAAAGGTTTGGATTGACCACAAGGGGCCAAGGTTTGGTTTGGTTAGGGTTGTACATATTGAAAAAAGGAATGACGATTGTCCGAACGACGAGACATACGTCACGCATTCGTACAATCGGGGCGATGGAGAGACATACGTCACACCATCCCTTTTTCATTCATGTTTTTGGGTTGAATCCTTTAGAAATCCCAAGGTATGTCAAAACATTTGGTTTGAAAACCCAAAATGGGAAGGTTTAGCAATTTTGCTAGAAAACGCACAAGTTCGTCTCATTTTGCGAAAATGCGAACGTATTCGGCGTATGTTCATGTTTGAGTTTTGAAAATCATGAACAATATTTATTGTTCAAGTTTAGATTGAAATGATGAACATAGCTTGTTTGTTCATGTGGTTTTGAAAGTTTGAGAACATAACTTGTTTTGCAAGTTATCCACATAATGGTCATACGAACTTGTGATTTTGTCAAAATTATGCAAAATCTTTGTTATGGTTTGAAAAACATGGGTTTAAAAACTCTTAGGTTCTGAGCTCTGGGGCTAGAACCTCAAAAATTGGTCATTTTGACACAAAAACTCAGATTCTGAGTTCTGTCATGGTCGCACTGCGACCATGACTTCGCACTGCGAAGCATGCGAATTTTTGAGTTCAGAAGCTGTTTCTGAACTTTTGTTCAGAAACAACTTCTGAACACACTCAGGACCTTATAGGTGGGTGAAAAGCTTTGAGTTTTTGGGGTGAAAAAGGCTGGACAAACCAGTTTTGATGTTTTGAAAACCTTGGGATTTCTTTGAAATTCAAAAGGGGTTTTTTAGAATCAAATGGTTTTGAACCAAAATAGCTATGCAAACACAATTGTAAATGCAATATAAAGCCTTAGAAACTTACAGAACTCCTTAGCAAAGCTCCAGCTGCACTTGATTTGATTTGGTTGAAGGCTTTTGCAAGAGGTTTGAATATTTGGTGATGGTTTTGGAACTTTGTAATGCTTTGTGTGGATTGGTTTTTTCTGGTTGTTTGTGGAGGTTTGTAAGCTGAAATGAGTAGAGTTTCTGCTCTTGAAATGATGTTGTTAATTGTGTTTGAAACCTTGGGCATTGCCTTCTATTTATAGGCCAAAACCAAATCTTTTTCATCATTACTAAATCCTAAAATTCAGCTGATTTGTGGCTAAGATCAAGCTGGATCCCTTTGCATTAAATGCTAATGGATAGAGGCAACCTTGCCTTGTACCAAGGGGCAAGATTCAACCTGATTTCAGCCACAAATTCAACCAATTCTAGAAGGTAATGATGAAGAACAAAGCTGAATTGCAATTGGCTAATGCTTGGGGATCAATCCTTGCAATCTCAATGGTTGATCAATGAAAACGTGCACTGTAATGTGCAGAGATTGAGGGATGAAAAAGGCTACTTATGGCTGGTGTGAGGGGTGAAAAGCTGCTGCAAAAACAGAGTAGGCACTCATGGCTTTTCAAGTGAGAAAATCCAGCTAGTTTGACTGGTTTTGGGGGGAGCAAGCAGGAGGAAAGTCCTCAAGCAGGTGGCTGGCAACCTTGTGGTGGTTAGCAGGTCACCTGGGAGGGACTAGAGCTGCCCAAGGGCAAGCCCACTAGCTTGTCACATGCTAGGTTGGAAGAAAAAGCTTCCAACCTTGGCATTAATGGCAAGTCCTTCAATTCTGGTTTTGCTTGGCCCAATTAGCCATGAATGCTACTTAAAATAATTATGGAAATGATATGCAACAAATTCTGGAATTAAATCAAAGAAACCAAAAATCTGCAGAAAAATCGCAGACTTCGCAGTGCGAAGTGACCCTCGCAGTGCGAAGTCAGCATTTTTGAAATGTTGACTTTTCTGTTGACTTTTGTTGACTTTTGACTTTTTCCCCTCTTTGATTTTTTTTGATTTTTTTGTTTTAAAATGCTTAGGACAAAATTAGGGTACTACAGCTGCCCCTACTTAATTGTGTCTTCGCATAGAGTGCGTGAGTGCCGAGGGCATCTCATGAACTCTTTGCGAAGATCAATTAAGTAAAAAGAAGGACCCGAATTTTGTCCTTCGCGAAATGCAAATGCAATGGTTGGAAAAGGTTGATCGTATCCAGCCGCTAACACTGGAGGTAGATCCACTGGGGGATGAAGGTAATCTTATCTAGGCACTGTCACTAGAGGTCGATTCCTGAGGATGGTGATCTTCTCTAGGCACTGCTTCTAGAGGTGGAACATTGAGGTAGGTGATTTACTCTAGGCACTGTCACTAGAGGTCGAACATTGATGGAGATGATTTACTCTAGGCACTGTCACTAGAGGTGGAACATTGATGGAGGTGATCTACTCTAAGTACTGCTTCTAGAGGTCGATACCTAAGCTAGGTGATCTTATTCAGGCACTGCTTCTGAATGTCGATTCCTAACGAGCTGTGATCTTATTCAGCCGCTAACACTGAAGGTCGATACACTGGGGGAGGTGATCTACTCTAGGTACTGCTTCTAGAGGTCGATACCTAAGCTAGGTAATCTTATTCAGGCACTGCTTCTGAATGTCGATTCCTAACGAGCTGTGATCTTATTCAGCCGCTAACACTGAAGGTCGATACACTGGGGGAGGTGATCTACTCTAGGTACTGCTTCTAGAGGTCGATACCTAAGCTAGGTGATCTTATTCAGGCACTGTCTCTGAATGTTGATTCCTAACGAGCTGTGGTCTTATTCAGCCGCTAACACTGAAGGTCGATACACTGGGGGAGGTGATCTACTCTAGGTACTGCTTCTAGAGGTCGATACCTAAGCTAGGTGATCTTATTCAGGCACTGTCTCTGAATGTTGATTCCTAACGAGCTGTGGTCTTACCCTAAATAGGTGCCCCTGGTTGAATGTTGATGGATGTTGGTGAATATGTGATACTCACTGGAGAATCCTTATTGAGGATGCATAATTTACGAAATGAAATGCAAGTGTATGAATGATTTGTATATGCATGCATGAATGAAAATGAAATGATGCTGGTTGGGTGCCGAGCAGAGTTGGTCTTGGTTGTGGTTGTGCCAATGATGATTGGGCTCTCTCTTTTTTGTTTGTTTTTGTTGGTTTTTTTGGTTGGTCGGTTTGGAAGGACGAGGTCCTTTGCCTACATACCCAAATGGGATCAAAACCGGTGTAGTTCGAGCTACTGCCCGAAAATTTGTGTGGGTTTGCCAATAATGATTGGACTTTTGTTTGGGGTTGAGACTCCCTGGGGGAATGTCAATGAGGTTTGGCTTATGGGGATATAAGGATCATTTTGGAAACATGATCGATATCCAGCCTTGGTTGGTGTTTGGATGTTCAGGGTGTTTACTGGGGATTCTGCTCCTCCTAACCCTTGGGGGTTTTTGCGCTCCGCGTGCCGCGAGCTACGCACTTGCCTTTGCTAAGGAGCATAAGTCCTTTGGTGCAATATTTTGGTGGGAATTACCGCAATTCTTTCAGAATTCACGAAGATTCAAAATAAAGCAATGTTTGTTTGTTTTTTCTCTTTTTGGAAGAAAATTCTTTTGTTTATTTCCCATGTTTTAAAGCATTTTCATCATGAATAAAACAAAATTTTATGCGCTACTGAGAACATAAAATAACAAAAAGGAAATTTATTCAATGCAGATTTGACCTCTTGAATGGGTAAAAAATACACAAAGTGAGAAGTGAGATAGAGAAAGACAAGAAAAAGCAAAAAGAAAATTGTTGGTTTTGGCACAACACATGCTATTTCCTTATGACTTCGAGATTTTTGTTTGTTGGAAGATGTTGATGAGACCGATTCTTCTCCTCTTGAATCTTGTCCAGAGCTTGGATGCTGCAGTCATTGCCTTTCTTTTTTTTGTTAACCCCTAACTTTTGCCTGGACCGCTCTTTCGAGTTTTCAATCCACCGGGGTGTATTTCCTTTTTTGATGTCCTTAATTTTTGCCTAGACCGCCTTTTCAGGTTTTCAATCTAGCAGGACGCTCCCTATTGCCTAAACCGCCCTTTCAGGTTTTCGATTTAGCGAGCTTTTTTCTCTTTTTTTTTTCTTTCAGGCATAATACCTCTTGACTGCATCGGAGTTTATTGAGAGTGGGAACTCTTCTCCGTCCATAGTGGTGATGATCAGGGCTCCGCCTGAGAAAGCTTTCTTTACCACGTACGGCCCATCATAGCTGGGAGTCCACTTCCCTCGGGGATCTTTGTGGATAGGTAATATCTTCTTGAGCACTAGGTCTCCTTCTTTGAACTCTCGAGGACGGACCTTCTTGTCGAATGCTCTCTTGAGCCTCCTTTGATAGAGTTGTCCGTGACATATTGCCGTCAGACGCTTCTCCTCTATGAGATTCAGTTGGTCGAACCTTGTTTGGACCCATTCCGCTTCTTCTAGCTTGGTTTCCATCAAGACCCTTAACGAAGGAATTTCCACCTCTACGGGGAGAACAGCTTCCATACCGTATACTAAGGAGAAGGGGGTTGCCCCAGTTGAAGTGCGAATGGCTGTTCTGTAGCCATGTAGCGCAAAGGGAAGCATCTCATGCCAATCCTTATATGTTGTCACCATCTTTTGGATGATCTTCTTTATGTTCTTATTGGCTGCTTCTACCGCACCGTTCATCTTTGGTCGGTAAGGGGAGGAATTATGGTGCTCAATCTTGAAATCTTTGCACAACTCCTTCATTGTCTTGTTGTTCAGGTTTGCCCCATTATCGGTGATGATTTTGTGGGGAGTGCCGTAACGGCAAATGATTTCCCTCTTGATGAATCGGGCTACCACTCGTTTGGTTACGTTTGCATACGAAGCTGCTTCTACCCATTTGGTGAAGTAGTCGATGGCAACGAGGATGAAGCGATGTCCATTTGACGCTTTGGGCTCGATCATTCCAATCATGTCTATGCCCCACATAGAGAATGGCCAAGGTGAAGTCATGACGTTCAGTGGAGTTGGTGGTACATGCACCTTGTCGACGTAAATCTGGCACTTGTGACAAGTCTTGGCATAGTGGAAACAGTCAGCTTCCATGGTTAACCAATAGTAGCCCGCCCTTAAAATTTTCTTTGCCACTGCATGCCCATTAGCATGGGTTCCAAAAGATCCCTCGTGGATTTCTTTGATGAGCATGTCCGCTTCATGTTTATCCACACATCTGAGCAGGACCATGTCATAATTTCTTTTGTAGAGGGTATTTCCACTGAGGAAGAACTGGGATGCCAATCTTCTGAGGGTCCTCTTGTCGGTGTGTGAGACATTTTCTGGATACTCTTGCTCTTCGAGGTATCGCTTGATGTCGTAGAACCAAGGTTTGTCGTCAAGTCCCTCTTCGACTGATGCGCATACAACTGGTTTGTCTCTACGATCCATCCTTATGATTGGTGCTTCGTTGTAGAAATTTACTTGGTACATTGATGATAATGTAGCCAAAGCATCTGCTACCTGATTTTCTTCTCGAGGTATGTGGTGGAAGTTGATTTCATCAAAATGCTTGATCAATTCTACAACCCAGGCTCGGTAGGGAATTAAATTTGGATGTTTTGTTTCCCATTCTCCTTTGACTTGATAGATGACCAAGGCTGAGTCACCGTATACTTCAAGGTTTTTGATCCTTAGATCAATTGCTGCTTCGAGGCCTAGGATACATGCTTCATATTCTGCCATGTTATTGGTGCAGTCAAAGCATAACCTTGCTGTGAAGGGCTGGTATCCATTTCTTGGGGAGATTAAAACTGCTCTGATACCGTGTCCCATGGCATTTGAGGCGCCGTCGAAAGCGAGCTTCCATTGAGCTCCTGGTTCTGGCCCTTCATCATCGCTTGTGACTTCTTCGTCATTCAAAGCTACGACATCTTCGTCCGGGAAGTCGAATTGTATGGGCTGATAATCCTCCAATGGTTGGTGAGCAAGGTGCTCGGATAAAACACTCCCTTTGATGGCTTTTTGAGCAACATATTGGATGTCGTACTCAGACAGCAGCATTTGCCAACGGGCTATCTTCCCTGTGAGGGCAGGCTTTTCGAAGATGTACTTGATGGGATCCATCTTCGATATCAACCAAGTTGTATGGGTCAACATGTATTGCCTTAGACGTCGAGCAGCCCATGCTAAAGCGCAGCAAGTCTTTTCAAGCGAAGTATACCTTGTTTCACAGTCAGTAAACTTCTTGCTTAGGTAGTAGATTGCGTGCTCTTTTCTTCCCGTTTCATCTTGTTGTCCTAACACACAACCCATTGATCCTTCAAGTACGGTTAGGTATAAGATGAGGGGTTTACCCGGAACAGGAGGTATTAAAATTGGTGGTTCTTGCAGGTATTGTTTGATCTTGTCAAACGCTTCTTGGCAATCCTCATTCCAATGAACGGCTTGGTTTTTCCTTAGCAGCTTGAAGATTGGTTCGCAGGTAGCTGTCATGTGTGAAATGAACCTGGCGATGTAGTTCAATCTTCCTAAGAAACCCCGGACTTCTTTCTCGGTATTTGGCGCTGGCATTTCTTGGATGGCCTTCACCTTATCAGGATCCACTTCAATACCTCTTTGGCTGACGATGAAGCCCAATAACTTCCCGGATCTAACGCCAAATGTGCACTTGTTAGGATTTAAGCGCAGCTTGAACTTTCTTAGGCGTTCGAAAAGCTTTTGTAGATGGACTAGATGATCCTCCTCCGTTTGGGATTTGGCAATCATGTCGTCGACGTAGACCTCTATTTCTTTATGGATCATGTCGTGGAAAAGAGTCACCATTGCTCTTTGGTATGTTGCCCCGGCATTTGTTAATCCGAAAGGCATTACCTTATAGCAGAATTTCCCCCATGGAGTGATGAACGTAGTTTTCTCCATGTCCTCTGGAGCCATCTTGATTTGGTTATATCCCGAGAAGCCATCCATAAAAGAAAAGACTGAGAATTGGGCTGTGTTGTCCACCAATATGTCGATATGTGGTAGTGGGAAATCATCCTTTGGGCTTGCTCTGTTCAAGTCCCGATAATCCACACACATTCTCACCTTGCCATCTTCTTCGGAACTGGCACAATGTTTGCAACCCATGTTGGATACTTGGTTACGGCTAAGAAGCCGGCATCGAATTGCTTTTTGACCTCCTCTCTGATCTTGAGAGCCATATCGGGTCGAGTTCTTCTCAATTTCTGCTTCACTGGCGAGCATTCCGGCTTGAGTGGCAGCTTGTGTACAACGATGTTAGGGTCTAAACCCGGCATGTCTTGATACGACCAAGCGAATACGTCCACGTACTCTTGCAGAAGCTTGATCAACTTTCCTTTCACATCCTCGTGCAGGGAGGCTCCTATCTTGACCTCTTTCTTATCCTCTTCGGTCCCCAAGTTGACCTTTTCAACTGATTCTTGGTGAGGTTGTATTACCCTATCCCCCTGATTTGCAAGTCTATACAATTCTTCAGGCGGTTCATAATCGTCCTCTTCATCATCTTCCGTTTGATTAATCGGGAAATCGAAGTCATAAGGGTTTAAGGCAGTGTTGTTTTTGGAGGGTGGATTTGTAGATCTGCATGAGTATGATTTTTTTTTAGGCTTTTTGTAGAAAAATTTTTTTTAAAACAAATGCAAAAAGAAAAAAGACTCAAATGAACATAAAAGAGTGTTTTTATTCATGATTGTAAATAACTTTTAAAACATGGGGGCCCCACACGACTAATCATTTGCCTTGGGCAGAGCTAAATGATTTTTTTTTTTAAAAGTAAAAAAACAAACAAACATGGTTTATTACTTGATCCTGGTAATGATCTCGGGAATTGCGATAGCCCTCCAATTGTTCAAAGCTTCATCCGAAGCGCAACGGTACACCAAATCAGGCACGTCTTCGTCTACGTCTTCGAGTAGAGCCACTTGATCTTCATGGATAAACCCCGCACTGATGAATGTTTCCGAAATGGGGAGGATCCCTTGCTTTGAAGGCTTTGAGAAGGTTTCGGTTGATGGATGATACCCCAACCCGAAGCGATTTTTCTTCTCCGGTATGTCCACTAACTTGCCCCATCCAGTGGGTCGGCTTTCTTCTAGGGCCTCTCTTATCGCCCTCCATGATGACATGGCTGTCCTAGCCTCCTCCTTGGGCTTCGAGCTCAATGTCACGACATTCGCCACTTCCAAAGATTGGAATGGGACGTCCACAGCTTCTTCATCCGTTTCTATATAACGGAAAGATGAGAGGTGGCTTACCATCATGTCCTCTTGCCCGGAAACTACAATCATTTGGTTATCAATGATGAACTTCAGCTTCTGGTGCAGGGTAGAGGTAATGGCTCCGGCCGCATGGATCCATGGTCGTCCGAGAAGACAACTGTATGTTGGATTAATATCCATGACTTGGAAGGTTATGGTGAAAACCTTAGGTCCGATTTGGACTGGTAAGTCGATCTCCCCTATAACGGCTCTTCTTGACCCATCGAAAGCTTTTACGACCAAGGCGCTGGGCTTCATTACGGTCCCTTCACATGATAGTTTGAGGAGGGTAGTCTTGGGCATGACATTCAATGACGACCCCGTGTCCACTAGCACTCTTGAGAGGATGTGGTCCATGCATTTCACGGAGATATGTAAGGCGCGGTTATGAATGTGCCCCTCGTCGGGTAGCTCATCGCCATTGAAACCCAAGTACCTACTTGAGGTAATATTTCCGACTATCCCGTCGAATTGGTCCACCGGAATGTCCTTGGTGACATGTGCCTCACTGAGGATCCGTAGTAGTGCTTCTCGGTGTGCTTCTGAGCTGAGTAGTAAGGATAGCATGGAGATCTTAGGAGGGAGTTTGACCTTAGCTGGTCAATGATCTTGTACTCGCTCTTTTGTATTATCCTTAGGAACTCTTCGGCCTCTTTTTGCGGGATTGTCTTTTGAGAAGGCCCCGCTTGGTTCTCTTTTTCCTCCACGCTCCTTTCTTTGAGCGGCTCTCTTGGTAGTACGGCTGGCGTCTTCCCGAGTTCTTTCGAAGCGAAGACTCTACCGCTTCTGGTCATTCCTCCAACACCGGTAATGTTAGTGATGCTGGGCTCGATTTTGGCTAGTGGTTTTCCTTCCACATAGGCCACAGGTTGGTAATTCCATGGTACCCTCTTTGTGCTTTCAAAAGAGAAGGGTGCAGGTACGTGGAATGTTATGGGTTGTATTGGCATTGGTACCTCTCTCCTTTGGTATGGGATCTCGAGAGGTTTTGGGCTGTTAGACTCTAAGGTAGCAACGTCCTGTGCCATCCCTTATATAGCCAATTTGGATCCAACCTTGGTCCATTAACTCTTGAAGACAGCTCTTCAACTCTTCGCACTCATTCGGGTTGACCTTGCAGGCTTCACAGTTGGCGTGCATTTCCTCGAATAATCCAAAGCCGGTTAAACGCTCCCTTATAGGTCGACAGGGGAGTCTTAACATTGGATACCCTTTTGACTGGACCAAAGTCCTCTTGTTCCTCCACCGCATTTACAGAGGGACCCGCATGCCCCGGCAATGGGTTGTTCTTCACAGTTGGGGCTTTCCTCTTTGAAGGATAACAGCTTCTTGTCAATAAGATCCTGCACCTTGTGTTTGAAAACTCTACAGTTTTCGACATTGTGCCCCACGGATCCTGCGTGGAAATCACATTTGGCATTTGCGTCGTACCAATGTGGATATGGTGGCGACATTGGTGGTAGTAGTCTTGTCTCGACCATACCCTTTTGGATTAGGTATGGCAAGATTTGACCATAAGACATAGGTACAGGATCAAACTGCCTATTAAAATAACTGTTCCTTGAGCTCGCTTGATTCTTTGATGGGTACCCGCCTTGTTGTTGTTGCTGTTGATTTTGCTGCGGCAACACTACTGGTTGTCGAGGTGGATTTGCGGGAATCACTTGAGGTGAGTAACGCCCTTGAGCCGCTTGCTGCTGCCACATAAGGATAGTGGTAGTGAGGCATTTGATTTGGTGGTGGGTAGGATGGTCCCACTAGAACGGCATTTGTCTCCCCCTCTTTCTTTTTGTGAAAGTTGCTGGGGGGCTTTCTAGCTCCACTTTGAGCTTCTGGAGAGCCTTGGATTTTTCCTCTCTTTACTCCGTCTTCTATTCTTTCACCGACCATGACTAGATCGGAGAAACCGGCAGACGTGCTTCCAATCATCTTGTCGTAATATGGGCCTTGAAGTGTGCCCATAAAAGTGTCGACAAGCTCTCTTTCCAATAGTGGTGGTTGTACACGAGAAGCTAGTTCTCTCCACCGCTGAGCGTACTCCTTGAAGGACTCGTTGCTTCTTTGTAGGAGGTTTTGTAGTTGCATCCTATTTGGAGCCATGTCCAAATTATATTTGTATTGCTTTAGGAAGGCGTCGGCTAGATCCTTCCAAGTTTGGACATGAGTACGCTCGAGCTGCATGTACCAATCCAAGGACGCTCCGCTTAAACTATCTTGAAACACATGCACCATGAGTTTCTCGTTCATTGCGTAGGCTGCCATCTTCCTACAGAACATCCTTAGATGGTTCCGAGGGCATTGAATTCCTTTGTATTTCTCGAAGTCCGGTGCTTTGAACTTCGTAGGAATTATCCACGTCGGGCACTAGGCACATATCCAAGGCGTTGTGGGCACCGTATGAGCTGAACCCTTCGACAGCTTTCAACCTTTCTTCCAAAACTCGATACATTTGGGTGGTATCATTGTCTTGGTGGGTGGTGTCGGGAGCAGATTGCCTTAGCTGGCTATTTTCCACATCATGGGGAATTACTTCATGCTGAGTAGTGGAAGTTCCTTGAGGACGACGCTCTTCATTCCTTACGGGGATTGTGAGCGGTGGTGGAGGTGGTCCTTGACCCTCATTTTCGAATGGTGGGGTATAATTCAGAGGTAAACCATAAGGAGGCCATTGCACATTGGATGCATCCGTTGTTGGGCGAGGGTTACTTTCTCGTGCCGATAGAGCTTGCATTAATTCTAGCATCTGATCCATCTTTCCCTTCATTCCATCAACCTCTTCTCTCAAAGCCGCTTGAGTTTGTTCCAAATTGTCCATGATCCTTTGTTTGTTAGCTCGTGTTCCGTACGAGTGTTGAATATCTGGTTCTTGGACCGAGGGCTTTCAGGGGTTTTCGGGCTATGATTGCTTTGAAGAACTGTTTTTAGGGAAATGAATGAGTTTTTTTTTTTGAAAAAATGCATGAAGATGCATGTGGATGTATGTATGCTATGAGTATGCAAAATATGCGTTGTTTTTTTTATTTTGCTTTATGGAGTTTAAAGGTGCACGATTAATATTAGCAAATTCGAAATATTAAAGACCGGGAAATTGATTATACTTCAAAATATATTTGATTAAATAACATTTGTTTACAAAGTGTAACTAATGCTATTACAAATCAAATAGCCGCTCGCTTCTCGGCTTTGCTCATCTCCTCCCTATAGAAATCTATGGTGTCCTTGCAGAACTTCATAAACTTCTGGATCTCCATAGGGATGACAAAGTAGGGCAGTGACCATCTCGGCCTCCGCTAGCTTCTTTGGAAGTTGGGTGATTACCAAATTTGAGAATGCAACCAATTTAGTGAAATCCTCACTTAATCGGGTGGCGTCTTGCCATACATACTCAATCACTTCCTTGCGCTGGTCTAGCTTGACTCTTGCACTTCTAATTTCATCGTGTAGTTGTGCAATGTGGTCCCCATGAGCTCTTGCAATCTTGTCGAAGTATTCTTCGAATTTCTTGATGTCTTCTTCGAGATGATTGCACTTAGCCTCCCTTGATGAGAGAGACTCTCATGTCTTTGCCGCTTGGACGCGTTCGGCTTGAAGCTGCTCTTTGTAGTCTTTCACTACTTCTTGGAGCTGTTGATTTTTCTCTTGAAATTTCAACCTCCATTTCCGTTGAGCTTCGATGGCTAGTTCGCCAAACTTCTTGAGCTCTTGGTTGGAATGTAAGATTCTTTCCAACTCTTCGTCCTTGGCCACAAGGTTGGCATCCGCACTAACCAAGCCGCCTCCTATCCAATCCCTTTTCCCTTCGGAGGATCCTTAGCCGTTTTTGGCATACTAGGAGAGAATGTGATACTTCATCACGATCTCTCTTCGTCCTAGTAATTTCTCCTAAAGCTTGGAGGTGCTTCAATTCTAAGTCTCCGTTTTTGTTTTGGAGTTCTTGAATTTTAGCCTTGAGGTCCTCCACTTCTTTGTTGGGAATGATTGTAATAGGTTTAGGTGTAGGAGGTTTTGGAGGGTTTATGACCACGAAGGGTAACTTGATTGCTTTGACCCTCTCCTTCACCCATTGAGTATAAAGGGGTTTGGCGACACAGTTTCTCTTGCCGACCCTTCCCTTGCGTACTTGGCTCCATGCTCCCCGGATTCTCTCTAGCAATGCCGGGTCTTGATCGCCTTCCCTTAAGTAGAAAGCTTCCAACAAAAGGTCATTAGGTTTATCCTCCATTGAAAAACCTAGTTGTCGGAGAGAGAGGACCGGATTGTAATTAATACATCCCTTAGTACCAATGAGGGGTACGTTAGGGAAGTCCCCGCAACTGAGGATAATTTCCGGGTCCTCTAAGTTTGGTGAAAACCAATGGATGTCCTTCTCGGCGAGGGTTGTCATCCGTTGCGACCATTTGAGCTTGGCCCGGTTTTCCACAAAGTCTCGGTTTCTTGGCATGTGGGACATCATCCAAATTTGCACCACGGGAGTGCAACAAGTAATTTTGCGTCCCCTTGCTTGTTCATGCCTAGAGTAGAGGGTATGATAAAAATCCGCTAAGATTGTAGGAACTGGATTTTTAGTCATAAACACCTCTAGAGCCGGAAAGTCTACGAAATCATCCATGTTGGGGAATAAAACAATCCCGTAGACTAAGAGGGCTAAGATGGCGTTGAATGCCATTACCTCTTTGTTGGCTAGTAAATCCCGAGCTTTGGCTTCCAAAAACTTTCTTGAAAATCCCTTAAGGTTTCCTCTAACTTCCAAGTTAGATGCCACTTCTTGGGTGTCGAGGTATAAGGATTCGGCGATGGCTTCAAATGTGGGATCCTTTCCCGGACCGAGATAAAGTTCATGACCTTTCATGCTACAACCCAAAATCTTCTCAAACTCTTCTAAAGTTGGCGCTAGTTGGAAGTCTTGAAATGTGAAGCACCGTAGAGGTGGGTCGAAGAATTGCGCCAAAGTGGTTAAGGCCGTTGAATCTATTCTCACGGGTAGAAGATCAAGGATTAACCCATAGCTTGCCTCGAAGAGGCTCTTGTGGACCGAAGAGAGCCTCTTGCTTAGAGCTAATAAACTTTCCACCCTAGGAGCTTTAATTTTGAAGGCGAGCGTATTCTTGTTCCCGGAATCCATATTTCTTTTTTTGCTAATATTTGTTCGTTCTTTTTAAACTCCTATAAAGCAAAATGATGCGAAAATTACTTTCATGAATGCAAATGATATGCAAGGGTATGGTTTATGAAGGTTCGGAACTTCCCCCCATCCTCACATGTAGGCTCTAAATTGTGAAATCTCCTAAGAAGAGGTCCTTAGAGTCATAGACCTCACATGGAATTAGGGTTGTCTATGGACATACGTCGACATGACTTCAATTAATTCTACGTGAAAATCTCATCTAAGCGGGGTTGGACATCCTACCTCACGGACATACGTCAACGCGGGCTTCCGCACACAACCTCCTTCTAACTTAGTTTTTTTCTCAAGCTCGGGTAGAGAGCCTCACACGTCCGGCATTAACCCGAACAATGTGGAGTAACATCACTCAAGTAACCCCCGCATTTGATATATATGATATGAATATAAAGCAGATAAAGCAAATATAACCATAAAGCATAAATATAACATGTATAAATAAACATGGCACGCAAAGAAAAATAAAACAATTGGGTTTAAACCAAATAGGTTAGGCTTGACTCGCTAGTGGGAACAGGGTCCCCAGTGAAGTCGCCAGCTGTGCGCACCTCGTTTTTTTCCTCGGGAAAAAGACGCGCAAATCCTCCGAGGTCGTTCGCAAACGCTCGGAGGGCCTTTGTGAAGCCGCCACCAAAGTTTTTGTGTAAAGGGAACGTTGATAAACCCTTAAGTTTTTTTTTGTTTAAAGGGAAACGATAATAAAACCCTTTGACGATGAGGATAAGGATTTGGTCATCGCAACCATTGTCGGGTTCGGGAGTCGATTACGCAAGGGGAAGGTATTAGCACCCCTCACGTCCGTTGTACTCAACGGGAACCTTCTATTTGGTCAAAGCTTGAATTGTTTTTTAATATTGCGTGCATGTTCATATATGTTAAAAATATAATAAAAGGGGGGAAAAGAGATAAAAACAAACGAAAGAAAAAAAGTTTTTATTATTGCGCTTGACAAGATGTCGATCTTGCTCCTACGTATCTCCCGGTAGTCGGAGAATTCAAAGCGTACGTAGTTCTTTGGTAGAAAAACGTACATGTGTTGGTTGATTTTAGATGGACGATGTTTTAACCGAATTCTTGCGATTAAAACGTAGCTTGTATGCTCGCGCTTGGAGACTTATTAAGCGTATAGCTTGTATGCTCGCGCTTTGGAGACTTATTAAGCATTTGTTCGTGAATCGCATTAGAATTGTTAAAAGGTACGTCCGTTAGGGTAAAGGGTTTGAATTGGTCGCTTTGGGACCAAGAGAGGTGCAATGGACTCATACGAGTCAATCATTGACCGAGTGACTCAAACGAGTCGGGGGGTGAGTCTAATGGCCACGGGGGACCAAAAGGTTTGGATTGACCACAAGGGGCCAAGTTTTGGTTTGGTTAGGGTTGTGCATATTGAAAATGGAATGACGATTGTCCGAACGACGAGACATACGTCACGCATTCGTACAATCGGGGCGATGGAGAGACATACGTCACACCATCCCTTTTTCATTCATGTTTTTGGGCTGAATCCTTTAGAAATCCCAAGGTATGTCAAAACATTTGGTTTGAAAACCCAAAATGGGAAGGTTTAGCAAATTTTGCTAGAAAACGCACAAGTTCGGCTCGTTTTGCGAATGGTTTTGAAAAGCGAACAAATTTGGTGTATGTTCATTGCTTGAGTTTTGAAAATCATGAACAATACTTATTGTTCAAGTTTTGATTGGAATGATGAACATAACTTGTTTGTTCATGCTTGTTTGAAAGTTTGAGAACATAACTTGTTTCGCAAGTTATCCACATAAAGGTCATACGAACTTGTGATTTTGCCAAAATTATGCAAAATCCTTGTTATGGTTTGAGGAACATGGGTTTAAAAACTCTTAGGTTCTGAGCTCTGGGGCTAGAACCTCAAAAATTGGTCATTTTGACACAAAAACTCAGATTCTGAGTTCTGTCATGGTCGCACTGCGACCATGACTTCGCACTGCGAAGCATGCGAAATTTTGAGTTCAGAAGCTGTTTCTGAACTTTTGTTCAGAAACAACTTCTGAACACACTCAGGACCTTATAGATGGGTGAAAGACTTTGAGTTTTTGGGGTGAAAAAGGCTGGACAAACCAGTTTTGATGTTTTGAAAACCTTGGGATTTCTTTGAAATTCAAAAAGGGTTTTTTAGAATCAAATGGTTTTGAACCAAAATAGCTATGCAAACACAATTGTAAATGCAAGATAAAGCCTTAGAAACTTACAGAACTCCTCAGCAAAGCTCCAGCTGCACTTGATTTGATTTGGTTGAAGGCTTTTGCAAGAGGTTTGATATTTGGTGATGGTTTTGGAACTTTGGAAAGCTTTGTGTGGATTGGTTTTTTTCTGGTTATTTGTGAGGGTTTGTAAGTTGAAATGAGTAGAGTTTCTGCTCTTGAAATGCTGTTGTTAATTGTTAATTGTTAATTGTGTTTGAAACCTTGGGCATTGCCTTCTATTTATAGGCCAAAACCAAATCTTTTTCATCATTACAAAATCCCAAAATTCAGCTGATTTTGTGGCTAAGATCAAGCTGGATCCTTTTGCATTAAATGCTAATGGATAGAGGCAACCTTGCCTTGTACCAAGGGGCAAGATTCAGCCTGACTTCAGCCACAAATTCAACCAATTCTAGAAGGTAATGATGAAGAACAAAGCTGAATTGCAATTGGCTAATGCTTGGGGATCAATCCTTGCAATCTCAATGGTTGATCAATGAAAACGTGCACTGTAATGTGCAGAGATTGAGGGATGAAAAAGGCTACTTATGGCTGGTGTGAGGGGTGAAAAGCTGCTGCAAAAACAGAGTAGGCAATCATGGCTTTTCAAGTGAAAAATCCAGCTGGTTTGACTGGTTTTGGGGGGAGCAAGCAGGAGGAAAGTCCTCAAGCAGGTGGCTGGCAACCTTGTGGTGGTTAGCAGGTCACATGGGAGGGACTAGAGCTGCCCAAGGGCAAGCCCACTTGCTTGTCACATGCTAGGTTGGAAGAAAAAGCTTCCAACCTTGGCATTAATGGCAAGTCCTTCAATTCTGATTTTGCTTGGCCCAATTAGCCATGAATGCTACTTAAAATAATTATGGAAATGATATGCAACAAATTCTGGAATTAAATCAAAGAAACCAAAAATCTGCAGAAAAATCGCAGACTTCGCAGTGCGAAGTGAGCTTCGCAGTGCGAAGTCATCATTTTTGAAATGTTGACTTTTGTTGACTTTTGACTTTTTCCCCTCTTTAATTTTTTGATTTTTTTGTTTTAAAATGCTTAGGACAAAATTAGGGTACTACAGCTTATATTGACCATTCCCTTTTATTTGAACTTTTTACAAATTAACTATTTCATTTCATTATATTAGAATTCTACTTTTTACCAAGTATTCACATTTAAAATTTAAGGCCAATGGGATCCAACACATGACTTGGGGACTCTCATCTTATGGGTATGCCACTGGGCTACAGCAAAAGTTGTATATATAATATGTTCTGTGTAAATTTAATATACATAGCAATTCAAAGTTTTAACTTGAATATAAATTATATAATTATATATATACTCTATCTTCAAAGAAGAGATGAAGCAGCAACATAAGTGAGAACAGCTAAGGTATAAATTTAGATATCTCAAGCACACTTCAATCTTTTCGAAGAAGAGAGTTTGAGTTGAGCAACATGGTTTTGTGACATCTATTGATGATCAATCTAGGACTGGCCATGGTTGGAGCAACAACACTTCAACCGAACAAATAAAATCAAGAGGTTCTGAGTTTATTTCCCATGGGGAAAGCAATACAGGTAAGGCAGGAAACAGTAGCGTATCCAGGACCCTGAGTCAGGGGTGCATACTTTTTGGTCTAACAAAATTTTAAATTTTTCTCCGTAAAAACATCGCACGTTTTAGTTATCCAAAAATCAAAATATTTCTATTTACACAAATAATCGTTGTTTTTCGCTTGATGTTGCTTCAAATTTTAAATTTTTTTAAAAAAATTGAAACTATATCTAGAATATTATATAAACAAATATCATCAGCTTAGTTGTCCGATGACTAAAAGTTATTTAACCCATTCTAACTTCCAGCACTTAGAAATTGAAAGAGTAATTTTATCAATAATAGATAGATTATTATGGCTGTCTCCAAATATAAAGGAAAAAAAAGAAAGAAAAATATAAAAGTAGGGGAGAGGAGAAATGATAGAATTACAAAAACATAAATGAAGAATGTGGCAAAAGCAAAAAAAAACGAAGTTATATATATATATATATATAATTTGCATGTAAAAGACGTCATTGTGAGAATAGCTAAGTGGTAGAACTTTTATCCACAACCACAAGGTCATGTGTTCGACCCCTTGTTGTGTTTGCTACAGTTGATGTGAAGGATTTTGGGGTGTAAGTGCAAAATAAATAATCCAGTGCACACCCTCACACCACACTGGATCCGCCTCACACCACACTGGATCCGCCCCTGGCAGAAAGCAAGGATTTCATATAGGAGTTGCTAAAGTTAAAAACCTATGTTTTCGTAAACTGTATAAAGTTGGACACACACTTTTTTTTTTCTTTCCGAAACACATACACATGCGCGCTCGCGTATATATGACATTTTTTGTTGAAATTTTGAAAGTAATAGATAACGAAGAAAACTTTAAATATATATTCCTGTGAAATATAAATCCCGCTGTTATTGTCCAAATAAAATAAGTCATAACATGAAGAATACAATAATCTATGCTATATATAAAGAAAATAGCATGTTTACCTCTTTTGGACTGATTTTTTCTTTTTCCAAAATTACCCTCAACTTTCAATACAAATAACACATATAACAAATAGATAAAAGTAAATTCAAATATTAAAATAAAAGTGTAACAAAAACGATATGAGTATATATATGTCCAGTTTTTTTTCCTTTATCATTTAAAAAGTGTAACAAACTAGATGAGTATATCTATATTTACTTTTTCATTATCTTAATTATACCCTTAAACAATTTTTTCAACAATAAAGATTGTTGTTGATGTCATTCAAAAAATAAGTATTTAGATTATATATTTTTTTATATTGTTGGTGCCATTGAAATAGATAATCATGGTTAGTTTGATTTGTTATAATTTGAAAGCAAAAAACATTTATATTTTTACTTTTAATCAAAATCAAAATTTCATAAAAAACACCGTTCATAATTTTCAAAAGTTAATGCAATAAAAAGAGCGAAAAGACTAGCACATAAGTGTTCATCTTTTCGCTAGTTATGATAAAAGCCTAGCACTTATGTGCTAGTCTTTTCGCTAGTTATGATAAAAGCAATACTTCAAAGAAATATAAACAGAGTTCACGCAGAAGGGAGGTACAAGTAGATTTCTAATTTCTTATAAAGAAAAGTTTGCATAGACTAGTACATGGAAAAAATCTATTACATAAGCTGGTCTTGTCAAGACTCAAAGGATGTTGGTTATGCAACTGAAGCAACCAAAAGGAGCTATGCATGTAATTTACATATATAACAACACTTAGTGACACATGCATTTTAAGTAGACAACTATTCACTTGACTTAAAAACTGGGGTTGAGGAAAGAGTTTTAATCTCAATAGATATTAAATCGCTTAATCCCATTGAAACAATATTTTAATATAAGCCTCTTACAATATTTTTTTCATCTGTGCAACGGTTAGTAGCATCATTGGCAATGTTACCCCCACAAAACCGACTTGTGAGGTGGTGATTGCCCCCACTTATAAACACATTATCAGATCATCTCCTATTCGATGTGAGACTCTTAACAATAAACTTGGGGAACTCAAAAATGATTGAAGATTTTGGGTGAAATTTGAAGATGAAAGTATGCATTTTTAAAACTTCATTTAATTTTCTAATTTATTTACCGTCGATAAAAAAGATGTTCAAAATTAACTTTAAATTTAGAGATGAATGTAGGAATGCAATTTACCTAACAACTATTGCAGGAAATTGTGTCTCATCAAGGCAGTACATATATGCAGAGAAGTTTAATGTACAAATACCGAAATGATTTTTCATACAGAAAAATAACAAAAGGTGGACAATAATAATTTCCTTTGGGGGGATAGTAGAATTTAACTGAGAATGTCTTTACTTGCAAAAGAAAATACAGAAATAGGGCTGCCAAAAAATCCATACCAAAACAGCCTTTAATTACATCTTCAATTTTGCTGCTTATCAATGTCACAAGTAAAGCAATTCTACATAAATCAACTTCAGTTTTGATATTAGATTAGAATTTAAGGCATATTAACTAAACAGTTACGTAATAAATCACATTGAGTACTTACTCTAGACATAAGTTCTGATGATTTCACCGGAGAAAACTTGAGAGAACGTATAACTTGAGATGTACATTAACATCCCTTCAAGACAAACTAAAATTTTTTAATGTCATACAAGATTTTGTCAAAACAATATAAAACTTTAGTAGCTCTTGTGAGTCTAGACCTATGGAGCAAATACTCAGACACGTCGACACCAATAATTTGAGAAAATAACAGAATTCAATGTAATCATATGCGTCGGTGTCGTGTTGGTGTCGAACATGATATGTACCCGACATCGGGACATGCCTAACCTGAGGAGTATATGTGCTTCATAGGTCTAGACGAAACGGCAACAATAACTTTCATATGTGAAGTGAATTGAAAATTCAGGAAGCCAACGGAAACAACAAATGACATTTTCAGAATAGCAATAGCATCTTAGTAGCTCTTGAGTTTATTACCTAGTTGTTAACAATATAGAAAATCAGAGAAAAGAAAGAATAACACAACAAAAGCGGCTAGGATTTCATTTTTTTTAAAGAAGCTAAACTAGTCAATCCAAATTGTCACGTTGAGAATTGAACCTGACCTTAAAGAGGAGCACATTTCAAGGTCCCAAGCCAACACCATCAAATCAAGCCAAGTGGGTTGCGGCTAGGATTTCCGTAGAATGAGCAAAACTTATGAATACAATTTTTTTTTGAAAGAATATATAGTGAAATATATATAGATTAAACTACCTTTAGCCCAATTATACAAAAGGTCAAATAAACTATTATCTAACTTCAATTGTGAGGAAAATCATGATTTCTCTACATTTTCAATTTTTCAAGCACCAATGTTCCATCAGTAAACCTCACTAGGATAGAAACAACGCAGAACTAGTATTTGGAGGAAGGGATGAGCAATCATACCAATGATGAGGTAAAAAGACAGGGCAACCATTTGATTCATATTGTGAGAAGCATAATCATTGCTTGCTTCGGTTGTTAACTGCGTGTACTTGTTACTCTAGTCCCACATCGCTTAAATGTTTTACATTGTAAGTGTTTATATTACTCTACACCACTTCATTGCTCGTCCCTTCAGGGACATCCGATAAAATTGGAACGATACAGAGAAGATTAGCATGGCCCCTGCGCAAGGATGACACGCACAAATCAAGAAATGGTCCAAATTTTTTTTTGCCATTTTCGATTTCTGAGTTTCTTCCTCTGATTCTTTCCGAACTTTTGTTTGTTACATTTTATTTTACTTATCTAGAATCCTGTTTTTTTTACGATGAATATGCGTTTTTTTTTTGAAAGACAATGAATATGCGTTGTTATTTTTTATTTATTTCTAGATTACTGTTCTTGTTTTTCATTTTCAATTGAATAAGTGATTAAATGCTAAGAATTCTGAATTGATCAGATTATTTCACTGTGTGTTGCTATAATAACTAAATTTTGTTTTTGAAAAAATTGCAGCACCATGGATTTGTTGCAGTTTCCAATTTCAATTAAAGGATTTGATGCAGTTTCCAATTTCCAGTTAGCACCTGATCCTGAGCCTGAGCATACTGTTTCCTTTTTCCAGAATTTTATTACGTGAAAGGTAAATTCGTTTTTTTTATTTATAATTGAGACCAGAGGGAGTACAATTTTTTTTCCAATTCTTCACCAATAACTAAAGGATTAATAAATCTGCATAGGGATAGAAATGCCACCATAGATTATTTGACCATATGGTCATCAACAAAGAGCCATATAGTATTAGGGATTTCTCAATTGTTTGTACCTTGAATTTAGTAACCGATTTTAAGGGTGTACTGTAACGTACTTGGCGCATGATCCCATGTATGAGAAGTTTTACCATTACATAGGGGAACTTTGGGATTGGCTCTTCAATTGCTCATAGTGCAAGGAAGAATTATAATGGTCTAGCTATCTGCATTTGTGTATTTTAATTAGTAATATCGTGTGTGTGTATGTCTGTTTGTGTACGCGCGCGTTGCTTGACTAGAATGAAAGGAAGAGAAACTCTCAAACTTGAGCAAGTTCCATCGGGGCATATTACTGCATATTACTTATGCTTAAGCATATTTATGTTGGTTTAGATTGTACAGTCAAGATCTGTGAGTGTAGTAACTAGTAAGTGTGTCACCCAGTTACTGCAGTGAATCTGGTTCCGTTTAAGAATCTAGATTCAATGCTTTAACTGCATCATGCATTTAGACCGGTGTTGTTAAATAGAGGCTATAACGGCACTATAACACTATAGCATTGTGGAATTTGAACATATCACTGTTGTTTTGGATATGCTATTTAGTACAAAATATTGTCAAATAGCGGGCATAGCGGCCCCATAGCACTTTTGCATAGCGGGATTCAAATAAACCACTATTTGTCACGATTCACAGTTGAAAACACTGATTTAGACGCTGTAAATAATTTTGGCCATTAATTAGAGATTTGACGGTTCAGATTACATTTTCACAAAATCAACTTTAATTTTTAAATAATCTTTGTCGTTGATTTAGATCGGATAGTCGAGATTGGATAACTTTGTCATGCAGTAATGTAGGCAATCTGATTCAATATTTAGATACGATGTCAAAACTGATCTGTGAATATGTCTGCAATTGTTGTGATTTATTTGTTGTCAAAATATTGTAGTTCAATTTATTCAGTTGTTCTTTTCCTTGTTATTCCGAACAAGTGAACATCATCAACTTGATCTACTGTATTTTTGTATTTCTGAATTGACTTTGGTTGACTTTACAATTGATCAATGTTGATTTTTGATTGTAGGTTTGGGAACTAATATCGATCTTGGGTCATTGGAATGCTTTCAAAGGAAGCTTATCAGTGTATGCAAGTGGCCTTCACTCTTGTTGCACATTTTGATCTGGTGGCATGCCTTCAGCTTACAAGACTCACCTTCACAATTCCGGTTGCAAAGCATTCAGAAGCACCCTGTAATGACTCGGAAACAGATTGCAATGGATCACTGTGTTCTTTAATTATTGATAGCAAATAACTCGCTCCTACTCTTCTAGTGTATGGACCAAGGAGGATTAGTGCTCAACAATTGCAACCAACATAAAGGAAAAGTACTCCACACTTTTTGCACCTAAATCATTCTCCATTCATTTGGTTATATAGCCCTTTAGTCTTGAGTTAGTTATTTTGATCCTTTGGTTCTTTCACCTTTCCACTGATTCCCGGAACCTTCCTAACCAAAATGGTTCCTTCATCATTTGCCTCATCATTAGCTTTAACCTCTTGTGGGGCCCTATCAATCATTGAGGTCCTTGTACATCCTTCATCTGGACGAAGACAAACCTAATCAAGGGGAAGGAGGCCTAGAGATTCGATGGTCTCTTCCATCTGAACCTGTATGCAGGACACAAAGGGATTGCTCTAGAGACTCTTAGTGTTCCCCTTCCGGTAGAGAAGATGCACTCTTTTGCTTTGTAATAGTGATTATATTGGGACTCTTGCATTCTTGTCATTGGGCCTGGTCTTTGTCATCATCATTGTCCTTCAAACACTCTGAGCAGGCCATGGAAAGAGAAATTGTGCTCAAATCAAACGCTGGAGAGAAACCTTATAGGATGTTTCAACTGAAAAAGTTGAACAAAGCAACAAACTGTTTTTCACACATGTGCAACATCTTTGGAAATGGTGGCGTTGGGGAAGTTTACAAAGGTGAACCACAAGATGGAACACTTGTAGCTGTGAAGAAAGCAAGAGTTGGTAACTTTAAAAGCACCCAACAAGTGCTTAACGAGGTTTCAATACTTTCTCAAGTCAATCACAAGAACCTAGTCAGGCTCTATGTAGACCCGGGGCAGCCTTGATGATCTATGAGTATATCTCAAATGGGACCGTCTATGACCATATTCATAACAGGTATCCCAATTTTCTAAACTGAAAAAAAAGGCTTAAGAGTTAAGATTGCTTTCCAAACAACTGAAGCATTTGCTTACTTGAATTCTTCTTCACACACTCCTATCTACCATATAGAGATGTCAAGTCGATAAATATACAATTGAACTATAAATTCAACGTAAAAGTTTAGGATTCTGGACGCTCCAGATTGGTTACCCCGGTACTTATCCATGTGTCGACCTGTGCTTAGGGAACACTGCCGTACTTGGATCCAAACTACTACCGCAACTGCCAGTTAACCGATAAAAGTGACGTTTATACCTATCGAGTTGTGCTGCTAGCGCTTTTGACTTCACAGAAAGCAATGGATTCTTCTCATGATCAAGGTGATGTCAATTTGGTAATTCATGTGAGTCTATATGCAATCAATGGTGCAATCATCCAAGTGGTTGATCGGAAACTTCTTCTATCTGTGGAACACTTAATAAAATTATTCTGGGGTGTTTGCACATGATTGTCTTCTGAAGAACAAAGTTGAAAGGCCTAATATGAGGGATATGGTTTAACGCCTCATATGCATACTTAGGATTGAAGGTCAAGACTGAAGTATAGACATAATATGGTTTGTGTTTGATAATAATAAGTGTATTGTGTAATAGTAATCCTAATATTTAATTATTTATGCTGAAAAACTTAGAAGTTGTATAAATATATGTATTAATGTGCAGTGGGGTCTTTGAAAGATAATGAGTAGCCCACTGAGAAAGGAACTAAAGTGATTCCAAAACTGGATTTGATTGGATGACAAAGAAACATTAGAATCATATGCCATCTTCTTTAGAAAGTATGAACTATATTATTCAAAAGTATATGTGTACTGGCTGTGAGTACAATTAAGGAAAACTAGGGTTTTCAGGGTCTATTTTGGTCATGCCTTGGGAATGATCCCAAGGTTACTATTTGTAGCCCCAATTTGGGCCTATCCGGTCATGGTTTTGGGCCCAAATCATAAAGGGCCAAAACCATGGCTAGGGCGCCTTTACAGGCTGCTGAGGGCGCCCCCAGAGGGTGTCCTTCAGGAGACCTTACTCTAAGGGTTCAAGCCCTGTCTGTAGGGCTCTAAGGCCTAAACGGTAAGATCTACGGTCCACAGCCCAACAAGCACGAGCTTTGGAACAAGTCGAAGTGATTAAACTGTCACTAGGGATCTGTCTATGATCCTTTGCCCAACAAGTGAGACTTACTGGAAATGAAGCTATGTGAAAATTTTCGAATTACGGGGTGTACAAAGCGGGTACCAACTGATATATTGCAGCCCCCCAAATACTGGAAGCTTTTATGAGTACTAGCCCAACATGGGTCCTAGCTCCACTTGATTTTTGGGGCCTTGGTGGGTGCTAGCCCAACAAGAGTATCCATATAGCCCAACAAGCACGAGCTTTGGAACAAGGCAAGTGGTTAAACTGTTCAGAGTGTTGAAATTTTGTAACCTAATAAGCATTTGGTTTGAAGAGATGGAGTATTCGCCCATGGACTGTGAAGGGAGACAGCCCAACATGTCTATGGGTGCTAGCCCACGTCTCGAGTATACGGAGCTATGTAAGGCGTATGAAACCACTCGGCGTGCGTAGCGTGACATTTGGTGATACAACGGATAACAACTGACTGATTATATCCCCCTGAGTATTGAGCTTGGAGGGTGTATTGTAGCCTTTCTCTCATAGGGACTTTGATGGGCACCAACCCAATAAGTCTGGGGATTTTTAATGGGCTCCAGCCCAACAAGTTTGCACTTTGTGGCGTGGTAACTTGGTGGAGGTTGGGTTTTTATGTGTATGCGTGTGCGATGATCTTAACGATCATCGATGATCCATAGCCCAACAAGCACGAGCTTTGGGACAAGGCGAAGTGGTTTTTCATATATTGAACAACGACTTGTTTAACGGCTTACATCATCATGCTAAAGCCAGCCCAACATGTGGCATGCTTCTTTTTTGAGGTTTAGGTTTTGGGCGAGCTCTTGTGAGATCCTACAATTGAGATGGGGCGAAGAAGGCTATGAAGCTCGAGTGTGACGAGTGCATCTCAGATTTGAAGATTGGTCACGCGGCGGACCTGGCTGGAAAGGACGGGATCATTGCTGAACTTCAAGGTGACATTGCAGCTGGTGTGGAGAGAGGGTTAGCTCAAGGCTGATATTTCGGAGGCTAAGGGCGAGCTGGCCCTGACTTTTGGTGCTAGCTTTGCCTTTTTGCACCCTGTCGCTCATCTGTCAGCTCTCGATTCTTTTAAAATTGTTGTAGATGGCGCCTTAGTGGACGAGGAATGATTTGTGTAATTTATGGCACAATTTGTAATGACTTGAATTTATTCTTATGGTATTTTAATTTCCTTTCTTAATTCTGCTTTATTTTGCGATTCTTCTTACTATGGCGATGTTTAGTTATGCTTCTGTGGCACTTATTTTGACTGAGGCGTTTTATGTGATTAATGTTTGTTTCCTCATGCTTAAGGCTGAAGAGTACTTCTTGGGCGAGTACTTAGTTTGACGCCTCGTAGCCTTCTACGGGCGGATACGTTTTGCTCGCGACGTCTTAGAGTCCACTTAAGGGTTAAGGAATGGCGAGTTCTGTTCAGCTCACGACGTCTTAGAGCCCTCTTAAGGGTTAAGGAATGGTGAGTTATTTTCAGCTCACGAAGTCTTAGAGCCCGCTTTAGGGTTAAGGAATTAGGTGGCGATTTCTTTTCAACTCACGATGTCTTAGAGCCCTCTTTGGGGTTAAGGCGATTTCTTTTCAGCTCACGACGTCTTAGAGCCCTCTTTGGGGTTAAGGAATTAGGTGTCGATTTCTTTTCAACTCACGACGTCTTAGAGCCCTCTTTGAATTAAGGAATTAGGTGGCGACTTCTTTTCAGCTCACGACGTCTTAGATCCCTCTTTGGGGTTAAGGAATTAGGTGGCAACCCTCGTTGGGGTTATCTCTTTTTAGCTCACGACGTCTTAGAGCCCTTATTGGGGTTAAGGAATTAGGTGGCAATCCTCGTTGGGGTTATTTCTTTTTAACACACGACGTCTTAGAGCCCTCATTGGGGTTAAGGAATTAGGTGGCAACTCTCGTTGGGGTTATTTCTTTTTAGCGCACAACGTCTTAGAGCCCTCATTGGGGTTAAGGAATTAGGTGGCAACCCTCGTTGGGGATATCTCTTTTTTCTTGGCGTTGTTGATCTGTTGCAGGCAATGTTTGCAATACAAAATAGACGATATAGATATAATTCAATAAGAAAGCAGGGTGCCTCATTAAAAACCCGCGCTACTGCAGGGGAAAAGAGTGCTCCCTGCTCTTTTTCATTAAATAAAAAATACATGAAATTAAAACAAGATAACCGTTGTGATGGCTTTACAGGCTTCTGAGCTTGCCCCTTGAATTGTTGTGGCGAGCATCTCTCTGTTTGCCAGCAAATTCTTGAACGTGGGCGAGTTTGTGTAATTCCTGAATCATGCTCGCTTCATGCAGTTGGCCTTTCTCGTTGGTCTCCTCTGTGAAATTACCGTGACGCCAGGTTGGCGTGCTGACCGACTTGACTCCTGGATGCAAAGCAAGGTGACGACACACTTCGGCGGGGTTGACGCTAAGCATATCTGTCAGCTGACGAGCGAAGAGGTTTAAGTTCTTCCTCAGGAGTTCTGTTACGCTCAGTTCTTCGACTGATTTGTTGGAACAAAATGTGTGAAACAACTCTCTTCTGATTTAAGGGGGAGATTGTTGAAACATTATGTGTAAACATATCTCTTTGTGGTTTTGATGATAACAAAAGTGTTAAATAGAAAATTGGTTATTTGTTAATGCTTTGTTCAAGTGTTTCAGAACCATGTGTTTAATGATTGGTAATTGATAATGGTTATGAAAGAACAAGCTTAGAGCAAGAAAGGAAAACTTAGAAGCCTTGGTTGCAAAGCTGGAAGAAAACTGGGTCTGAAGAGTGCTCCTGAAGAGGTGCTTCTGAAGTGAGTCTGAAGACAGCTTCTGATGGGTGCGTCTGAAGAAGTCAACGAAAGTCAACGTCTGAAGACCAGCTTCTGATCCGTACAACTGAAGCAGCTTCTGATGCACTGTTCACGCAGAAGCTTCTGAAGTCTGATGTGGCAAGGAAAGCAACTGGTACTGTGCGCATTTAATGCCTGCAATGTCAGAACAGCTCTCTGCAATTGGTTGTCTCCCTGATTCAAACATTCCCCAGCTTTTAAGGAAAAGGAATTTGAATATTGCGTGCTACTCTGTTTTCTGTTCAGTTTTAGCACACAATTTTCAGCTGGTATAGTCTCTCTTTTGCAACGGCTCTTTCCTAACTTTATGGGCAATCTTCAACAGTTATTTTCCCTCTATAAAAGGAAGATGATTTGAAGAGAAAATGGCAAGACTCTGTACAGAAACACAAGCTGCAAAACTGATCTGCAATACTCTGTTTTAATTTTCTGTCACAAATTAACTTAAGAATTCTTACAATTGTTTATCTTAGAATTTCTTAAGTGTTAGAGTCTCAACTGTGTTGTATTAAGAGAACACCTCTGATATTTGATCAAGTGTTCAACCCAAACTTATTTCTTTGTAATTCAGTTTGGTCCTTAAGTCTCAGTCTGAATACTGAGCAATTGTAACCTCATTCCTTTGTGGTCTGAGCTGTTAGTCACATTCCTGTGTGGTCTGTGCAGGGAGTCTTATTCCTTTGTGGTCTAAGCAACTGGAAGTCTCTTGACTTAGTGTCTTGAGCATTGGAAGTCTCTTGACTTAGTGTCTTGAGCATTAGAAGTCTCTTGACTTAGTGTCTTGAGCATTGGAAGTCTCTTGACTTAGTGTCTTGAGCATTAGAAGTCTCTTGATTGTGTGTCTTGAGCAGGGAAGTCTCTTGACTGTGTGTCTTGAGCAGGGAAGTCTCTTGACTTAGTGTCTTGAGCATTAGAAGTCTCTTACTAGGTGTTTGAGCATTGAAGTCTCTTTCCTTTGTGGTCTGAGCAATTGTAATCAGGTTGATTATAGTTAAATCTCTTGTTGGAAAACAAGGGGACTGGACTACTTCTCACATTGAGAAGGAACCAGTATAAAACTTTGTGTGTCTCTCTTCCCTTCTCTATTTACTTTTTATAACCGCTGCATAACTCTGAGAAAATAGTTCAGAACTGATTCATATCAGATTCTGAACTTGACTTAAGTTTTTGAAAAGTAAAAGAACCAAGTTTTTGAGTCACACAATTCAACCCCCCTTCTTGTGTGTGTTTTTCTCACCTTCATGATTTTCAAAGATGTCTCCATTCCGGTGGTCTGATGAGGCTCCTGGCCCACCAAAATCTCTTTTTGACCTTTGGCGGGTTCGAGGCGCTTTTACTGAAATTCCTCTCCTGGATCCATGTCGACGGAGTTCACCTGGTGTGCTTTTGTGTTGCTGGCTCCCTTCTTTTCCTTCTGTAGCTTTAAACTGTTGTGGTAATATTCCCGGGCAATTTTTTGGTCTGCTCTGATAGTGCCGATTTGTTCATTCTCCAGTGGGTATTTCATGATGAGGAATTTAGTTGATACATAGGCGTCAAGAAGGTTGAAGGCTGGGCGGCCTATTATGATGTTGTAGGAACAAGGCGAGTTGACAACTAAATATTTGACTCTGATGGTTTTGGCGTCGTTGCCTGTACCGAAAGTTGTTTTCAAAGTGATGTATCCACGAACGTGCACCTGTTCTCTTGTGAAGCCAGCCAGGGTCCCCTTGAAAGGCTGCAACTGGTCCTCATCAAGTCCCATTCTCTCAAAGGCGGAGTAGTAAAGGATATCTGCAGAGCTGTCGGGATCAATCAGCACTCTCTTCACCTGGTCAATTTGCGTGTCATATCTTGGTAGTTGATGATGGAAAAATGAGGTAGGTTCATATACCATCTGAGGGCGGCATCTTTGAGGGTTCCTGCTAACAACTTGCACTTGAGAGAATCGGCGGCGCCGATGATGGCCATTTGAGTGTTGAAAGCGGTCACATGTTCCACCGGGTCGCTTTTTCCGTCGAAGGACGAAAGAGAGGGTGGCTTGAAGTTTTCTGGAACTGGTGCGTTCCAAACTTCGGCGGAAAGTGGTTGAGGATCCGGATCCACTGACTCGTCTTGCTGGGATTCGTTTCCTTCAGCGTGCTGCTGCTGCTGGATGGTCTCCATGGTTGCTTGCAAGGCTTCGTTGTGGTCATGAAGCTGCTGGATCTATTGTTGTAGAGTTTCTAAGGCCGCCGGGTCCGCCATCGGTGGTGGCAGTGACGGTTGTTTGAGTCTGTATGTGAAGGTTGAGACTGGCGGTTGGAGATTTGCGACCGGGCTTGCAAATCCCAGGGTTTAGATCGGTTTATCGAATGGATCCGGGTTAAACGTTTGATTTGTGAGGTTTGTTATGAATCACGGCGGATTCGGAGAGTTTAGGGTTGCTTTGAAAGATACGGCGGATTCACGGCGTTCTGGTGGCGTTTGGAGGCCGTGAATCGACTGCTTTCGTTTCTGAGATGGTGGCTAGGTAAGTTTTACCGTAGCCCCACGGTGGGCGCCAATTGTACTGGCTGTGAGTACAATTAAGGAAAACTAGGGTTTTCAGGGTCTGTTTTGGTCATGCCTTGGGAATGATCCCAAGGTTACTATTTGTAGCCCCAATTTGGGCCTATCCGGTCATGGTTTTGGGCCCAAAACATAAAGGGCCAAAACCATGGCTAGGGCGCCTTTACAGGCTGTTGAGGGCGCCCCCAGAGGGTGTCCTTAAGGAGACCTTACTCTAAGGGTTCAAGCCCTGTCTGTAGGGCTCTAAGGCCTAAACGGTAAGATCTACGGTCCAATATGCAAGTATTAGAATATTTGGAATGGTTTGTCTTGTCCTCCAAAGTGGTCTTTCTTTTGCAACCTGGGAAATTGTTTTCACTTAACTAATAAAATGGAAATTTCATTTATTATACTAGAAAAGCATTTTGTTTCCGTTTTTTTCTTCAGTTAGATTTTATGATTATCACCATTTATATTGAATTCGTTATGCTGTTGGTGATGGTAAAATATTGGCAAGCAACTTACCCAAGGGAAAATATTAGCTCCTATAATCTTTTATTACTGGTGGAAAACATTTTAAGGCAAAGATAACATTTAAAAGAGTGGGATAAGTCAAAAGCCATGTCATTAGCTCCTATAATGTGTTGCATAACTTATTCACCTTAAGGATAAATTTCTAGTCATTAAACTACTCTTTTTTTTTTTGGTACAAAAGAGGGCAAGGCCCAAAGAAAGAAAACTAAGAAATTAAACGGACGTTCCTAGGCATGCAAGCCCCGAAAATATCATCAAACAAAAGACTCTGAAACTCACTAGGGGGAGTCTCCAAAATATGAAAATCTAGAAAATCCATCGAAATGCTGAAATTAGCAAGCCAATCTGCACTTCTGTTGCCTTCACGCCAAGTATGGGTAATTTTGACAGTCCAACTCAAACTCAAAAGCTTTCGAATTCACCTGACCAAAGTAGGAGTCGTTCCGCTAAAATTGCAATTTTTAGTAATCATGTCGACCAAGATCTTTGAGTCACTCTCCACTATAAGATGAGTGGTGTTCTCCCTCCACGCCATGTCCAAACCTAGGTACATGCCCCACATTTCAGCATGAAAAGCATCACACATTCCAATCTTCTTGAAGTAGCCTTTGATCCATCTGCCATCAGAGTCCCAAAGAATCCCTCCACACCCTGCAAGAGTACCAGATCCCTTCCAAGCACCATCACAATTAAGCTTAACCCAACCAATCGGAGGTCGCATCCAACCAATGTATATAGTTTCCTTTTGATGAGGACTTTTATGCACCAGCTTCGTATTGTCTTCTATCTCTAGTAAACTTTTGAATTACCAGTGTTGGATTGCTTGGTCTTTAAAATCCTATTTCAAAAATAGATTTGTTTCGCCAATTCCACAAATACCAGCATGTTGTCATGTAAGTAGTCTGCCAAGTAGCAGGATTATCTCCAATCCCTTTTTTTTTTGTTAAGGTTGTTAAAAATGCAATCCCTGCAATCAAAAGAGAAGAAATTAGTTATATAATTAGACGGGACAAGTCTGAGCCATACATGAGTGGCGTGCACACAATCACGAAGGACATGAATGATTGTTTCATCCTCTCTCGCACAACAAGGACAAATAGGGGAGATACCAACCCCCCACTTGCTACGACGATAATTGGTAAGGATCCTTCCATGAGCGGCCAACCAAATAAAGGTTTGGATACGATGGGGACCCTTCCAGCTCCATAAGGTCTTCCAATCACCTCCCACAACCAAAGAGGTCTCTTGCTGCAAATTGTAAGCACTTTGGACAGTAAACTGGAGTGTTAGTTCCACCCCATCCTACAGTATCTGGACCATCAAAATCAGAAGGGGTTGGGAGGGCTAAAATATGGTTAACAATGTCCATAGGCAAGTTATCCATCAAAAAATTTAGGTCCCAGTCACCAGAAGTATTCAGAGCATCCCTAACTGAAATAGTAGTATCCACATATGATTGATTAGCAGAAGAGAAGAGATAAGTATTACTCGAGACCCACTTATCGAGCCAAAAGTTAGTACTTCTCCCATCCCCAAGTTGCCAAATAACATGACGCTTAAAATCATCCCAAATTCCTACAATCTCTTTCCACAGGGGAGAGTCATAAGGTTGGGAGCTAATAGTGTTATTAAGATCAATATTTCTACACCAGAGCTTTTTTGGTTGCTTGAAAAGATTCCATAGCATCTTCATAGGGAATGCCTCGTTCATATGATGAGGCCGCTTGATACAAAGACCACCATGCATCTTAGGAAGACAACAAACATCCCATCTCACCAAATGAGCTTTACGCCCCTGATCTGAGTCTCCCCACACAAAACCTCTTTGAATTTTTTCAATCTCATCACATAGTTTTAGGGATCTTAGCATACTGCATGTGATAGTAAGGAATGGAGTTGATGACAAATTTTGAGAGGGTGATTCTACCTGCCAATCATTGTTGCTTCCAACCACTTAACTTGTTTTGAATTTTGTTGATAATATGATTGAAATGACCACTTAAAGTTCTATCTGGTGCTATATTCGTCCCAAGATATTTACCTAAACTGTTAACCTGATTAAACCTCGTATGTTGAATAATATCTTCCCGAAGTTGGTTGTCAACATTCTTGGAAAAATACACTTGAGTTTTTTGTCTACTGGAGAAAAAGAAAGTTTATAATGCACATTAAATTGGTTAATACTGTATATTCTCTTTCTAAAGTTATTTTTCAATTGTACGAAAGAAATTAGGGTTAAATATGTTTTTGATCTTTATAAATATTTAAACCTTTTTTAGCCTCTCTAAAATTGTTATTCAGCTTTTAGTCATTCAAAAGTTTTTCATCACCGCTTTTAATCACTATGGTTAAGTCAACTTGTACATATCATTCAAAATTTTAAATTTTTCAGTCATGTTTAGTGCATTATAAAATTTTCTCTTGCAAAGTTTAAAATTTTTCAAAAAAATTATTACATATGAATTTTATGTTTTTCACAGTCATGTTTAATACATTTTGTAAAGTTCTCTCTTGCAAAGTCTAGCTTCTGTTAATAAGAGATAAATTAAATATAGATTTTTATGCTTTTGGTGCTTTAAAATCATAGACATAGATTTTTCGAAGGTGTTTCGCCTTCTACATTGATGTTGTTGCTCTAAAAGCTGTCCTTAGTAATGCAAAGTCAGCATTGCAACAGTCTAAGTATCCAACGCTCCAACTGCAAGAAGGAGATGCAGTACTGCGGTTGAAACTAAAAAGGGTAGGAATTTATCATTTTAGGGTTATGTTTGTTGGATTAATGGGCTAATTTCAAAGACTACTCTACAGACAACCTTAAAAAGCTCATTCAAAAAAATAAAGTTTAAAAAATGGAGCAGACAAAGCAAGCAGGTATTGGTCAAGCTTGTTTTCTTAATTCTCTATCAATTTCATCGGACAAACCTATAGAACAGCAGGGAAATGACTTAAATACATAGAAAAAGTGATTACATAAAACTATTGAGTACACATGTGCCATAGCAACTCCAAAAAAAAATGATATCCACCACATTCTAAATTACCTTAACCTTAACAAAGGTAGCTGTGTAAAAGATCCCAACAAAGTATTCTGGGATATTTGACATAACCAAGGTAAAAAAAAAAAACTCCCTATTCTATGTCTGATCATTTCAAAAAACCGCCTCCCTTGCGGTCTCTCAACTCGCTAGGTATGATAAATACAGAATCTACACAAAGGCCACCTTTTGAGTGTGTACAGTCAATCTGTTTCATGGAGAATCTAACTTTTGTTGTAGGTTCTGATCCAGTCACAATAAACTCACCTACCTTGTAATCTACCCAATATCCACGCTTATGATTGCCGTATGTATCATCGTGCTCAGTTTCATCCAAGCAGCACTCAGATGATGCTTCCTGACCATCCGAAGTTGACAACTTAAATATCACTGGCTTTATATCCCAACCATGGGTCTGGTCATAATTGCATACGCGCCGACCGAGTCTTTTGGAAAACCGTCCAAGGTGAAGCCTAAAGGAGAGAGTATAATTATCAGCAGGAAATGGAAAGTCAACCTCCCCATCCACTTCAAACCACCATATTTGCTGCAAATATGCTACAATGTTGAACCTGAAATGAATGATACTAGAAATGTAATTCAGTATGCAGAACAGAATGGGGACGGATTAAACAATGCAGCTCAAGTCTCAAGCTCAATAGTGCTACTATTAGTGAAAAGAGGCACACATAGCTTATGAGCAGTAAATTAGAATGATTTTATGAATGGAAAGTTGGAAATTGGAAAAATAAAATAACATTGATGATTACTAGAGGACAACTGTCCATAATAAATTATGCAAAACAGCCAACCCTACCTGTTGATGTTTTACTAATAGAACAAACATTTCCTTTTTCTATGAGATTAACCTGTGTTACACTATAGTCTGCATTTTGATGTGAACAAGCCTCCTACAATAGTTTGTCTATCTCTGCAACTTTTAGCATCATTTCCAACTAGTTCTGATAAAATTCGCGAACTCAGGAAGACTTTGGGTGAAATTTCAAGATGAAAGTATGTGTGTTTAAAACTTCATTTAATCTTCTAAATCCGTAGCATTGATAACAAGATGTTTAAAATTAACTTTCTATGGCACCAAAAATCGCAAAGTGAAGCACCCTTAGGAGGCTCATTCATAATTGCCGGTCATCAGTGAAATGATGAAAACTTCATCTATAGTGAGAAGGCAGTGTAGTTTCTAAAATTGGAGATGAATGTAATATGATTTAAGCATCTTTAACATTCAAGTTTTCAACAACTCTATCGTGTCGGTCTTCTTTAAACATTCTAAATGACCTAATTGGCAGTGTAATTAAATTCTTGAAATCAGGTTCTACGATTCAAATTGACATGACATGTTTGGATACACTTCGTATGTCAAAATCACTTGTATAAGTGTAAAATAGCTCATGACATGTTCATAAGTGGCTGATTTCAATAAGCTTTCCATCATAACTTATGATGGTAACTTACAGCTTGAACAATTCATATACATAAATGTTTAAGATAAACACTTGTTCAGAAAGTCTTTGATTAAGCAGTGTATCCAAACAAGTTCTTGGATTATAATTTCTGACATAGTATCTAACAAATAAGTAGTTGGAAGCTACAACATAAATCACATTGGGTACTTAATCTAGACAACAGTTTTGATTATTTCACCAAGGAAAACTTGGGAGAACAATTGAACTGATAAATAATCAAATTGGGTACTTAATCCAAGAACTGATATTTTCGCGTTCTGTCTAGCAGCAGTAACTTTCATATGTAAATTGAACTGAAAACTCAGTAAAGCAATTAAGACCGATGTTTATTGATTTACATGAAATATGAGTTCAACTACAACATCCAACTTCAAATGTGATAAAAAGCATAATTTAACAAGAGCTTCCACTTTTCAAGCTCAAAATTCTTACAAAGCATAATCATAAACTTTTTTTTTAAAAACATGGTATCTGATCAAGGACCGACTAATCCATAGGATCGATCCCACCATATCCACTAGCGGGGGGGTTCATTTAAAGTCAAAACAAAGCTCTATAGACTAGAGCACATAAATTGGCACCTTAAGAGGAGCATCACACTCCAAGGTCACTAGGCTAAACTAGAATTCTCACAAAGCTTAGTAAAAGGTTTTAAGAATGTAACCTAGATTCTTCAGTAGGAATCCAAGTCCAGTATCTCCGATCATCAATTCCAGTAATAGACAAACCTTTCGCCGAAATCGACATGCAAACCCTACCAGTAACCCTATCCAGCCACAATTGCTGCAAAAACCTAATTCCATCAATAAACCAACCACGAATAAACACACAAATTCTAAACACTAAACAGTAAAACCCTACCTTATTACCGTCATCAAACGGTAACGGTTTAGAAAGAACAGCGAAAATATCCTTCTTGGAAAGATTCCGACAGCGTTGTTCTTCAGGCATTAACCTTAGAAGATGTTGATAGTTTGAAGGTAACTTAGATTCCCAAACGGAATCAGCTGAAGCAGCGCCGCGAAAAGCGCGATTTAAACGAGCTAAGTTACAAATCTCGGGTGGAGAAAGATGAAGAAAAACACGAGCAACGCAGTTTTCAGGGATGTCACCGAGGCTTGGAGCGATGGTTGAACCGTTGGATCCAAGATTCGACAACGAAGCCCCCATAACACGCACGCACGCACGCACGCGAATGTGTGTGGGTGGGTTTTTCACTTTTTTTCAGACCATAGTAGAGAAGAATAGAATAGAATGAATGTTGAAGGTGTTTTTGATTATGAATTATGATTATTTTGTTGTCGTTGAAATAATTTGGTAGAGGTGAGTTGGTGTGATTTGGTGCGTCAACATCACAGGATTACACGCGTTTCTTGCTTCGCTGTGTATCATGTCCAATCCATATCCATTTTTCTTTCCAATTCCAATTATATCCACTTACTATTCCATAAATAAATATTAATTACTTTCAATTAATTTAATCTAATTTACTTACTACTCCGTCCCAAAATATAAGCAAAAATGAGTCAACATAAGTTGATGTATTTGGTACAAATTTTAAACCAAATACATTAATTTTTGTTGACCAATTTTTGCTTATATTTTGAGACGGATGGAGTAGTTTTTTAATACTATAGAAGTGCGAAATAGTTTTTATGTCTGAGATTTGGATCAATTATGGACCCACAAAATGTTTTAAAACAATGTCTCATCGAAAGAATCTTACACGTGCTTACTGTGTGGATAGAAAATGTCTTAAAATACTTCATCCGGTCCTATTTATAAGAGAAATTTAGGTCAACAAAAGTTAATGTATCTGGTCCAATTTTTTAACTAGATACATTAACTTTTGTTGACCCAAATTTCTCTTATAAATAGGACCGGATGGAGTACATTCTATCGGTAATGTTCGTTGTTCATGTTGTAATTAGTAGCTGTTAGGATTAATTATTATTGAAAGTTGTAGTAATCATGTTCATGTCGGCATTAGTAGCTGTTAGTATTAATTAATATTGGAATTAGTAGCTATTAGTATTGATTAGTTTTGGAAATGGTCTCGATATTTATTATTCATTTTCACTAACCTGCTCTTTTATATTGCATTTCAATGGTTTAACTAATCTATTATTTTTTTAAGGTAGCTATTCCATTAATTATTAACTAATAAAAGTATTTTTGTAAATAAAATATATTTTATCGTTAAAATCAACAATATTAATCATTTTTTAATAACCGTGTGAAACTTAAAATGAATATCTAAATTGAGACGGATGGAGTAATCTCTTTGTGAATGTAAGTTGTACTACCTCCGTCCATATTTATAAGACCATTTTGTAAAAATTTATTGTCCCTTTTTATAAAATCCTCTTTAAATATCAAGGTGCATTAATTAATTTTTCACAAAAATATCCCTAATTAATTGTAGAGAATTAAAAATCAACTGTTTATCTCTCTTAATAGTTGAAGGATAATCTTGGAAAGAGAATGTACATTATTGACAAATTTAATGAAAAATAAAATTTCTTAATTTTTGTGCTTCTATCAAAAGGGTCTTATATATAGGGACGAAGATAATATTTACTTCTAAGATCATATTAATATAAATGAAGGACCAACTAGGTGCAAATCATTCAATCAATTTACATATCCCTTTGGTTTCTCTTTAAGTCCCTCGATATGGTATCAGAGTTAGTTCATTTGTTCGTTAAAGGCTTCTGCCTCTGGTCCAATATAATCCTTGAACTTTTTACTGGTGCATGTAGCTAAAACGCAGAATCCTCCTTGTCGCTTGTGACTTATGTGGCAGCTTTCCGTAGTTGTTGCCTCCTTTATCCATATGGCCAAAATCCACCATTTTTGTTGTTGCTTGTTTGTCCCGTTTGTAAGTTTTAATGAGAATGGATCGCCCTCGATATAATTATTCCACGAGAATAGTTCACACTCGAAATACTTGTTACTCTCTTCATGGTTTTCCTAGAAAGTCAATAATTGTCTCCCATTCTAAAATGGTCAAGAATATGTTTCTTCTGGTCTTTCTTTCTTTTTTGTCGGTACATGGTATTCTCCACCAATCTAGTTATCATTGTATTCCTCGACAAAATGGTATATCTAAAAGGAAGAATAGACATCTTGTTGGAACTGCTCGGACCTTGTTACTTCATGTGAACATACCTCTCCAAACTAGGATTCAAACCCATTGCATTGGTCTCATTCACAAATACAACCACTAGGACATTTCAAACACTTGATAAAATTTGTAAATTTATATATATATGTGTGTGTGTGTGTGTGTAAGAGTTCATTCCTTAAAAAAACAATATATAAGAGTTCATTAATGTATGCCTCTTCTTTATGTCATTAATATTATTTACTAGTTTTTTTATGTTATTTACAATTTAAATAAATGACGACTTTGTTTTACGTTTTTGTGCTTCCTTTTACCAGGGGCCCAATATTAATATTAGAACAAGACCTCTAAATTGTTTGAGACGGTCATGCATTGAGTTATTAGAAACCTGACATGTGTCGAACAACAACCGTCGAGATGTGAAGCGGGGTATCTAAAAGCACTTTGACGTCCATGTCATACTGAGAGCAAATAGTGAGAGGTATTGAAAGGATATAAGTTGTGCATCTTGCAATTGTTGTAAAGGATGCCTTTTACAGACGTGTTCACGGAGCCATCGGGAACTTTATGGGAGACTGTTATAAACGACGCTTCTACAATGTCAAACTTTGGTCATCCGTTACTAGCCGTTGAGGCGTTAAGGAACAAGGAATCCCAAGATATCTGATGGAGGACTCATTCGGTGGAAGGTGAAATTTCTGGCAGGACCATTTGCTGTTCGTAAAACAGAGTAGAACAGAGTACGCAAAACAGTAGTTCAGAAGCAGCACAATAACTGACAGAAAGTAAAAGACTGAAAGTAAAGATGCACATGATATTTGTTAACCCAGTTCGGTGGCAAACACACCTACGTCTGGAGGCTACCAAGCCAGGAAGGAAATCCACTATGACAGTCCTAGTTCTAAGTTCTCAGCAAACTCCCAGTTTACAACTTATCACCTAGACACTACCCGTATTGACTTCAACCTAGGAACTCCTAGACCTGAGATCTCATCTCACTTCCCTCAGTCAATCACTGCCCCAGTGATATCAGACTCTAACAATAATCAACGTAGGAGACACACTCCAAAAACATAAACAGTCACTCTTGCTTAAAAGCTTCAAGTGATTACAACTCAATAAAAACAAACCAACTCTAAACAATTGAGTGGTGTACAGAAACAGAGCACACAGCTCACAGACTCAAAACCTAATAAAACTTTATCAATACTTGCTTTGGTTTTGGTTGAATTTCTTCAAAGGTAGCGCCTTCTTTATATAGCCTTCAGCAGCAACAAAAACTTGAACCAAATAATCTTCAAAGATATATTTCCAAAATTCTTTATAAACATATAGAAGCAATTATTCTTCAGAAATATATTTTCCAAAGATTACTTTGAAAATATATTCACAAATAAAAGAAACCAATCTTCAGAAAATATCTCACGCAAATATTTTTCCTTCTAGAAACACCAGCTTGGAGAATTCTTCAATCAAATCTTCAAAAGATCATGCGAGAAAATTAACAGCTCCAAGGCACGAAAACAGAACGCAGAAAACCAGCTTCTGAAGGTACTTCTGAAGGTCTGCGTCTGAAGTTCTGCGTCTGAACATTTCAGCTTCTGAAGGTTGCTTCTGAAGGTCAGCTTCTGAACAGTGCGTCAGAAGTTCAGCTTCTGAACAGTGCTTCTGAAGTTCAGCTTCTGAACAGTGCTTCTAAAGTTCAGCTTCTGAAGACGTTCAGCTTCTGAAGTTCTACTTCCAGCTTCTGAAGACGCACAGCTTCTTGTATATTTGATTTTAGCAAACATGAAGCCAGCAACCAAATATCCAACAATCTCCCCCTTTGGCAAATTTTTGGCTAAAATCAATTTGAGAACAAAGAGATACAACAAGCAAATTCTTCACACATCAAAATTGCGCAACCATGAAGAACATAACATAAACGTAGTAACCAAAAGCAACAGAGTCAGCAGCGGATAATACACTACGTTTCACACATAAACTCCCCCTGAAACATACAACAACAGCAGCTTCTGAAACATACACTACTCCCCCTGAAACAGATCAGCTTTTGACAGGAAACACATATACTCCCCCTGAAACAGAGACTCCCTCTGAAACAGATCAGTAACAACTTCTGACACACTTATTTCTCCCCCTTTTTAGCCAAACAATTTTGACAAAAAAAATCATGCAATCACCAGGAGTAGAAATACAGAGAAACAGCAGAGCTTACAAAGGGAACACACCCAGAAATCTGAAACATCCATTAAACAGCACCACACACATAACCGTCATCAGAACAGAGACAGTACCATCATTAAAACCATCACAGGATCAGAATCACACAAACATGGTACCCACACACAAAGTCTTCACAGAAGATCAAAACAAAAGAATACAACTGCAGAGTATAGAACAAAAATGCAGACCAGAAGCACAAAATGCTACCCAGAACATAGCTTACAGTCTTCAGACTCAGCATCAGAAGATGTTTCATCATCAGACACAGCATCAGATGCTGCTTAGTCAATGTGTGCTTCAGGCATATTCAGAGGAATCTTATTCCCAGCAATCCTCTTCTGAACATAGGGCATGATGTCTTTCTCAACATCATCCTCAGACTCACTAGGATCCACTTATTTTCCTTTTAGTGCCTTCTTCTTAGGGACAGGGACCACAACCTTGCTCCAGACTTTAGATGGTCCAACAACAGCACTCTTCTCAGTAACAGGAGTAGACCTGCTGTCAGCAGCAACAACCTTTCCTTTCCTATTTTTCAGCCTCTTGTCAACACTTTCACATTTTGGTCTCCATTCCTTCTTGACATTGACTACAACATGTTCAGATTTTCTTTGCTGAAGGTGCTTGGGGTATCCATGCAGTTTGAAACAGAAAGGCTTTATGTGCCCCTTTTTGCCACAGTAATGACATATCCAAGGATGAGATGCCCTCTTGCTCTCAGATCCCTAAGGTTTGTTCTTAGGTTTGCTCATTATTGGAGCATAAGTTTCAACAGCAGGAATGAACCTTTTAGCTGGATTTTGTTGTTTGATGTTCAAAGTCCTATCAACAAATCCTATGCCATTTGGTTTCCCTTGGTTCTGACACTCCAATATCTCCTCCAGCACATCAGTACCAGTGTTTAACATTCTGACTTGCTTGTTCATATGATCAAGTTGAGAGTTCAGTTGAGTTACCTCATCTTTGAGATCAGAAATTTGTGCTAGATGGTCACTTCTTTCAGCATGCAGTTGACTGATGGTTTTCTTCTGATCCACTAGTTGCTTGCAAACTTCTACATAAGTAGTCAGTTCTTCACAAGACAGTTCTCCATCACTTGACTCAGTATCAGATGATGTTTCAGAACCTAATGATGCTTTAGAATCTGATGGTGCTTCTGAAACCTTAACTTTATCATCAGACATGCATCTACCAGTTAAAGCAAGAACATGCTTGGCTGATTCATTCCCCACTTCTCCTTCTGAGTCATCATCAGACCAAGAAACAACCAAACTCTTTTTCTGTTTCTTGAGGTATGTTGCACATTCTGTCCTAATGTGGCCATATCCTTCACACTCATGTCATTGAACACCTTTGGATTGATTGCTTTTCTCACCAGTTCTTGCCTTCTGCTTCAGAATCTTGTTAAATTGTTTACTCAGCATCACAAGAGCTTCTGATGTGCTTTCATCATCCTCATTATCAACATTTGATACAAAAGCAACACCTTTCCCCTTCTTATCAGTTCTGGCTATTTCAAAATTCTGAAGAGATCCTATCAATTCCTCAACCTTCATACTAGAGATGTCTTGTGCTTCCTCAATAGCAGTCACCTTTATATCAAATCTCTTGGGAAGAGACCTGAGGATTTTCCTCACAAGTTTCTCATCAGATATTTTTTCTCCAAGATAATTAAATGAGTTAGCCATATCCAGAACATTCATGTAAAAATCTTGTATGTTCTCATCCTCCAACATTTTGAGATTTTCAAACTTGGTGGTGAGAAGTTGAAGTCTGGACAGTTTTACCTTGGATGTGCCTTCATGAGTAGTCTTGAGAATCTCCCAGGAATCCTTAGCTACAGTGCACTGCTTGATCAGTCTGAACATATTCTTGTCCACTCCATTGAATATAGCATTCAAGGTTTTGGAGTTTGCAAGAGCTAATTCATCTTCAACCTTGGACCACTCTTCCTCTGGTTTTAGATCAGCTGTTTTATTTCCATCTTTGTCAAGCACAACAGGATGTTCCCAACCTTTCAGAACTGCTTTCCAGGTCTTACTATCTATAGATTTCAGGAAAGCACTCATACGAGATTTCCAATAATCATAGTTGAAACCATCCAACAGAGGTGGTCTGTTCACAAATCCTCCTTCCTTGTCCATTCTGCCAGAAAATACCTTCCCTGGAGCTCACCCTAAAACAGGCAGGGTGCCTGCTTTGATACCAATTGAAATTTTTGGCAGGACCAGTTGCTGTTCGTAAAACAGAGTAGAACAGAGTACGCAAAACAGTAGTTCAGAAGCAGCACAATAACTGACAGAAAGTAAAAGACTGAAAGTAAAAATGCACAGGATATTTGTTAACCCAGTTCGGTGACAAACACACCTACGTCTGGAGGCTACCAAGCCAGGAAGGAAATCCACTATGATAGTCCTAGTTCTAAGTTCTCAGCAAACTCCCAGTTTACAACTTATCACCTAGACACTACCCGTATTGACTTCAACCTAGGAACTCATAGACCTGAGATCCCATCTCACTTCCCTCAGTCAATCACTGCCCCAGTGATATCAGACTCTAACAATAATCAACGTAGGAGACACCTAAGTTCTCATGCTTAAGTTCTCATGCTTAAAAGCTTCAAGTGATTACAACTCAATAAAAACAAACAACCTCTAAACAATTGAGTGGAGTACAGAAACAGAGCACACAGCTCACAGACTCAAAACCTAATAAAACTCTATTAATACTTGCTTTGGTTTTGGTTGAATTTCTTCAAAGGTAGCGCCTTCTTTATATAGCCTTCAACAGCAACAAAAACTTGAACCAAATAATCTTCAAAGATATATTTCCAAAATTCTTTAGAAACATATAGAAGCAATTATTCTTCAGAAATATATTTTCCAAAGATTACTTTGAAAATATATTCACAAATAAAAGAAACCAATCTTCAGAAAATATCTCACGCAAATATTCTTCCTTCTAGAAACACCAGCTTAGAGAATTCTTCAATCAAATCTTCAAAAGATCATGCGAGAAAATTAACAGCTCCAAGGCACGAAAACAGAACGCAGAAAACCAGCTTCTGAAGGTACTTCTGAAGGTCTGCGTCTGAACATTTCAGCTTCTGAAGGTTGCTTCTGAAGTTCAGCTTCTGAACAGTGCTTCTGAAGTTCAGCTACTGAACAGTGCTTCTGAAGTTCAGCTTCTGAACAGTGCTTCTGAAGTTTCTGCTTCTGAAGACGTTCAGCTTCGGAAGTTCTGCTTCCAGCTTCTGAAGACGCACATCTTCTTGTATATTTGATTTTAGCAAACATGAAGCCAACAACCAAATATCCAACAGAAGGGATTAAAGGCTTCATTGAACTTGATCATAATTGTACTCGGCCTGTGAATATTCGGGCATAGTAGGCAAAATATTATGGGCCTTGGGAAGTTAAATTTCATTTTATTTTGATGTAAATATGCTTTATGTTTAGCATGAGTTATCACTGCCATTGGTGATTACATTCAATTGGTTGTGAGAAAAAAGTTGAAGAGAGTAGTTGCTTCAACTTTAACATTTGCTATGAAACACCAGAAAATTACACATTTACCCTCATCAGCAGTTAACTGCCGCCGGATCTACGCTTTAAAAAATGCCACAACGGCAGTTAACTGCCGCTGAACAAGGCATAGCGGTAATTAACTACCGCTGGGTAAGTTTTTTAGCAATTTCAAAAGTGGAAACATCAACCTTCAAAGTAGAAAGAGGAAAAAAATAAGTTGAGGAAACGTGTGAGAGGAGATAAAGACGTTTATAATCGAACTGGTTGTGAGAAAATAGAAGTGGAGTAAAGTTGGTCTTCGGTTCGATTCTCAACTCCAACAAATACTAAGAAATTAACTATTAACTGTTTAAAAAAAATCATTTTATATTCAATTTTTGTGAGCCTATTAATTACTTAGTGTGAGAAAATATAAGTGGAGTAAAGGTGGTATCCGGTTCGATTCAACTCCAACAAATACTAAGAAATTAACAATTAACTATTTAAAAAATATATTCAATGTTTGTGTGTGAGAGTGTTAATTTCTTAATATTTGTTGGAGTGGAGAATCGTACGAGATTGTTAATTTCTTCAATGTTTGCGTGTGAGAGTGTTAATTTCTTAATATTTGTTGGATTTGAGAATCAAACGAAATTGTTAATTTCTTAATATTTGTTAGAGTTGAGAATCGAACCTGAGACCACCTTTACTCCACTTCTTAACTCTTTCACTTTAGCCGCCAAACCAACCTTATAGTTTATAATTGCACGAATACAAAATGATTTATAAGCAAGATGTACAATTGATTTTAGACAAATGATGATTATTTTTCCAACCTCAAGTTCACAACACAGCGTTTTCTAGGTATTGTCCGATTTAAGCTTTGTGTGAGCCCTCATGATTTTGTCATCTATAAAAGGTATTTCGTTGAATTGAGGAGTATATTGGTTATTTATAAACTACCCTTAACCACAATTCTCAAGTAAGGCGAGATTTTTTTTTTTGTATACCAAAAGAGTAGCCTTTAGTTTCAGCTAAAAGGTTTGTCCTTCATTGTGTGTAGGTTAGATCTAATTTCCCATAGATAGCACCAATGGTCTGGTGTGGATCGAGTGCACTAGTAAGGCATCGCTGCGTCTCCTCCGAGGTGGAATGATACATACAAATACTCTGACGTTCAAGTCAATGTTTATTTGAGTGGGGTAGAGGTTTTAGAAGGTACACATAAAATGTCTACCTTCAACTGTGGCTAGACAATGATACTTATAGTCTTAGGTATAACATGTGGAGAGTGTAACATCCATATTCTTGGCTGATATCGCGCCAAGATTCCCAACTCTTGTCACGCTTCAAAGGATACTAGAGCGCGAGAACTTGCACCTTTGGGGGTGGTTTCTAACGAGTTGGGCCAAATTGATCTAACAAATTAAAGGTAATAAATCAAATTGGTTACTTTTTTTTTTGGTCAAGTAGCCTAGTGGCTAGAGCTTACACATTTTAAATGTGGAGAAGTGGGGTGTCCGGGGTTCGAACTCCGACCCCTGCATATAATATGCAACATCCCTACCAACTGAGCTAAGCTCACGGGGATATCAAATTGCTTACTTTGTCAACTAACTAACCAATTAAAATTGTTTAAGGCATGTTTAGTTGGAACATATGTTCATAACCTTGTTTAGAGTTTTTTTTTTCTTTCATAGTCTCCTTTGAGAGGAGACAATTTTATTTGAGGCGTATTGAACGTTAAATATAGGTATCTCTATGTTGAAATTCAATCATTGAATCATCACATTATGGCAGTATAGCCCATCTCGCTTAACTCAGTCTCTGTGGTTATTTGTTTAGAGCTTATGTTTGTAATTTATTGACTAAAGCCTTGTACTGTCAGTGAGTACAATCTCTAGAAACTAGGGTTTCTGTGCTGTGTTTAGGTCATGCCTTGGGAATGATCCCAAGGTTACTATTTGTAGCCTTTTTTGGGCCTACCCGGTCATGGCTTTGGGCCCAAGTCGTAAAGGGCCAAAACCATGGCTAGGGCGCCCTTGTGAACTTCTAAAGGCGCCCCCAGAGGGTGCCCTTTAGGAAGGTCACCTAGGGCTATTTGTGACTGTAAAGTGGGCCCTGCGCCCTTCTGGAGGGCGTCCAGGGCGTCCAGCCTTATTCCAGGGGTTCATACCCTTATCTTTAGGATCTCAAGTCCTGGATGGTGAGATCTACGGTCCACAGCCCAACAAGCACGAGTCTTGGGACAAGGCGAAGTGATTAAACTATTAACGAGGGGATTTACCTATGACCTTTTGCCCAGCAAGTGGGGCTTACTGATGACGAGGCTACATGAAAAATTTTTATGAGTACTAGCCCAACATGGATGCATGTCTAATCATGGGTGCTCGCCCACGATGGATGTTCAAACCTGCATGGGTATTAGTCCAACACGGATACTAGCCCAACATGGGTACCAGCCCATGTTTCTGTTTTGAGTGCCTTAATAGGCACTAGCCCTACGAGAGTATGGGCGCTAGCCCAACGAGAGTATTTATATTAGCCCAACAAGCACGAGTCTTGATACAAGGCGAAGTGATTAGACTGCGTGTAGAAATGACTCCTTTAAGTAGGTTAGCTCGCCGCGCCCGTTAAACTACGTGTTTTGAGGACGCCTCTTAATGAGATCCGACGGCTGACGTGAGGCGACCGTTCGCTCTCGCTGACGTGTTCGTATCGCAACGACTCTCGGAAATCGTGTTAAATTAGGTGACGTCATCTGCGCGTTTTCCCAGGCTTTTTACTTTAAACTGAGACGGATCTACTTTTTCACCTATTTTCAGATTCTTTTTATCCTTTCCCCCTCTTTTGCCTCCGTCTTTCTTTTCCAAATCGTTCTTCATCGTTCAAGCGGTTATACGCCTTTGTGGATCCCTGCGCTTGCTGTCTACGGATCGTTCGGAGTCCTCGTTCGCTCTCAAGCCCTCCATTTGTCTAGATCCAGGTAACCTTACTTGATCTCGTTCTTTTTTATTTTAAATCAGTAGTATGGTGATAATTAGGGAGTGCGATGAGGCGGGTAGGGAGCTATCCCCAGCTAATTCGGAGGAGAGGTGTAGGTTGTGGAGGGAAAGTGTTAGGCATGCGAAGCGCTCAGATGGAACCATTGATTGAGTGGTGTTTGATAAGGCCTACTACGGCCACTCCCTTGTGACGGAGTCTCCGAGTGATTTGGACGGGGGTGAAGGAGGGAGTATTAGTGGGAATTCATCTGACTCTATTATTCATTCTGTTCGCCCAGGTCCGTTCTGTAGGAAAGGAATTTGTTACATGGCGTCTTCTAGTGGTTCAGAACAAGAGAGTTTCGCCGACGAGGTGCTTCGTTCTGAGTCTGTGTACCTGGATTCCCAGCGGGTGGCGTTTTTCCGGAGTAAGCTACACGTGTCCTCTACGGGATTTGAGGAGGACGTGGTTTTGGAACCTTGTCGCCCAGGCGAGAAAGTATGCGCCCAGAGGACGAAGAGTGTGAAGAGTGAGATGTTTCACATGTACACCGCCGTTTTTGAAGATTTGGGTGTGAAGTATCCCTTCACGCCCTTTGAAGTTGACATACTCAACTGTCTCAATGTTGCGCCTTCTCAGCTGCAGCCGAATAGCTGGGCTTTTATCCGCGCTTTTGAGATTCTATGTGAGGGGTTGGGCTTCCAGCCCTCGGTTGGATCCTTCTTCATTTTCTACGGCACGAAGGGGGTAGATAAGCAGTCTTGGGTGTCCGTTAGCGCGCATCCTGGTAAGAGGTTGTTCCCGCCCTACGCCTCTTATTACAAGAATTGGAGACAAACATTCCTTCGGGTCCGGGGACGAAAAGGTTGTGAGGCAGCTGCTGCATGGGTGGACGGTAAGCTGAGGTTTCCCATATGTTGGACGAGTGCTCCGGCGTCCATCATGGGTTTTGAATATGAGAAGCTGGACGCATACGACCAGGGCGTCGTCTGTTTTTTGGACAAAATGTTACCTATGAACATCCGGGAGCTATTGAATAGGGAAGGGGATGTAGATAGCTTAGACGAGTACCTACGTGAGTCAAATTTATTTACTCATGCCTATATTTTACATTTATATTTTCTTGTCCCCTTAACTTTTCTGCTTTATTTTCTGTAGAGGATATGGCGCCCATGACTGCGGCGGAGAGGAAAAGATATCTCGAAGAAATGAAGGCTAAAAAGGCTGCTGAGGGAACGGCGACCACTGATCTCGCGGGACTTATTACCCGTAAGCCAAAGAGGAAAGCTGATCATCCGCCCGAGGTTCAAGCTGAGAGCCTCACGACGGCTCCACGCGATAAAGCGTCGCCTGGGAAAGACGATAAGGGAAAGGCAGCAGCGGAGAAAAAAGGCAAGAAGACGCCTTCTCCTTCCTTGATTGGCGCCATCAAAACCAGCAGGTCAGTGCCATCTTTCTGGGATAAAGGCTTTGACTACGGCGCCTACGTGAAGGAGAGGCTGATTTTTAATCCAGAAGACGCGGAGTTGGGAAACCAGGCCGCTGTGCCCTTTATGACGAAGGATATAGGGGTCCATTGTTTGCGGACTATAATGCTTTTAGACTCGGTGGATCGGAAGTATGAGGAAGTGGTGCAGAATGAAGAGGCTCTCCAAGCTACGGTGAGGGCGTTGGAGAAAGAGGTGGAGGAAGCCAGGAATGCGAGGGAGAAAGAGGTGCAAGAGGCCAGGGAGGCGATGAAGCTGGAATGTGATAAACGCATCTCCGATCTGAAGATTGGTTATGTAGCAGATCTTGCTGGAAAGGACGGGGTTATTGCTAAGTTACAAGACGATGTCGCGGCTGGAGCAGAAAGGGAGGATCAGCTTAAGGCTGAGGTTTCTGAAGCGAAGGGCGAGCTGGCTCTGAACTTCGATGCTGGCTTTGAAAGAGCCAAAGCTCAATTTGCCCTTCTCCATCCTGGCGTCGATATTTCTGCCCTTGATCCTTTTAAAATTATTGTAGATGGCGTCCTAGTGGACGAACCTTAATTTCGTTTGTTGTAATTTAATTTTTAAACTCAGTACCCTTCTCGAATTTGTACTCGTGATGCATCATTCTCTTTTAAGCTTTTCGTTTTTCTTCAAATTTATGTATTTCGGAAGGTCTCTCCTGGGTGGTGACCACGTTCGTTTCATAATATTGTTGACAGTTGTAGGTTTGTCTCTCTTTGCGCTTGATGTTTTAGGGTCCCTTTTTAACGGGTCCCTTTTATCTCTTGAACGAGGATCTTGTTTTCGGCTCGCGACGTCTTAGAGCCCTCTTTGGGGTTAAGGAATTAGGCGGCGATCTTATTTTCGTCTCGCGACGTCTTAGAGCCCTCTTTGGGGTTAAGGAATTAGGCGGCGATCTTATTTTCGTCTCGTGACGTCTTAGAGCCCTCTTTGGGGTTAAGGAATTAGGCGGCGATCTTATTTTCGTCTCGCGACGTCTTAGAGCCCTCTTTGGGGTTAAGGAATTAGGCGGCGATCTTATTTTCGTCTCGCGACGTCTTAGAGCCCTCTTTGGGGTTAAGGAATTAGGCGGCGATCTTATTTTCGTCTCGCGACGTCTTAGAGCCCTGTCTTTTAGGGTTAAGGAATTAGGCGGCGATTTCTTTTCAAGCTCACGACGTCTTAGAGCCCTGTCTTTTAGGGTTAAGGAATTAGGTGGCGATTTCTTTTTAAGCTCACGACGTCTTAGAGCCCTGTCTTTTAGGGTTAAGGAATTAGGTGGCGATTTCTTTTTAAGCTCACGACGTCTTAGAGCCCTGTCTTTTAGGGTTAAGGAATTAGGTGGCGATTTCTTTTTAAGCTCACTACGTCTTAGAGCCCTGTCTTTTAGGGTTAAGGAATTAGGTGGCAACCCCTTTGGGGTTAACGGATTATACGGCGAGCTCATTTAAGATTCGGCATTGGCGATCTGCTACAAGCAACGAAAGTAAGATAAACAAGCAATATATATATAATATCAATAATAAATCGGGGCCTCATTAAAAACCCCCATTACTGCGGGGGGAAAAGAGTGCCCCTTACTCCTTTACTACATAGCTGTACAAAGACGTCGAAATATATAAGACAAAGACGGTAGAAATTAAAGTGGCTTTGTCTTCCCTCTATCTCGCCTTTGAGTTGTTGTGGCGAGTTTTTTCCTGCATTGTGCTCAACTTTTTCATCGTACCACAGTTGGCTAGCTCTGCCTGTAGTATCGACAAAGGAGTACTCGTTTCCTCAACCTTCTTGATTTCATCAGATTCCGCCTCTTCTTCCCCAGTATTGACAATTGGATTGGCTGGCTTTGAACGGAGTATCAAGAAAGGAGTACTTATTTCCTCAACCTTCTTGATCTCCTCAACATGAATCTCTCCTTCTAGGTTTGCGACAATGAAGTTCACTCAGTGTTCTTTTATGTTGCTATTTCCTTTCTTCTCCTTTTGTAGCTTCAAACTGTTGTGGCAACATTCTCGGGCCACTTTCTGGTCTGCTCTGATGGTACCAACCCGCCCATCATCCAGCGGATATTTCATAACGAGGAATTTGGTGGAAAGGTAGGCGTCAAGGGCGTTAAAGGCCGGGCGGCCTATGATGATATTGTAGGAACAGGGCGAGTTGACTACCAAGTACCTAATCCTGATGGTTTTGGCGTTGTTACCCGTACCGAATGTTGTTTTCAATGTGATGTATCCCCGGACGTGCACCTGCTCCCCTGTAAAGCCGGCCAGTATTCCTTTGAAAGGCTGCAACTGGTCCTCGTCTAGTCCCATTTTCTCAAAAGCAGAATAATAGAGGATGTCCGCAGAGCTGCCGGGATCAATCAACACCCTCTTGACATCCCAGTTGAAGATTTGCACAGTGATGACCATGGGATCGTCATCGTGGGGGATTACTCCTCTGCGGTCTTCACTTGAGAAAGTGATATCCATTTGGTGTTCTGGTTCCTTCTTGGCGTGGTCATCAAGCAACATTACTTGCCTCACATATTTCTTCCGGGAGGTGCTGGACTCCCCTCCTTCTGCGAAGCCGCCAGATATGGTGTTCAAGGTGTGGCGTTCACCTTCTTTCGCCACATCTTTCTCCCTCTGGGGGTCTTCGGGAGGACACATGTCTCCCTCTCTACCTTCCTTCACATATCCTCTTAACCTGCCGTTCTGAATCAACTTCTCTATCTCTCTTTTCAGATGTATGCAATCGTCTGTGGTATGTCCCTTGATGCGGTGATATTTACACCAGGCTTCCTTATCGTTCCCCATGATGGTTCCTCTCGGTGGTTGAGGTTCAGGAATGATTCTAGAATGGTAAATGTGCGCACCTCGTTTTTTTCCTCGGGAAAAAGACGCGCAGATTCCTCCGAGGTCGTCCTCGAACGCTCGGAGGGTGCCTTTGTGAAGCCGCCACCAAAGTTTTTGTGTAAAGGGAACGTTGATAAACCCTTAAGTTTTTTTTTGTTGTAAAGGGAAACGATAATAAAACCCTTTTGACGATGAGGATAAGGATTAGGTCATCGCAACCATTGTCGGGTTCGGGAGTCGGTTACGCGAGGGGAAGGTATTAGCACCCCTCACGTCCGTTGTACTCAACGGGAACCTTCTATTTGGTTAAGACTTGAATTGCTTTTTAATACTTTGCGTTCATGTTCATTTATGCTAAAATATAATAAGGGGGGGAAAAGAGATAAAAACAAACGAAAGAAAAGAAAAAAAAGGTTTTTTATTATTGTGCTTGACAAGATGTCGATCTTGCTCCTACGTATCTCCCGGTAGTCGGAGAATTCAAAGCATACGTAGTTCTTTGGTAGAAAAACGTATGTGTGTTGGTTGATTTTAATTGGACGATGTCTTAACCGAATTCTTGTGATTAAACGTTGCTTGTATGCTCGCACTTGGAGACTTATTAAGCGTTTGTTCGCGAATCACATTAGAATTGTTAGAAGTTACGTCCGTTAGGGTAGAGGGTTGAATTGGTCGCTATGGGACCAAGGGAGGTACAATGGACTCATACAAGTCAAACATTGACCGAGTGGACTCAAACGAGTCGAGGGGTTGAGTCTAATGGCCAACGGGGGACCAAAAGGCTTGGATTGACCACAAGGGGCCAAGATTTGGTTTGGTTTAGGGTTGTACATATTAAAAGGAATGACGATTGTCCGAGCGACGAGACATACGTCACGCATTCGTACAATCGGGGCGATGGAGAGACATACGTCACACCATCCCTTTTTCATTCATGTTTTTGGATTGAATTCTTTAGAAATCCCAAGGCAAGTCAAAACATTTGGTTTGAAAACCCAAAATGGGAAGGTTTAGCAAATTTGCTAGAAAACGCGCAAGTTCGTCTCATTTTGCGAAAATGCGCACATTACCGGTGTATGTTCATTTTTGAGTTTTGAACATCATGAACAATATTTATTGCTCAAGTTTAGATTGAAAAGCTGAACATAGCTTGTTGGTTCATGTGGTTTTGAAAATTTGGGAACATAACTTGCTTTGCAAGTTATCCACAAAATGGTTATACGAACTTGTGATTTGCCAAAATTAAGCAAAAACCTTGTTATGACTTGAAGAACATGGGTTTAAAAACTCTTTGGTTCTGAGCTCTGGGGCTAGAACCTCAAAAATTGGTTGTTTTGACACAAAAACTCAGGTTCTGAGTTCTGTCATGGTCGCACTGCGACCATGACTTCGCACTGCGAAGCATGCGAAATTTTGGGTTCAGAAGCTGTTTCTGAACATTTGTTCAGAAACAACTTCTGAACACACTCAAGACCTTATATATGGGTGAAAAGCTTTGAGTTTTTGGGATGAAAAAGGTTGTACAAACCAATTTTGATGTTTTGAAAACCTTGGGATTTCTTTGAAATTCAAAAGGGGTTTTTTAGGACCAAAAGGTTTTGAGCCAAAATAGCTATGCAAACACAAATAGAAATGCAAGATAAAGAGCTTAGTAACTTACCGAACTCCTTAGCAAAGCTCCAGCTGCACTTGGCTTGATTTGGTTGAAGGCTTTCACAAAGGTTTGAAGATTTGTGATGAACTTGAACTTTTGAAAGCTTTGTGTGGATGGATTGTTTCTGGTTATTTGTGGAGATTTGTAGGTTGAAATGAGTAGAGTTTCTGCTCTTTGAATGTTGTGTTTTCTGTCTAATTGTGAGTGTTTGTAACCTTGGGCATTGCCTTGTATTTATAGGCCAAAATCAAATCTTTGTCATCATTACACAATCCCTTGATTCAGCTGATTTGTGGCCAAGATCAAGCTGAATCCCTTTGCATTAAATGCTAATGGATAGAGGCAACCCTGCCTTGTGCCAAGGGGCAAGTTCCAGCTTGATTTCAGCCACAAATTCAACCTATTCTAGAAGGTAATGATGAAGAACAAAGCTGATTTGCAAATGGCTAATGCTTGGGGATCAATCCTTGCAATCTCAATGGTTGGTCAATAAAAACGTGCACTGTATTGTGCAGAGATTGAGGGATGAAAAGGCTAAAATTGGCTGGTGTGAGAGGGTGAAAAGCTGCTGCAAAACAGAGTAGGCACTCATGGCTTTTCAAGTGAGAAAATCCAGCTGGTTTGACTGGTTTTTGGGGCAGCAAGCAGGAGGAAAGTCCTCAAGCAGGTGGCTGGCAACCTTGTGGTGGTTAGCAGGTCACCTGGGAGGGGCTAGAGCTGCCCAAGGGCAAGCCCACTTGCTTGTCACATGCTAGGTTGGAAGAAAAAACTTCTAACCTTGGCATTAATGGCAAGTCTTTCAACTCTGGCTTTGCTTGGCCCAATTGGCCATGAATGCTACTTAAAATAATTATGGAAGTGATGTGCAACAAAATCTGGAATTAAATCCAAGAAACCAAAAATCTGCAGAAAAATCGCAGACTTCGCAGTGCGAAGTGAGCTTCGCATTGCGAAGTCCTCAATTTTGAAAAGTTGACTTTTCTGTTGACTTTTGACTTTTTCCCCTCTTTGACTTTTTTTTGATTTTTGGTTTTAAAATGCGCAGGACAAAATTAGGGTACTACAGCTGCCCCTACTTAATTGTGTCTTCGCATAGAGTGCGTGAGTGCCGAGGGCATCTCATGAACTCTTTGCGGAGATCAATTAAGTAAAAAAGAAAAAGAAGGACCCGAATTTTGTCCTTCGCGAAATGCAAATGAAAGGGTTGGTAGGGGTTGATCGTATCCAGCCGCTAACACTGGAGGTAGATCCACTGGGGGATGAAGGTAATCTTATCTAGGCACTGCTTCTAGAGGTCGATTCCTGAGGGTAGTGGTTTACTCTAGGCACTGTCACTAGAGGTGGAACGTTGATGGAGGCGATCTTCTCTAGGCACTGTCACTAGAGGTTGAACATTGATGGCGGCGATCGACTCTAGGCACTGTCACTAGAGGTCGATACCTAAGGGTAGTGGTTTACTCTAGGCACTGTCACTAGAGGTGGAACATTGATGGAGGTGATCTACTCTAGGAATTGCTTCTAGAGGTCGATACCTAAGCTAGGTGATCTTATTCAGGTACTGCTTCTGAATATCGATTCCTAACGAGCTGTGATCTTATTCAGCCGCTAACACTGAAGGTCGATACACTGGGGGAGGTGATCTACTCTAGGAATTGCTTCTAGAGGTCGAACAATGAGGTAGGTGATCTATTCTAGGAATTGCTTCTAGAGGTTGATACCTAAGCTAGGTGATCTTATTCAGGAACTGCTTCTGAATATCGATTCCTAACGAGCTGCGGTCTTACCCTAAATAGGTGCCCCTGGTTGAATGTTAATGGATGTTGGTGAATATGTGATACTCACTGGAGGATTCTTGTTGCAGGTTTTATGAAATGAAATGCATGTGTATGAATGGTTTTAAAATATGCATGCATGAATAATGTTAGTTGGGTGCCGAGCAGAGTCGGTCTTTGTTTGTGGGTGTGTTCATGATAATTGGGCTTTCTTTTTTTGTTTTTTGGTTGGTCGGTTTGGAAGGACGAGGTCCTTTGCCTACATACCCAAATGGGATCAAAACCGGTGTAGTTCGAGCCTAAGCCCGAAAATTTGTGTTTTGTTTGTTTTTTTGGTTGGTCGGTTTGGAAGGACGAGGTCCTTTGCCTACATACCCAAATGGGATCAAAACCGGTGTAGTTCGAGCCTAAGCCCGAAAATTTGTGTTTTGTTTGGTTTTTTGGTTGGTCGGTTTGGAAGGACGAGGTCCTTTGCCTACATACCCAAATGGGATCAAAACCGGTGTAGTTCGAGCCTAAGCCCGAAAATTTGTGGTTTTGCCAATAATGATTGGACTTTTGTTTGGGGTTGAGACTCCCTGGGGAATATCAATGAGGTTTGGCTTTATTGTGGGCCAATGAATATTGGGCTTTGGTTTGTTGTGCTTGACAAGATGATGATCTTGCTCCTACGTATCTCCTGGTGGGATGGAGAATTCAAAGCTTACGTAGTTCTTTGCTTTGCCAATGAAAATTGGACTTTGGTTTGTTGTGCTTGACAAGATGATGATCTTGCTCCTACGTATCTCCTGGTGGGATGGAGAATTCAAAGCTTACGTAGTTCTTTGCTTTGCCAATGAATATTGGACTTTGGTTCGCCAATGAAAATTGGACTTTTCGTTTGGTTGCCGAGCGAGGTCGGGATTTTTGGTTGGTTGCCGAGCGAGGTCGGGCTTTTTGGTTTTGGTTGCCGAGCGAGGTCGGGCTTTTTGTTTTTGGTTGCCGAGCGAGGTCGGACTTTTTGTTTTTGGTTGCCGAGCGAGGTCGGACTTTTTGTTTTTGGTTGCCGAGCGAGGTCGGACTTTTTGTTTTTGGTTGCCGAGCGAGGTCGGACTTTTTGTTTTTGGTTGCCGAGCGAGGTCGGACTTTTTGGTTTTGGTGATCTCACTGGGGATATAAGGATCATTTTGGAAGCATGATCGATATCCGGCCTTAGTGGATAAAAAAGATGTATAGGGGGGTGAACTTTATTTGGGAAATTTGCTTCCTCCGACACCCGGGATCTTTGCGTTTTACGCGTCGTGAGCTACGCACTTGTTTCTGCTGAAGAGCATGAGTCTTAAAATGACTGATGCAAAGCTTCAAGTTTTGAGTCCTCTGATGCAATACCGGGGACCAACGAAATTCTTTCGACATTTAACGTCCAAGTAAAAAAACACACATTTTTTTGTTTTTTTTTTTTTATGTTATTCCCATATTTCAATGCATTATTTATCATGAATAAAAACACATTTTATGAGCAAATAAGGACGCATAACAATGAAAAGGTTTTAAAACTGATTTTTTATCAACGAAATTTAGTCCCTTGTATGGGTAACTATTCGTGAAAATGTAATCCCTATAAGAGGTGATTACTGAGATAGAGAAAAAGGAAGAAACAAAAAGACAAATGAAGATTTGCTTGGGTTTCACGTGCTACTTTCCCTATGACTTTGAAATAATCCCTTTTTTTTTTGAAAGATGATAATGAGGTTGATTCATTCCCTCTTGAATTCTGTCCGGACCTCACGTGCCGCAGTCTTTTGCCTTTTTCTCTTTTTTTTTGAAACCCCTAACTTTTACCTGGACCGCTCTTTCGAGTTTTCAATCCACCGGGGTATATTTCCTTTTTTGATGTCCTTAATTTTTGCCTAGACCGCCTTTTCAGGTTTTCGATCTACCAGGACGCTCTCTATTGCCTAAACCGCCCTTTTCGGGTTTTCGATTTAGCGAGCTCTTTTTTCTTTTTGGCATATATATTTTTTACTGCGCCGGAGTTTATTGATGGGGGATCTTCGTGGATGGGTAATATCCTTTTCAAGCATTACGTCTTCTTCTCTAAATTCACAAGAATGAACTTTCTTGTCGAATTGTCCATGCCCCAATGTTGTGAGGTGTTTCTCTTTTATGAGGTTTAGTTGGTCGAACCTTGTTTGTGTTTGAATGCCAATGGAAATTGGACTTTGAGTGCTTGGATGCCGAATAAGGTCGGACTTTTTTATGATGGGGTGCCGAGCGAGGTCGGGCTTTTGTTTTTTTTTTGGTTGCCGAGCAAGGTCGGGCTTTATGGTTGGCTTCCGAGCAAGGTCGGGCTTTTGTTTTTTTTGGACGCCGAGCAAGGTCGGGCTTTATGGTTGGCTTCCGAGCAAGGTCGGGCTTTTGTGATTGGAGTGGAGATGCCAATGAAAATTGGGCTTTATGTGTGATTGTGTTTGTAAGGGCCAATGGAAATTGGGCTTTTATTGGAAATGGTATTTGGGAATATGTTTGTGAGTGCCAATGAAAATTGGGCTTTTGGGTGTTTGGATGCCGAGCGAAGTCGGGCTTTTATTGAGATTGGATGCCGAGCAAGGTCGGGCTTTTGTTTGGCTGCCGAGCAAGGTCGGTCTTTTGTTTTTGGATGGGAATGCCAATGAAAATTGGGCTTTTATTGGAAGTGGGGTTTGTGATTGCCAATGGAAATTGGGCTTTTTGTTTGGAAATTGTGTGTGCCAATGAAAATTGGTCTTTTGTTGGAGATGTGAGGAATGCCAATGACGACTTGGCCTTTTGTGGGAATTTGTGGGGAGTGCCGTAACGGCTTGGCTTTTTGTGGCGAAATTGTGGGGAGTGCCGTAACGGCTTGGCTTTTTGTGGCGAAATTGTGGGGAGTGCCGTAACGGCTTGGCTTTTTGTGGCGAAATTGTGGGGAGTGCCGTAACGGCTTGGCTTTTTGTGGGAAATTGTGGGGAGTACCGTAACGGCTTGGCTTTTTGTGGGAAATTGTGGGGAGTGCCGTAACGGCTTATGGTTTCTTTTTTGATGAATTGGGCGACCACTTGTTTGGTCATGTTTGCATAGGTAGCTGCTTCGACCCATTTGGTGAAACAGTTGATGGCAACTAGTACGAACTGGTGCCCTTTTGAAGCCTTTGGCTCAATCATTCCGAACATGTTTATGCCCCACATAGAAAAAGGTTAGGGTGATGTCATGACATTCAGAGGTGTTTGTGGTATGTGCCCCTTGTTGGCATAATTTTGTCACTTGTGATATGTCTTGGCATGGGTTTGGAAGGACTCCTCATGGATTTCTTCGGTGAGCATGACTGCTTCACGTTTATCCGCACATCTGAGTAAGACCTAATTTCTCTTGTAGAGTGTGCCCCCGCAGAGGGAAAATTGTAATGCCATTCTTTTGAGGGTTCTCTTGGTGAGGTTGTATTACCCTATCCTCTTGATCCCCAAGTCTGGACAATCCTTCAGGAGGTTCAAAATCGTCCTTATTATCATCTTCCGTTTGGTTAATTTGAAGATTGAAGTCAAAAGGGATTGTAGCAGTGTTATTTTTTGGTGTATGATGATTTTTTTGTAGGGTTGCGAAAATTTATTTAAGAACGAAAGAAAAACGAACTCTTTTGAACATAAACTGCAACTTTATTAATGACGGAAATGATTTGAAATATGAGGGTCCCATAAAAATTAATCATTTGCCTTGGGAAGAGCAAAATGATTGTTTTTTTTTGAAAACAAAATAAATTACTTGGACAAAGAAATGATTTTCGGAATTTCGATGGCCTTCCGGTTGCTCGGATCTCATCCGAAACGCTACTGTACACCGGGTCGGGTACTTCTTTTTTTTTTTGGTGAGGGAATGATGTGAGGGTTTTTTCTTTGAAATGCATGAAAATGCATGAATGCAATGAGTATGCAAAAATATGCCCCTTTTTTATGCAAAAATTTTTCATGAATGCAAATGGATGATATGTAGGGGTTTGGTATATGAAGGTTCAGAATTTCCCCCCATCCTCACGTGTAGGCTCTAAAGATGATATCTCCTAAGAAGAGGTCCCTAGAGTCATTGATCTCACATGGAATTAGGGTTGTCTATGGACATACGTCGACATGACTTCAATTAATTCCACGTGAAAATCTCCTCTAAGCGGGGTTGGGCATCCTACCTCACGGACATACGTCAACGCGGGCTTCCGCACACAACCTCCTTCTAACTTAGTTTTTCTCTCAAGCTCGGGTAGAGAGCCTCACACGTCCGGCATTAACCCGAACAATGTGGAGTAACATCACTCAAGTAACCCCCGCATTTGATATATATGATATGAATATAAAGCAGATAAAGCAAATATAAACATAAAGCATAAATATAACATGTATGAATAAAATAAATAAACATGGCACGCAAAGAAAATAAAACAATTGGCTTTAACCCAAATAGGTTAGGCTTGACTCGCTAGTGGGAACAGGGTCCCCAGTGAAGTCGCCAGCTGTGCGCACCTCGTTTTTTTCCTCGGGAAAAAGACGCGCAGATTCCTCCGAGGTCGTCCTCGAACGCTCGGAGGGTGCCTTTGTGAAGCCGCCACCAAAGTTTTTGTGTAAAGGGAACGTTGATAAACCCTTAAGTTTTTTTTTGTTGTAAAGGGAAACGATAATAAAACCCTTTTGACGATGAGGATAAGGATTAGGTCATCGCAACCATTGTCGGGTTCGGGAGTCGGTTACGCGAGGGGAAGGTATTAGCACCCCTCACGTCCGTTGTACTCAACGGGAACCTTCTATTTGGTTAAGACTTGAATTGCTTTTTAATACTTTGCGTTCATGTTCATTTATGCTAAAATATAATAAGGGGGGGAAAAGAGATAAAAACAAACGAAAGAAAAGAAAAAAAAGGTTTTTTATTATTGTGCTTGACAAGATGTCGATCTTGCTCCTACGTATCTCCCGGTAGTCGGAGAATTCAAAGCATACGTAGTTCTTTGGTAGAAAAACGTATGTGTGTTGGTTGATTTTAATTGGACGATGTCTTAACCGAATTCTTGTGATTAAACGTTGCTTGTATGCTCGCACTTGGAGACTTATTAAGCGTTTGTTCGCGAATCACATTAGAATTGTTAGAAGTTACGTCCGTTAGGGTAGAGGGTTGAATTGGTCGCTATGGGACCAAGGGAGGTACAATGGACTCATACAAGTCAAACATTGACCGAGTGGACTCAAACGAGTCGAGGGGTTGAGTCTAATGGCCAACGGGGGACCAAAAGGCTTGGATTGACCACAAGGGGCCAAGATTTGGTTTGGTTTAGGGTTGTACATATTAAAAGGAATGACGATTGTCCGAGCGACGAGACATACGTCACGCATTCGTACAATCGGGGCGATGGAGAGACATACGTCACACCATCCCTTTTTCATTCATGTTTTTGGATTGAATTCTTTAGAAATCCCAAGGCAAGTCAAAACATTTGGTTTGAAAACCCAAAATGGGAAGGTTTAGCAAATTTGCTAGAAAACGCGCAAGTTCGTCTCATTTTGCGAAAATGCGCACATTACCGGTGTATGTTCATTTTTGAGTTTTGAACATCATGAACAATATTTATTGCTCAAGTTTAGATTGAAAAGCTGAACATAGCTTGTTGGTTCATGTGGTTTTGAAAATTTGGGAACATAACTTGCTTTGCAAGTTATCCACAAAATGGTTATACGAACTTGTGATTTGCCAAAATTAAGCAAAAACCTTGTTATGACTTGAAGAACATGGGTTTAAAAACTCTTTGGTTCTGAGCTCTGGGGCTAGAACCTCAAAAATTGGTTGTTTTGACACAAAAACTCAGGTTCTGAGTTCTGTCATGGTCGCACTGCGACCATGACTTCGCACTGCGAAGCATGCGAAATTTTGGGTTCAGAAGCTGTTTCTGAACATTTGTTCAGAAACAACTTCTGAACACACTCAAGACCTTATATATGGGTGAAAAGCTTTGAGTTTTTGGGATGAAAAAGGTTGTACAAACCAATTTTGATGTTTTGAAAACCTTGGGATTTCTTTGAAATTCAAAAGGGGTTTTTTAGGACCAAAAGGTTTTGAGCCAAAATAGCTATGCAAACACAAATAGAAATGCAAGATAAAGAGCTTAGTAACTTACCGAACTCCTTAGCAAAGCTCCAGCTGCACTTGGCTTGATTTGGTTGAAGGCTTTCACAAAGGTTTGAAGATTTGTGATGAACTTGAACTTTTGAAAGCTTTGTGTGGATGGATTGTTTCTGGTTATTTGTGGAGATTTGTAGGTTGAAATGAGTAGAGTTTCTGCTCTTTGAATGTTGTGTTTTCTGTCTAATTGTGAGTGTTTGTAACCTTGGGCATTGCCTTGTATTTATAGGCCAAAATCAAATCTTTGTCATCATTACACAATCCCTTGATTCAGCTGATTTGTGGCCAAGATCAAGCTGAATCCCTTTGCATTAAATGCTAATGGATAGAGGCAACCCTGCCTTGTGCCAAGGGGCAAGTTCCAGCTTGATTTCAGCCACAAATTCAACCTATTCTAGAAGGTAATGATGAAGAACAAAGCTGATTTGCAAATGGCTAATGCTTGGGGATCAATCCTTGCAATCTCAATGGTTGGTCAATAAAAACGTGCACTGTATTGTGCAGAGATTGAGGGATGAAAAGGCTAAAATTGGCTGGTGTGAGAGGGTGAAAAGCTGCTGCAAAACAGAGTAGGCACTCATGGCTTTTCAAGTGAGAAAATCCAGCTGGTTTGACTGGTTTTTTGGGGCAGCAAGCAGGAGGAAAGTCCTCAAGCAGGTGGCTGGCAACCTTGTGGTGGTTAGCAGGTCACCTGGGAGGGGCTAGAGCTGCCCAAGGGCAAGCCCACTTGCTTGTCACATGCTAGGTTGGAAGAAAAAACTTCTAACCTTGGCATTAATGGCAAGTCTTTCAACTCTGGCTTTGCTTGGCCCAATTGGCCATGAATGCTACTTAAAATAATTATGGAAGTGATGTGCAACAAAATCTGGAATTAAATCCAAGAAACCAAAAATCTGCAGAAAAATCGCAGACTTCGCAGTGCGAAGTGAGCTTCGCATTGCGAAGTCCTCAATTTTGAAAAGTTGACTTTTCTGTTGACTTTTGTTGACTTTTGACTTTTTCCCCTCTTTGACTTTTTTTTGATTTTTGGTTTTAAAATGCGCAGGACAAAATTAGGGTACTACAGTAAACATCCCTCTAGATTTGTTCACGGCGGGTGTTGAGGGCCGTGAAGGACTCTGGGAGGGGTGCGCGCCTATCCTGAACGTGACGCTTGTACGGCGCTCGGTCTCTGTTACTGGGTGGGTAATAATTGCGGCGATCATCATATCCGTAGGGAGCACGCTCCCTGGAATCTCTTGCTTTCTTTTCGGTATTGCTTTCTTCTCCCTTTATATAACACTCTGCCCTAGACATGATTTCTTCCATGGAGTCAGCTGGTTTCTGTGCCAACGACTCGTTGAATTGGCCAGCGCGGAGGCCATTCTGGAAGGCTCCCACAAACAATTCCTGGTTTGGGTTAATGACTTTGATGGTGGCGTCATTATAGCGTGCGAGATACTCGCGGAGAGGCTCGTTGGGTCCTTGACGGACGTTGAAAAGGCTGGTAGACGAGACTTTGCGGTGGCGGCTTGCTGAGAACTGGTGCGTCAACTTGCGTGTCATATCCTGGTAGCTGACGATGGAAAATCGAGGCAGGTTCATATACCACCTGAGGGCGGCGTCTTTGAGGGTCCCTGCTAACAACTTGCACTTGAGAGAATCGGCGGCGCCGATGATGGCCATTTGAGTGTTGAAGGCGGTCACGTGTTCCACTGGGTCGCTTTTGCCATCGAAGGAGGAAAGAGAGGGTGGCTTGAAATTTTCTGGAACTGGCACGTTCCAAACTTCGGCGGAAAGTGGTTGAGGATCGGGATCGACTGATTCATCCTGTTGAGATCCGTTTCCTTCGGCGTGCTGCTGCTGTTGGATGGTTTCCATGGTTGCTTGCAAGGCTTCGTTGTGGTCACGAAGCTGCTGGATCTGTTGCTGTAAGGCTTCGAGGGCGGCTGGGTCCGCCATCGACAACGGCGAAGATGGTTATTTGGGTCGGTTTTGAAGGTTTAGGGCTGGCGACGGAAGGTTAATGGTCAGGATTGCGAATCTCAGGGGGGAATTGATGTTCTGAACAAGGGATGGGTCGCCTCGAAGGAATGTTCGATGAGAGTTAGGGGTAGATTTAGGGGTGAATCGCGGCGGATTCGAAGGCTTTGAGGTTGCTCCTAGGAAATATGGTGGATTCACGGCGTTCTGATGACTTTCAGGGGGCCGTGGATCGACTGTTTTCTTTCGGAGACGGTGGCTAGGTCAGTTTTACCGTAACCTTGTTTAGAGTTTTTTTTTCTTTCATAGTCTCCTTTGAGAGGAGACAATTTTATTTGAGGCGTATTGAACGTTAAATATAGGTATCTCTATGTTGAAATTCAATCATTGAATCATCACATTATGGCAGTATAGCCCATCTCGCTTAACTCAGTCTCTGTGGTTATTTGTTTAGAGCTTATGTTAGTAATTTATTGACTAAAGCCTAATACCACTATTCTTTTTTGTAAACGGGTTTAAAGAGTAAGCAAAATCAATGTAAATCACGACTACACACCATTAATCTCACTCATGTAATTTAATTTTAAAATAAATGATGAGAAGTGGCAAAATAAAAGGCTCATATTAGATGTTTGTGTAAAAAAAATAGTATTCCCTCCATTTCTATCTCAAGGAGTATGAGGAGTTTACAAAAAATCGCGGATATTAAAAGAATTTGGAGTAATATTTTTTTTTAAAAATATGAAACTATTAATAAATTGTCATTTATATATAAATAGATTCAATGTTGATTTTTCATATTTCAAGACAATTGATATTACTACCTCCGTTCCTTTTTAATTGTCACTTTTTGACATTTTACACAAACCAAGACAATCAATAAATGTTGTTACTTTTAATACAATAATTTATATTTTTACTATAATGACCTTATTCATTTAATATCTCATTTCATATATTTATCTCTCCGCAATAAATAACTAAGGGTAATATTGATAAAACAACATTTAATGTTGCATTGAACTTTGAAAGTGACAGTTAAATAGGAACAAAAAATTTCTCCAAAAGAGACACTTAAAAAGGAACGGAGGGAGTATTAATTGAACAAAAATAGTACTCCTATGCATCTAAAAATTTATAAATTTTAGGGACAAATATTTTGTTGTAAATGATCTGGTTGCGTAGAGTACGTTTAGAGACCCTTTATTAAAAGAGAAATGATATTTTTTTTTACCAAACCAGAGAAATGATGTTTGAACATCGATTCTGTGACAACTTTCTCTCTCATACTCACATTATTTTTTACTTTATCTCTCTATTGCTTTGATTTTCGTGCAAATATCTACTTTTTCTTTATAAATTATGGTTGTTTCATAAATTGTTTGTTCAAATAACACTCCTCTAGTTAATATTAACGTTATTTTGAGGACTAAAATTACGCATGAGTAATTTTTGGCTTTAAGGCTGACTTTTGAAAAGAAACACGTATCCATCATTGTTAGCGCTTTGAAACGGCGTTTCAGTGGACGTGGTAGTAAAGTAGTAAGTTCAACCAGTTTTACACAAAACTTGTGGCTTATTATTCCAAAACACACACTATCCAAAACTATGTGCTGTTTCCTTTCTCACCACCAACAAAACCAGTTGCTTCACTTCCCTTTATATACATATACTTTAATATACACTACACATCCTATTCTCCCTCCACATTTTACCTCAAAAAAAAAATCGTTCTATTCCATTTTGCTTTTTCCTCTCTACCTTTGACTATACTTTCCACCACTTCAGTCTTTCAAAAAGCATAACAATAACCACATAACTAAGCAATGCTATATTGTTAATATGTCATGTTACATTACACTTTGATCTTAGTCTTTTTTTTCACCTTAGTCTAAAATTTTTTAGCCAATTGTTTCCTCCCCTTTTGAAGTGTTTCTTGTACAATTTTTCTAAATTTTAAATTTTGGGTTGCAAACTATTTTGTTTTACCACAAAATCTAGCACAAGTGTTTGGTTCGTAGTGTTTGTGAGTATTCTAAACTTTAGAGTACCGAGATTGTATACAAAAAATTGTTTAGGTAATCTTGCTAGGCATAAACCAATATTTTTGAACTAGTCTTGATGGAATCCAATGGACTAGGTGGCGGAATATTTCCAACCATCAATAATGGATTTCTAGGAGTAGAAAACCCTTCTAAACAACAACAACAAAACCATCAAAATCAACAAAATTCTCACACTTTGCATCATCAACAAATGGTTTCCTATGATCAACCTCATCAATCAATCAAACAAGGCTACCCTTATTCATCCAAAACCAACAACAACAAACCACAACAAATCAACCTCAGTGATGAAGATGAACCATGTTTTGGAGCAGACGAAACCTCTGGTGGTGACCAAAAAGAAAAGGATCACCATGGCATAGAATGAAATGGACAGATACAATGGTAAGACTCTTAATAATGGCTGTTTATTACATTGGTGATGAAGCTGGTACTTCAGAATTAAGTGCTGATAAAAAGAAAGCTAATGGTTTGTTACAAAAGAAAGGGAAATGGAAATCAGTTTCTAAAGGGATGATGGAAAAAGGGTACTATGTTTCACCTCAACAATGTGAAGACAAGTTCAATGATCTGAACAAAAGGTATAAAAGAGTCAATGATATTCTTGGTAAAGGAACAGCTTGTAGAGTTGTTGAAAATCAAACTTTGTTGGATACAATGGATTTGTCCGCAAAGTTGAAAGAAGAAGCAAGAAAACTTCTGAATTCTAAGCATCTTTTCTTTAGAGAAATGTGTGCTTATCATAATAGTTGTGGCCATGGAAACAACAATTTGCAACAACAATCCTCAACTGAGATTCAACAACAACAACATCATCATCCACAACAACAACATCAGCAGCAACAACAGCAGCAGCAACAATGTTTGCATTCATCAAATGGGGTAGGGAGTTTAGGAATGTTGAAACTGAAAGGTAGAAATGGGGGAGAAGAGGAAGAGGATGAAGACGAAGACGATGAATGGGAGGATGATTCTGAAGAGGAAGAAGAAGAATCAGGAGAAGGTGGTGGTTATGGCTCAAAGGGACATGAAGAAGATGAAAATATTGATCACTTACGGAAAAAATCAAGAAAAGTTTCATCATTGCCATCACAAGTGATGCAACAGTTGGGTAGTGAAGTGATGAGTGTGTTACAAGATGGAGTGAAGAGTTGTTGGGAGAAAAAGCAATGGATGAAGAAGAAGGTGGTGCAGTTAGGAGAAGAACAGATAAACTATCATGTGGAAGCATTTGAGATTGAAAAGCAAAGGTTGAAATGGGTGAAATTTAGTAGTAACAAAGAAAGGGAAATGGAGAGACAAAAACTTGAAAATGAAAGGAAGAGTTTGGAAATTGATAGAATGGTTTTGTTGCTACGTCAAAAGGAGCTTGAATTGCAAAACACTCAGCAGTTGCAGCAGCAACAGCATTCTTCTACTTGAGAGAAGAAATTTGTGTGTAAATCGTTATTCATTTTCTTGTGTTATTATTATCCTCCTAAGCAAAAGTTGATTTTAAAAAGCATTAAGCATCTAATAAATTACAGTTTTTTTTCTTCATTTTTGATAAATATATCTCTATGCAGATTACAAATTTAGAGTTTGTAAAACCGATTTGACAAGGTTATCCACTCACATCACATTAGATTCTAGTTTTAGTGGGGATAAAACTTTAATGAAAGTGTAGATAAAATGGCAGAATAAGTAATTACTGTGCAAAAAAAATGAATTAAAAGAAAAAAGAAAGTAACGCACGCCCGGTGGGACTCGAACCCACAATCGCTTGATTAGAAGTCAAACGCCTTATCCATTAGGCCACGGGCGCTTGTTGTTTATGTTTCCTCTGATTAAAAGATTTTATTAAGTCACTTGCATTAATTTTTTTTATTAAGGCACATTATTGTTTTATCAACTTAACCTTGTTAAAATCTTGCATGATGACTAATGTCTAGTTCCAAAATTCCTAGTGCTATTTTTTAATAGAAGCTTTTAATGCTAAAGAAAATTGTTTTTTATATCAAAATAAATTGGTAAATAACAATGTTGTCAAAACTTGATCGATTTAAACCTTTTCTTTTCAGTTCAAATGGTTGAATCGAAAACTTGTCAATCTTATAGTATTATATCGAATCTGGTTGAATCAGATTGAACTGAAGTTCAATCGCATTTGTTTCAACCGGTTTTTTTAAAGTAAAATAAATAACTTTTAGTTTTTATGTTTTATTAGTCATCCAAATCAACAAAGATTGAAGATCAAATCATGATCTATATTTCTCGAGGATTTGGTCTCCGTTATGACAAAATTGGTGAATACATAGTCAAAGGCTATGAAGTCTGGATACGTAGTATGGGTGCGGGTATCCCGTTATGACAAAATTGGTGAATACATAGTCAAAGGCTATGAAGTCTGGATACGTAGTATGGGTGCGGGTACGATACGATACGGGTACGTGGATACGTGAAATTTTAAAATTTAGGATACGATACGGCTAAGATACGTTAACAAAATATTTATATTAAAATTTATATACATGTAAAATACTTGAAAAAAAATAAGCATTGATTACTCTTCAATAATATATAATCATAAAAGTCACAATTTACAAAAAATAATACATGTGATCAAAATAAAAAATGAAACCTTTTTCGTATGAATCATATTCTATTTTCATTCATATGTTAGAATATCAACAAATGCATCAATAAAAGAACTCGAAACAAAGTTTGTTTAATGTTGATTGATTGAATCTCCTCTCTCTCGTTACTTTCATCCACCAAAACATAATTTTTAATTGGTTAATCAAAAAACAATTATAGCGATTCATATCTTAAATTGAATCATATACATCTTCATTGAATTTTCACAACAGAGTCTCACTTTTTTACCTTTCATTTTTTTTCCAGAAAACGTCTTTGTGAAGTATCTAATAAGTATATGTGTGTATCTGTCGAGTATCTTATAAGTATCCGATAAAATATATATTTTAAATTAAAATAATTAATTCTGATACTCCGTGGGTACGTATCCGAGAGTATCGGTATCCGATACGGGTACGTCTCCATTTTGGAGTATCCGGACTTCATAGGTCAAAGGTCATCGGTCATCACCATTTGAAGTTAAATTTAGCATACAAGGTCACAAAAGCACCGGTTCTAGAGGATTTCAAATGAGTTTGCGGTCTTTCCAAGTCCAAAAATTTGTTACTTTGATCTTGACTAGTAAGTAAACTAGTGATAAAAAATTTCGGCTAATCGTGAATGATGATGTGCTTTTATGTTTCCTATTGCATACAATACCGAGTTGATTATAATTAGACATATAGTAATGCTGCTGATACAGTGGTTTTCAAGAGAGAACTGAACCCAAAACACAGTACATAAGTACTGTTCTTACTGTAATTTTCTTTGGAAGAGATTTTTTTTTTTTTTTTCCGTTACAAGGCAGCTTTTTCACACCCTTTCAATATTAATGGGGATGATTATACTATCTTTTTAGTACAAATCAGTAAGAACAATGCCTATATTAATGTCCCTAAGTTTTTTCCTTCAAGAAAACAAGCAATATCTAGTCAAAAGAAAACGAGCAATAAGAACCAGTTGCTTTTGACTGTACACATCGAATAAACTTTCTTTCATATTGACCTCACAGATAAAATCCAAATAAATAAATTAGATCGAAAAATAGGATTGGAGATCCTCTACAATTTTCAGATAATTTTTAAATATATTTAATTCAAGCTAATGGTTCAAATACCAGCTGCACCGAGTACGGTTTCTATTTGGGTTGCAACCCAATCCAGTTCCAAAAAATTGACATCAAGAGCATACTCCCTTTGATTTCAAGTATTATATCAACCAGTAGTAATAATTAGCCTAACATTCATTTTCAAAAGTATAATAACTAGCCACCAAAACCCAGTGGAGATAACTTCAAATCCTGAAAGCAGAATGATCTGCTCCTGCCAAAACTTTAGTAAGATGACCGAAACCACAAAAAAGAAGTGTTAACTGTGTGAATCTCTTAATCTTCGAGCTCGATAATCTTAACCACAGATGCATCACCAACTTTCTGGCAAATAACCACTCTATCATGTGGCTTTATAACTCCTGATGCTTTTCCATGATCAAGTGCTACCTTGAGAATAGACTCGTTACTGGCACTTGTTGATTCAGCCTGCACACGAAGTATGAGATCAATACCTAATTAGTCTCAGATCATCGAATATATGTCATGCAAAATGAAGTTCAATGTTTGCACATCATATCCTAAGACGTTTTCTTTGACTATTCCTAGGATGCATTCTTAAATAGTATTACAAATGTACAAAACTTATCCCATTATCTACCCAGAAAGACTACAAGGAGCTCCAGTCGGAACCCAACCGCTATATTTAGCATCCAATACTCCTTCCATCCCCCCAAAAGAACAAACCTTAATAACAAAACAGATAAACTCTGAAACAAAATTCCCATAAGAAAAAGAACTTACAGGATGTCGAGGATCAGCAAGCATGGGAAAGAGACCTCTAACAATAAGTGATTGCCTTGCCTGTGTCATGAATTATAAGTTGGTAAACAAGATGATCAAAACATAAACAGCATAACATCAATCCTGGTAAGTTTCTAATCACAAAGGTAGAACTAAGTGTCCAAATTCAGGCAAGTCGAGCATCATCTTCCAAAGCTGACTACCATTTATGCTTGTATTTGCAAATGCTTTGCAAAGGATACAATTAATAACAGTTGGGAAAACTTGCAGTATAAATAGACTGTAATATGATTGATACATATATGTAAAAATATCTAGATAGTAAATTTTGATTGTAGCATAAATAAAAATATTATATAAATATATAGATAGATAGTAGTATAGTAATTACTCCTTCTGTCCCACAATAACTGTGTCACATTTGACCGTTTCACACAGATGAAGAAAAGATGATAAATGAAGGAAAAAGAACCGTGATTTTATTAAAGTATCCTTATAACCATTGGTGTATTTTCATTATAAAAAATTCCAAGTGAAAAATAACTTGTGAGTTGTCAGTGGCGCACAGTGTTAATTAGATGGTACAATTGGAAGAAAAAAAACTAAATTAAAAGTTGATTGATAGTGACACTCTTTTTGGGACTTTTTTTTTCATTGTAAATGTGACAGTTATTATGGGACCGAGGGAGTACATTAGCAGTAAATAAGCTTTCCCACAACTGAGTTGGTAGTTGGTCCTGGAAACAAGAAACAACGGAATAAATTGTTTTTATTTAGCAATGTAATGAGCAAAAAAGGATTATTGTGAAAAGTTATGAACTCAATATGCACAATATAAACTGTCTATCAAAGGGTTTTCAGAAAAGTTCATTTGATAGAAAGTTATTCATTAGTCATCCTACAAAATGTTACTCATTAACCATCAGTGTAAATCTTATTTTATATTTACAACTATGGAGATTTGACTAAATTAAAGTGGAGAGAATTTAATGACATTCAGAAACTCCCTTATCACATTTCATCCTTAAAATCAGGAAATTTAGATTATATAATGGTTATATCTCAAAGTTACATTCTCCCTGGTGTCAATTTGGGTGGGCTAGTTTAGCTTCTTCAAAAAAAAAAAAAAAAATCTCAAAGTTATAACAATGATATAAATCAATCTGTCAAAAATGATGGAAGCATTGTTCACATTCATGGAAGCTAACAGAAAATAAGATGTAAATGAGACAAAAATTAAAAGCTAACCTCAAAAGCTCCACTAAAGCTCCATTTAAGCTGATTTGTCTTAAGCCTGGGTATCACAACAGAGAGAACCGGCATCGTTGGCCTATACTTTGCTATCAATCTGAAAAGTGCACGTGTCATGTTCAGAAAATTTTTCCCGAGATTTGTGAAAATGCAGGGAGGAAAAATTAATATGATATTCATTGATCCATAGCACTCACTTTCTATGACTTGATCCAATTCAAAAGAAGATATCTAGTTCAATATA